>JAFBJR010000905.1:14249827-14544827 GCA_016785285.1 Brachirus orientalis
GTGTATATATATATATATATATACGTGTATATATATATAAATAGGGAAAGAAAGTTGAAAAGTTGTGGAAATGTTTACACTCAGTAATTATAACAAGGGTTATTTCCAATATCGTTTCATCAGTTTCCAAATTAGGAGCAGGTGTCACAAATGTCACAAATGTGACACTGAGCCTAATGAGCAGATTATTGTTTCCCACACATTTCCATCTGAACATTCTCCCCCCCATTATGTCTTCATATATATACCATACATTTGCTGATCATGATCAGTTTTGTGGCCGACTGTGTCAAACGCTGCTCTCGTAATTATCCAAGCAGATGTAATACATTACATGAAACATCTTACGCGTTATTATTAATATGTAAAATGCGACCGGAGACTCAAACTCTAGCACAAATGACTCGCATTGAATCTCGTTGTCTGCCAAACTCCCACTCTCCCTCTCCAACGTACATCACACAGACGAGCAGCAAACACGGAGAGAGGGAAATTAAAGCTTCAAAGGAGAGAATGCAGGCAGAGATTGAAAAGGAAAGAGAAACCCCCCTCTACGGTGTAAGGACCCCCCGGTGGTTGTCACATTCACTTAGTTGTGGCACCATGACAGCTTTGTTAGTGAAAAAAGTGAAACAAATATCTCACCTCTTTCATTCCTGTGCATGTTTGGGTCTGGGTGCAAAACCTGCATAATGTGAATAAATTGAAGTGCTCGCTCCTTCGTGGATGTAGATCCAGTACATTTATAGCAGAATAATAGATAAATATCATGTGTCTGTGTGTTTGGCAGCCACATGCTGTTTATCCTGGTGATGCAGCTCGCTCCCGAGATTTTTCATTTCATTTTTTATTTTATTTTTTTGCCAGAGGCTCACAGAAGGGCACTGTCCCGAACAATACACATTCTCATCCCAGTAATCCCTCCACTTCTAAAAGAAAGAGAAGGAAGAGACAGAGTGTCAGGTAAAAATAAATAAAGTAAAACATACAGAAAGTGAGAAATACAAACATCTTAACAGTTTAAAAAGCACTGTAGCCCTAAACTTAATGAGTAGCACCTTACATTAACCTTAGCCATCACAACTAAGTGCCTCACCCTAACCCTTACCCTAAAACCAGGTCTTAACCCTGAAAAAGCATTTTAAAGTTGTGGGGCCCAGACAAAATGTCCTCACAAAGATAGATATAAATAGTACACACACACACACACGCACACGCACACGCACACGCACACACACACACACACACACACACACACACACAGACTGGTTTCATGATTTCAGAGGAATTAATTTAAATGTGTTGATTTAAATTCATTTCATGGGGACTTACTCTAACCTTAACCAAAAAAATTAATTAAAAATTAAAATGTAATAATTTATGTTATGAGGACATGATTTTTGTCCCCATAAGGAAGACAAGTCCCCATGATGTGTGCACAGATTTAGGTCCCCACAACATAGGAATAGCAGGTACATATACACACAATCAAACTTGTTTTTATGCCTTAGTGAGGACACATCATACACATAAGACATTGCTTAGTACCTTACACTAACCTTAACCATCACAACTAAGTACCTAACCCGAACCCTTGTCTAAACCTAAATCTTATTCTAACCCTAAACCTAAAACCAGGTCTTAACAATGAAAAAGCCCTTTAAAGTTGTGGGGCCCAGAAAAAACGTCCCCACAAAGATAGGTTTTGTATATAAAAAGTACATACACACACACATGCACAGACAGGAAGTCTGATGTCAGTTGACCCCCAATATAAACAAGGAGTCACCAGAGTCACAGACAACATACACACATGCACACAGGTCTACAAATACACACACACACACACACACACAGCCTCGGGGCATTTGGCAGCAGCAGAGTCTGTGCTTCACTTTGCAAACAGCCTGACACAGGAAACAAACTAACAACGATTAGTGAGCCTCGACACAGAAACACACACACACACGTACTTGTGAGGACTGAGTCAGCATTGGAAATCCTTCACGAGCTTTCCTCTGAGGGAGAAGAGTGTCAGCCGCCTCCTCCTCCTCCTCCAACAACAACAACCTCGACAAAGAAACGAGCGAAGAAAGAAGTGGAAACATAGAACAGATGTTCAGAGCAGGTAATGCTGCAAACAATCACTAAACCATAATGTGGCAGATGTGAAGTAAAGAAATACGTGAAACTTTCATCTGGGGGGTTAAAAAAATATGTTTACTCAATACGCCACGGCCACTTTATTAGATACACCTATTTAGCTGCTTGTTAACACAAATCAACCAATCACACGGAGGCAATTCACTGCCTTTAGGCGTGTACACATAGTCAAGATGGCCAGCTGAGGTTCAAACAGACTTAAGTGTCTTTGAACGCAGCGTGTCTGTTAGTCTGAGTATTTCATTATTAACTGCTGATCTACTGGGATTTTCCCACAAAACCATATCTCGTGTTCACAGAGAACGCTCTGAAAAAGTGGATTTATCCGACGAGTAGCAGTTCTCACCGGAGGTCAGAGGAAAATGGCCAGACGGGATTGTAAATGATAGAAAAGCAACATTAACTCAAGGCCCGGACCAAGGTATGAAGAAGACAATCTCTGAATGTGAAACATGTCAAACCTTGAAGGATGGGCTACTACTAAAGAAGACCACACCTGGTGCCACTTCTGCTGCTTTATTAGGCTCCGTGTACCTAATAAAGTGGCTGATGAGGGAATGTAGGTGATACAAGAGGAAAATATCTCATAAAGCTATGATTTTTATCCCATCTTTTCTTGCTTCCATGTCTAAAAAGGTGTGCAGTCTGTATACATTAAGCAGAAATAAATATAGTACGTTTGTATTATTGGGCGTTGTACTTGACATGTCATGGTTCAAACACGTATTTTAGAGAAAAGAAGCAGAAAACAACATTATTGAGACACATCCTCAAAAACCATTTTAAGAAATCATTTGGCGTAGAACTAAACACTGTTTTTTCCTCCCTTTTATGCAATAAAAAATGATATAGAAAAGCCTTTATGAATATTAACATGTTCCAAAGTCACTGTGAACATCTTTCTGCTTCAGACCAGAACAGTCTTTCCGCAAACCGTAAAAAATAAATGTGTGAGGATAAAGATAAACAATAACTTTAAACCATTTAATATTCACAGGCATATAAATCTTAAACAATTTGTACCTGCATACTACATTCATCATTTGTATTATTGGACACCGTGAAATTCAGAGTGAGTTTCTTGTTCCTCTTTTTTTTGTACATATTGTCAAAGTAAAAAAAAATGCGACAAACACAACGTTAAAGACGAGCTCATCGAAACCTTTCCATTAGATGCCACTATTGATCGTTGAAGGGGCAATGGCTCCTGCTATTGATTTTAAATGGGTGTGCTGGTAGCCAGAGGATCCTCTTAAGTTTCAGCTGAGTGCAAATCTGAGGGTTTTAAGTAAAGGATTCAAGAAACGGTGCTTCTAAAATGACACGAGATGAATAAAAAAAGAGGTGGGAGTTGTACTTGTGACCTTGGCTGCCCCGTTGAAGGTCACGGCCCGTTTCTTTTTAGTTCAATCACATATATAGCCTGTGCATAAAAAAAGGAGGATGTTGTGGACCAGTTTGCAGGTGGAGTCTAACCAGGAAGTAACAATCTATTGCATAGCCACCAGGGGGCAACACTGCTGGTAGTAAACAGAAGAGAATGAAAGTCACTGGGAAAATGAGACAATTTCTTAGTTAATGGTCTCCATCAAAAGAGCATGATGTCAGTTTTAGGAATTGTGGTTCCATTTAGAGCAGCGGTTTCAAACTCATGGCTTGCGGCCCACTTGCAGATCACATGTGTTGTTTTGTTGGCAATGAACAGCAAACAACATTTATCACATTTCTAAATGTACAATGACATTCAACATTAAATTGTATGAGCTGGACTAGTTTTTAATTATAATTGTCTACATGTTGTTATTGATTTTATTATTGATTCCCTGGCTTCATCATTTATAGATTCAATTTGCGTCATAAACATTGCGTCATAAACTGTATACATCGTCCCATATCAAACCAATGACTTTTATTTTGAAATGGTGTGCAAAATGATTATAAGCAGTGGATTTTTTCCCCCAAACTTTGGGCCATGTTTTACAGCCACCTCCTGATCGGCCTAGAAATCCACTGACCCTGAGGTCATTTGAGCCTAAGGTTCCTGATTTAAAGAGAGAGAAATTTCGAGGCTTTACAACAGGAGTTTGTTTTTGCAACCAAAAGGCAACATCCAAAGAGGTTGGCACATCAAAGTGGGGACAGGCAACATGGTTTGGAAAAAAAATGAGCAGTAATTCAAGCAAATCAACTGCATTAGGAAGAAAGCTTCACATGGCATTACAAAATTGCAATTCTAATTTCAATATGAAATGTGTTTAACAAAGAACAAACTGTATATTAAAGTTAAATGTCTTCCGACATACTGTACTTCATGAATCCAGTGTTTAAAGGCCTCGGAGGCTTATTAATCACAGCGAGTCATGACATCAGCTTTGTAAACGTCCCTGTGAGCAGAACTATGACCCGTAATTTACACTGTAATATGAGAGACTCTCCCGCAAAGTGCTTCACTGTGTCTCGGGCACGCGTTGATATAAAATACAGTTACAGGGCAGAAAATGAGTCAGTGAGTCGCACACTTTTATGCAAAAAAAACCAGGGAGAAAACTGAAATGAAAACTGATCGATACAGAAGCTTTTGCAGACCACAGAAATCTGCTCATGTGATTTTGGTGAGATGCTGAAAAAAAAAGACCAAAACAAGTGAATGATGTAATATTTCTAAATGAAGAAATAAAACAACAGCACACACAGAAGTATGATGTCATTACTGTGTGTTTAGTTGCTTTTGTGTAATTATATGCTTCTGGAAAAACTAAATGTAGAAAACCCAGAATAAAGAGAATGTGGCAGCAAATGCTTTGGAATCATATCCCACTTCTACATGGATCTAAAACAGCAGTTTCCTTGTCAACAAGTCTTTTCTATCCTATATTCCTCTGTGCCCTTTTCAATGCGGCGCGTCATACTTTAAAACATCCGCTCGACACTTGTCTTCACACGCGGCATGTCCTTCTTACTTTTTTGGGCTCTGTCTTTGTTTTCCAGTGCACTGGCGTGATGATACGGAAGCTGACGCCAACACACTTAGCCTGGTTCCAACTCTACTGTATTTGTGGTCACCTTGTCCTGTCCTAGAGCTGTGCATGTTTGTGTGTGCGCACACACCGGGGTACTATGTCATTGTCACAATTCAGCATTCTACTTTTTCTGCTATCAGCTCCCACGGGAATACTGTCCCCCTTTACGCTTACACCCACCCATCCTCACACACACACACACACACACACACATACACACGCTGGTTTTTCATTCTTTATGTGGGCACTCGTAGACATAATGCATTCCCTAGCCCCTTATTAACCTAAACCTAATTCTAACCCTAAAACCAGGTCTTAATCCTCAAAAAGCCCCTTATGTTATGTGGAGAAGCCAGAATGTCCTCACAAAGATAGGTTTGCTCGACAACTGGTCCACACAGTCTATTTAAGACATGTATACACACACAGAGACACACTGGTTTTCACCTCAGCCTAACTTTAAAACATGTCATTTCTTTAAAATGTAGCAATTTACATTATTTACAATGTGACTGTCTAACAGATTTAGGTCCCCACAACATAAGGAATACCAGGTACACACACACACATACACACACAAATGCTCCACCTCCGTCAAAAAGTCATTGATATTCAGACTGTGTGCTGTACTTTAGGGTCATGACTTTCTGCTGTGTACACGACCCAGAGCTATATGGCGGGAAAAAGTGCACAGTCTTTCTGTGACATAGACATAATGCATTCCCTCGCCCTTTACCCTAACCTTAACCATCGCAACTAATGCCTTACCTTAACCTTTACCCTAACCCTAAAACCAGGTCTTAACACTGAAAAAGCCCTTTAAAAATGGTTTATATGATTTTTTGGTCCTCACAAAGCCACGTGTACAGGTTTCCATGACTTCAGAGGACATTGAATTGACTTACAGTTATTTCCTGGAGACTTACTCTAACCTTAACCATAATTACTGGTGTCCTAACCTTAGCCTAATCTTAACCTTAAACTCAGCTCACTTGAAAACACCTTAAAATGTAGTCATTTACATTATGGGGACTTAAGTTTTGTCCTCATAAGGAAGACAAGTCCCCATAATGTGACTGTGTAAACAGATTTTTATTTATTTATTTATTTATTTATTTATTTATGTTTTACTAAATTGGTATTTTACAAATGTACAAATTCCCTGTTCTGACAAAAAAATCAAAAAGGTCACTGAAGGACGTTTGATTTTTTTTTTATTTTTCTGCCTCCAGCACCAGAACAGAGAATTACAGTCTGAAACTCTGTCTCCATGTTTCATCTCTTCACCTACTTGTGCCTCTTTCTTCACAGTATAATTATCTATTTCGGTGCTTCTCGCTTTTGTGTTTTGGCAGCTTTTCGTCACAGGTGGCAGCGAGTCAACGGCTTTTCTTTTTTTTGTTTTTCACTAAATTGATATTTTTATAATATGCCATGAGAACTGTGATTTGGTGCATTCACAAACACACAAATATCAAATGATAATAGATTTTTTTTTTTTTGTAATATATTTTTTGCTTCCAGCTCCAGACCAGAGAATCATCCATTTAAAAAGAAAACTACTTCCCTCTCTTTCTCCACAGTATCATCTCTTATGACACTTCTGTCTTTTGGGTTTGGGAGCTTTTAGTCAGTTTTATTAAGATTTTTCTTAAAATCTTTTCAAGATGTTGTCAAGTGAGAACAGTGCTTCTGAAGAAAAATTCAAGAAGAAACATCAAGAAAGTCATTGGTGCGTTCTCTTTAACTTTAAATACTCTTTCCTCACAGTATAAAGTCTCTTATTAAACTTATTTCTTTCTTGCATTGGCACGTTTTAGTCACAGGTGGGAGGGAGTAAACCTTTTTTTTGTGTGTTTTACTAAATTGAGATTTTCAAACGAGCCGTGCAAGTTTTCCTCCTGAGGAAAAATTCAAGAAAAAAAAAAAACTATTTGAGGAGAAATTCCCTACAAGCTTCTGACACAAGGTCAATCAGGCCAGTGGTGATTTTGCTTTAACATTACTCTTTCCTCACAGCATAAACTCTGCTATTACACTTCTTTTTCTTTCTTGTATTGGCAAATTTGAGTCACAGTGGACGGGAGTAAATTGCTTTTGACTAAATTCAGATTTTCAAACGAGCCCGTGTGAGCTGATCTCCTGAGGAATTAAACCCAAGAAAAATAAACCCATTTGAGGAGAAATTCCCTGCAAACTTCTGACACGAGTCTTTTTGAAACGTCTTTAGATTTTATGCGGGAAAACACATGCGGCACTTCAGCGTGGAGCATTTGTCTGCGCAGCAGGCAGCACGGTCGAGCGTGAACAAATGTGCTCTCTTGTTGTGTTGGTAAAACAAAGAGCCAATGATAAACTTCTCCCGTGGCTGTAGACGCCGCCCACTCTCTGCCTGATAGAGATGTCTGTCACACTGACGAGACTCAACCCCCTCCTTTGTCTCTCTCTTCCCATTTTTTTCCCTCCTCCTCTTTCTTCTTCATGCCTCTAATCTCCAAGTTCCCATCTTTTTTCTCTCTCTCGGCGGGGATTGAATCAGACTCTGCAGCGTGTTTCCCACTTCATTGTACCACATTATTCTAAATCCATGTCGTGCTGCCTCTCTCCTCCTCTTCTTCTTCTTCTTCTCTCACCTTCTCATCCTGACACACTCTCAGTCTTCATCCTTTTTGTCACCCTGTTTCTCACTTCGGCCGCCTCATCCCTTCCTCTCGCTCTCTCTCTCTCTCTCTGCCTGTATCTCACTCTGCCCTAGTTTCCACAGCCTGCGTTATGAATTATGTGCAGCTCGCTCGCCTCATGAAAGAATCATCTTGGCCGATGAATAATAGATGTTGAGGAGAATAGAAGTGTGGGCTACAAACTGTGTTTACCCTCACTGCCTCATCCACTGCCTTATTAATTTCATCATAGTTAAACAAAAGACTGATCTTATCATGCGGCGCAGCGGTTAAAAACAGGCAAACCACTGAGGTCTCGAACCTCAGACTGGGTCACTGCCTCATATCGCTTCATTGATTTCATCATACAAAAGGCTGATTTCACAAAATTTCTACTGTTAAAAAATGTACTTTCCCTTACAGCAGTACTATAATAATAGAATATTCAAAGTCCAAGTGCTCACAAGTCCATTATGTAAGACATTTATTGTGTTCAATAACATATCAAGACATACTGTGGGTCCAAAAACATTTGTTTTTGCCTACTCAATAATGCAGCTTTACACACTTTAATGCTCAAGTTACTAGAAGAGTTGGAGGAAAAGTGTGAGCTGCAGCTATAGGTCAGAAATGACAGAAATGACAAACTTAAAAGAACTTCAAAATGAGTGTTTGCACTGGAGATGTGTTAGAAAAATATGAATATAATAGACCCCTAGTCAAAACATTGGCACTGTTAGCCAGTACAGTGATCAACAGCTAAGAACAGTTAACAGTTTAACAACCTCACTGGTTTTCTGACCTTTTGACCTTCCCCGTATAATTTTCCTACCACAAAAGTGAAGATAAACTGGACAAAGATGCTCAAGTAGATGATTTTTTCCCCCCTGAATGAGTAGAAAACTCACTCCTTCTGTCTGTTTCACACTATTGTTGCCTCATCATGTGACATTGCTCTGCTGCTGTTCGGAGCAGACTCACTGTCAGACCCTGTTGCCGACAATCAAAAACAAACCGAGTACGTCTGGTGTTTGTAAAAATAAGACAAAAACTGTTGTATGTTTGTTGTAACTACCTGACAACTCATAAGAGCCTTAATTCTTGGACGAAGGAGCCATTATTTTGAATTTGGACGAATTTTGAAAGCAAATGGCTGCAGTTTTACATCATTTACACATGGCCCCCCTATAAGATTATGAGCCACGTTACATGTTTACACTTTTTAAAAGGGCCATAAAGTGAGTAAATGACAAGTTTGTTGGCAGAGCGTACAAACAAACACTCATCCACAGTCTCTATAGATAGAAATGCCTTGTGAGCTGCTGGTGCGATGCAGTGTCACAAAGTTACTGAGCACAAAACCGAAGCCCACGTTGCTCTCTATAGATACGAGCAGCACCCAGCATGGCAGCTTTCTGCAATCAGTGCACGAAAAGGTTGAGTGACTATAGAAACGCGGGACATTTACATGCCATTACATGACTTGATTACCTGCCTAGATTTTCATTCTGAGCACTTATTGCTGCAATAGAAGACATTTTAAGGTGTATGTGGGGTAAAAAGGAAAGAAGAAAACATTGTTTTCGTACGCGTGCAATCTGACAAGATTGTGAGCATTAAACAGAGGGTTTATTAATGGTAATAGTAGAGGTTGGTAATAGAAAAACTGGAACCAGCTGCAATGATTATTCAATTAATAGGTTATAACTATAGTAGATTCATCGTCAACCATTTTGCTAAATAGTCGTTTAAAATCAATTTTCTGATTTTTCTGCTTTTTAAATGTGAACATTTTTGGTCTCTTTGCTCCATATAACAAATAAATGACTGAAACGGATGGATTTTGGTTTGTGGACAAAACAATTCATCATCATTTTGTGGTTTGGGAAACACCTCTCAACACTTTTTCTGACATTTCATCGATCCGACAAGTACTTGATTAACCAAAGGAATAACCTTTAACCAACTCCAACAATACAACATAATATCCCACAATTCTAATATCCCTGCAATTGAATGTGAGTGTACACAGATGTAAATTCATTTAATTTAAATGTGACCAAGCGAAAGTTTATTTTAACATACGTTTTCTTTGCTTTTCTTTATTTCTTCTCATTAATCAAATTACATTTTTGGTACTTAGTTGTACGAATTTATTCCAACATTTGCGATGCACAAACCACATTCTCATTAGAGACAACATGTTTTTGCTTGGCTGAAACCCTGTCCAACACAAACGCATTCGCCTGCAATCTACTTGTTCCTGGAGTGTTTCAGATAATGGCGTTTACCGAATGAAGCGCACATTATAGGAAGTTAATACTCGACTTTGCCCTGAGCGCGTGTGCAAGCGTTGAAGGGAAAAGATATGCAGTCGTTGGCTGACATGAAAGACGTCTGACACAGCTGTGTCCTTCATTTGCATAGTAGCAATTAGCACCCTAGCTGCTGCTAAAGGATAAACGTGACACGCGATGACTTCTCCTGCATCCCCTCACGTCTCGCCGTCGAGATGGAAACACGTCGTATTTTCAGTGTTATTCTTCATGACTTATCCGATATATAGGTCACACCGTCATGAATTTCTCAAACTGTGTGTGTGTGCGTGTTCGACATCCTCCGACGAATGTCTCAGTGGTTCTTGCATTTCTTTACACAAACAGGACAGGAGTGTTATTAAGACAGGAAAAAGAGTGTATCTATCCTGTTCTGAGACTGGATGGTGAGCAAGAAAGGAAAAAGAGCTGGGGGACAGAGAGAGAGAGAGAGAGAGAGAGAGAAAAAGATGTGAGGTAATTATAGATCAAGAGAATGGTAATTCTACTGAGTCTTTATCCCTATGGGGGGGGGGGGGGGGGGGGAGAGAAAGAGAAAGAGAAAGTCGGGGAATCGGGTAAAGAAAAGTGTGGGTAAAAACAGAAAGAGATAAAGAAACAGAGAAAAGGGAAGACAATGTAGGAGGGGGAAGAAGAAGAAATTAAAAGAGAGAGATTTATCTACATTTTAGCTGACAGGAGTGACTGTAATCACAGTAGCATAATCACATCATGTGAAGTGTCCAATACACTGGGACATTTACCATAACTTAACATAGCTTTGGAGTCGTCGTGACGGTCACACGGCTTGTTGCGTTGTTGTGGAGATTGGATTGATTGAAAGAGAAGCGGAGAAAACAAGTGTAAGAGGAAGTGGACAAGAGGAAACGACTGTCTGACCGACAGAAACAGCCACAACGGACGCCGACCTGCAGGGACGTGGCTCCGCGGCTGAAAACCCATTCACATGGCCATGAAAAGGGGATCAGGGAGGATAGAGTGGTTATGGTGGTGTTGCAAAAAATATTACTCCAATACTGTAGGGGGAGCTCCGTAGAGAAAAAAAGGCAAATATTTTGCTTTAATATACTTAAGTATGAAGTACTTAATTAACATTCACGTGCGGGTAATGTGTGTAATATGATGGTGAATTTATTTTAATGTGTTGCAGGCAAAAACATTAACTGAGCCCCAAAGGTTTAAATGTTAGCAAACAGGTCAGCAATCGTGACTCGCTAGCGTCCCCGCACAAAAAAATCAAAAATTGTAAACAAAGTTAAGAAGGGATGCGAGATATTATCAGCATGATATCGGTATATTGGGAAATATGGGCTTTAAAATGTATTATCGGATATTGACAAACTCACCAAGATCAGCACATATGACTACTGACTACAACAGTTTTGAATCTACATATGGTGCAACATAAGTAGTGCAGGGGAATATATATATATATATATATATATTTATATATATATATACTGAATCAATACATTTTTTAAAACAAATATGATACAATATGACGGAATATGAAACATTACAATACAATGCAATACAATACAGCGTGGTAAGTATACGGTATGAGACGATACGGTACAGTACAATCTGATATGGTACAAAATAATACGATATTATTCAATACAACATGGTATATGCCTATGATATGATACAGTATGATTTGATCCATTTGATCTTCCTCATGGGAAAACTGCAAAGGTGAAAGAAAATACGGAAACTAAACATGACTTGCAGTATTTCACTTTTCAGTATTTCAGTAATTTACTCTGGCCTACTGTTTATCATATGCACAACAGATAGCAGGTACAAAATCTGTCCTTGTGTCATAAAAATCTTTCACTTAATTCAACTGATCGATTCAACGCGACAGAATAAAGACGAGGAGTTTGCCTTTTAATGGAGCGGTGAGTTCAACAGCTGGTGATGTGATCATGGTAGAGGACTCTGCTCAGCACGACTTGAAGGACGTACTCAGAAGTGACTTTCTAACTAATGCATTATTTTAAAACAGCCCAAGTAAAAGCAGAACAATATAAATCATTGGTGGCAAAGAGCAATATGAAAGAACATGCTGAGTTAATGGTCAAAGTGTGAGAGCCGATAACGCACTTGTATAAAGATGATTATACATTTATTGCATTAGCCGGACTCTCATGGCCGTTTACACAAACCCTTTCCTCTACTTTCACCTTCTAAGTCATCTCATTAACTCAGTCACTGCGTGTGTTCAGGCCTTTTCACCTTTTTCTTGCAGACAACAACACTACACCTCCCTCTGTCAACTTTCATGAGAGGAAGAGAGGAAAACAGCCACTTTATTAGGTACAACAGATACATGTATCTAATAAAGTGGCAAAATATTACTGTATTTTATTGAGATGATGAAAAGGCCTTCGCGTTTTGCATCAAACTACATCATACTGTAAAATAGTTTCTTTGAAACAAAGTGATGCCATCATACAGTAAGAACACAGATTAGACTCCCTGGTGCTTGGTGTCCACTTTAATTTGCCTGGACTTGTCAAAATCACACATATTAACACGCTGACTAAGTCACTTTCTTCCACATTAAAATTAGAACTTAGTCCTTTTATTTTATTTATTTATTTAATAAAAAAAACAACAACTTAGTCCTCATGTCATAATTATTGGCTTCTTAAATGATTAAAAAGTGATTATACTGAAAAGTAAAAGGCCGTTGTACTTTGTAGTTTATTTTAATACAGTTATTGGTTGGGTATTTGGTATTTTATTTTATTTTGAAATACATTTTTATGTATTTTAGCTCGTGTGTGTGCGGTCACGTTACTGTTGCCTGTTTTCAAAGCAGTCTTGTCATTCTCCTCTAACCTCTGGTTACCTCTGCCCAGTGGAGATCTTCTCTTTTTCGCACCATTCGTTGTAAACCCTGGCGACGCTATCATCCATGTCAAGTTCAGAGTCACGTAAATCGCTTAATCTGACACTTTGCTTTGAACTTCAGCAGCTCGTCTTCACCATAAAAGCATAAAAAAGTGCAGTGACTTGCTGCCATGTGATTGTCTGCTTGGATATTTTCTTTAACAAGGAGTTGAACAGGTGTACCTAATAAAGTGGCCGGTGAGTGAACATGTCATTTCTGCACTTTTAAGATGGTTTTTAAATCAGATTAAATTGTTAAAATCCCTCCACAATTTCACACCGAAGCACAAATAATCATGTCTTACAATTTACTAATGCAAAGATAATTAGGCCAGACTTGCAGAGCTCATAATAGAATTGTTAAAGTAGGAGAGAGAAGGTTCATCAAAGAGGGTTAAAATACTTTCTCTCTCTGTTGGGGGCCTAAGAAGTGTGATGGGGATAAAAGGACAGGTTGTCATGTGCAACTCTTCTTTTCCTTTAATGGCACAGAAAAGCTGCTGGGTGGAATCATTAGTCGGATGATACTCTATTGTCTCACCCAGACGGAAATTATGCAGTGTGAGAAACTGATTGATGACTCAGTCCACCTTTCCCATAGTGTCTAGTTTATATTTTTCAAATGTAGGCGACCACAAATATTTTTTTTTGTTTTAATTACACGTGTTTTTCTCTTTCTCTTTATTTATCTATACATAGGATACTGTGCATAACCACATGCTGAGTGCATACACAGAAACAGACACAACAAAACAACTATATAACGGAACCAAAGAGCAACAAAACAGTTTCCAGCAAATCATAAAGGCCAATAATCAATATTGTTATCATGATTCTGTTATTAATCACCTTCAAGCAAAGTTGAAGATTCTTTGAAAACATGTCCCTGATAATATTTCTCATAGGTCAAAAATAATTCTCTTGCTTTGTTCAAAAAGGAGATTAATTTCTCCAAATTTAAAGAACTCATTTTTTTTTAGCAAAATATGACATAATCTTTAAAGGCTGGTGTTAAGAAATTAACTAAAATCCAATCACAACACCAAAATATGCACAAAATGCACCATATTCTGTTTTACATCTGTGGTGAAATCTTTGGGGTCTTTTTGATGCTTTCCTTTGTATAGAGATGAAAATAAAAGAGGCACAAAAGAGAGCAAAAGTGAATTTACAGAGTCAAACATACCATCTATGATGAGAGTGTTGAAAAATAAAAAAATACATGGGGACACATACCGGAGTGAAAGGAACGAGTGAACAGAGGCTGAAGTGAGTGAAACTCAATAACGTGGAAAAAAGTAGTGATATAAAATAAAAAGAGACGGAAGTCAAAGACACACAGGGTGGGAAGAAAGACAACAGAGGTAATGGAGACGGAAAAGAACACACACACTGGGCGAAACGGACCCGACTCCACTCTTGTCTGTTTAAGATATTAAGAGACATCTCAATATTGACACAGCGACTGCAGCACAGTCTCCTTGGCTGGAGTCCGGAGGACACGAGCTCAGGCTGCATCAACACTTAAAAGCTCAGACACCTCATTGATGTTTCTATCTCTCCAAGGATCGACATCAGGATGAGGCTTGAAGTCCTGTTCTTCTTCAAGCTGAATATCAAAAACCCCTCTCCCCCACCCCCCCCCCTTAGTGACCTGAATGTGAAGAGCAGATCTGTACTGTAACTCTCCTCCTTACAGAAGCAGAGTCACGGAAAGGTGAGAAAAACTGTTAAGCTTAACTTTCACTTGCTAACACCTGACTTTCTGTGCCTCAGTGTCGGGGATCGAATGGCGAACGTGTACTTTTCCAGTTTAAAGTCGCCGTGCGTGCGTGCTATTGTTGATGTCATTTTTCTGCCTCTGTTTGGTCTTTGTGAATAGAAACGATGTAACATTATTGTCCCTTCAAATGTCGAGCAAAACTATCAGACCTGACGCAGGGAGCGTTTGTGTGTATACAGCAGCAGCACAGGGGCGGGCGGAGACAAGAAGCATTTACCCCATCAAACTGCCGAGCAATCACGGGAGCCTTTTGGCTCGTACTCCAGCCCGTTTGCCGTCGTCTCACTTCGGTAGCACAGCGTTGTTGTTGCCTCAGTTTGTCTTCACATAAAACAAAGCACTTCCTGTGTGCAGTGTGGGAATGTTACGGTCGACACAAGATCGAAGCACTGCTATACTGAGAGTGGAGATGAAAGGCCGAGTCGGCAATCTGTAAACTCATCGGTCGATGGTGTAACTCTAACAGGCCTTTGTTTTTAAATGTGAGTCAGTGTAGTTGTACATACAGTGTGCCAAGTTATCTATGTATATTTTATGGAATCAAATGGCAAACAAATGATTAACCTTGTATTTGTCGAAATGATAGTAATTTACTAACGCCAGAATACATTCAAATAACATATTTAAATGCACCTATTTATTTTTGTTTTGTGTTTTTTAGCAGAATGTCTGTGTAGATTCTCATTTATCCAGGTAATCGTTCTCCAAAATAGAGTGGAATTCCTCTACTGTCATGGCATATGACATGTGTCTCTCAATTAAAGGAGAACTGTATACATTTGCATGCACAAACAAACAAAAATGAGTATATATTGAATATGTAACGGAAATGTTTTTAAAAAACACAGTATTGTTTATCTTCCTCTGGATAAACAGTACTATTCCACCTTTTGTTCCCACTGCTGGGAACAGTTTGAACATTTGCAGGATAAAACAATTTTTTTTTTTTTTTTAAATCTCCATTTGGTAACTAAATGTCATGGCTTTATTGTCAAACTATTCTTCCTCGTGTTGTTCAAACTCCTAAAGCCTCTCCTCACTTCTTCGCTTTGACTGGTCATTGCTTCACCTCTAATCCAATGGCTTCATTAAATGATAAAGAATGGCTCTAATGAGCAACCGTGTCCATTCACAGAGAGGTGGGAGAGGAAAGGAAAGAGGGGCCTAAAGAAACAAAGAGAAAGCATATGAGAGGACAGGGAATGGAAGAGGGAAGAGGAAGAGAAAAGAGGTAAAGCTCTTGTAAAGTAAGTTCTAATTTTACCATCTATCCGTACGATGCCTATTAATACTTTAGATTACGTCACATTTTCAATGTCAGGTCATGTCATGAAGGTCTCCAACTGTCGATCCATGCTTGATGTCCCAACAGCCAGACCATAAAATACCCCAATAGTCTGGATCTACAGCGATAAGACACTCTCATTAATACAAATCCAATTTTAATTGTCAATACTAATTAGCAAAGTTGGACCGAACTATAACAGGGCAGAGAGCTTTGAACTTGAGGAGGGTAAAGGAAATATTCACAGGGCAAAGTTTGTTGAGTTGGCTGTGCTGCCCCGTGCTGCCACTGAGGCCTAAAATAAACGTGACATTTCACAGTCACACATGTAAAGCACGAGCTGGTAACATGGCAAAGCAGTGTTTATTTAAAACTGAACCAAGTTGACGAAAGACGAATGTGAGATGGAGAAGTGAGAATAAAAAGTGATGACGGGGTGAAACTTTTCATGCACACGAGCAACGATGTGGAAAGCCTCTCCAAAACTTGGAGACGTGAGTGGAGCAGGTGGAGGCAGACCCACACCTCCATGTCCAGGACTTTCCAGGACCAATTCCCTCAATTTTAAGCTGCGTCGTCCATGGTGTCCACTTTTATTGATTTGCTCTGCATCTGGACAAGTGATTGTCCTTGGGATCTTGGTCAAAGTCAGTCTTTGTCATTTTCTTTGCCGAAGCAGAGATCTTGGAATTTGCATTTTCCAGGCATCACGTCGTTTGCTCTCTTTCTTGCTTAAAGTTACTCGCTCACTGCTCCGCATGGAATCTCACGTCAGTGAGTCAAATGACGCAGTTGGTCATTCCAGTAATTAAAGAATAATTGCTGTCAGTTTGTTGATTGTTTTGCTACCCACACACTATGAACTGTGGGTAATTCCTCAGGCAAAGTCTGCAAAGATGGTGACTTATTAAGCGTGGCCATAAAATACCAAAAATGGCCACTTGCCGATTTCACAATGGCACCTTACTTAGGCCTTGTTTAGCATGCAGCCCAAATTTGATTTGTGCTCATATCCGATCAGAATCTGATCCTCCTGATCAACTGGTCACTTACATATGCAAGTGATCAGATCCGATCTGCGTGTGTCCATGTTGAAATTGCCTAGTGGAGTCTTCCTCCTGGATTTCTATAGTTACAGGCCACGCCCTGGAAAAACAAGCAGTCTAAACAAAAGATACGAAATGGATGATGAAAATCGGTGCCTGTTTCTGCCTCAAATGGTTATGTGGAGCGGCGGCGCAAACCTTCGTTTAATTTTTAAACTACTGTCTTCCACTGTGTCGATCGCGTTAACACACCTCCAATGAACTTCTTCGGAATCAATGTCATTGTTGACGTTGTTGGTCAAGTCGTGCTGCGAGCGAAAATCCTGTCTGAGCGACAGAGACGTTCAGATTCAAACAGATCTGTAAAAATCTGATCAGAATCGCATTTGAAACCTCTGTATATGGTTTGAATCAACTCACTCACTTATCTTCTCCTGCTTTATCTTCCACACGAGGGTCGCAGGGGGCACTGGGGTCTAATCCCAGCTGTCATGAGGCACACCCTGGACAGGTCGCCACACATAGAGTCAAACCACCATTCACTCTCACATTCACACCTACACGCAAATTAGAGTGTCCCCAAATCTGCATGTTTTTAGACTGAGGAAGCAGGAGAACCTGTAGAAAACCCACACACACACACACGGGGACAACATGGAGAAAGACCCTTGTTCTGACCAGGTCGTGAACCTAGGTCTTCCTGCTGCAAAGGCAAGAGTGCTAACCACTACACCAACCGTGTGGCCTTTGGTTTGAATCAGCTCCGTCAGGACGACGTGGCTGTGAACCAGCATGAAACTTAGTGATCTAAATGGAACTCAGCCGTCATTAATTTGATTATTTACACCTGTGATTTTCCGAGTGACGCGTCAAAATGGCAGCCGCGCAAAGCAGCTCATGCATCAAGCTTTTCCTAAAGTGATAAAAGAAAAAGGAACTCGGCAACCCTGGAGCTGCTCTGTGAGTCATATAGTATCATTACCAAAAGTCCTTGTGTCACTCTCTGGGATGCTCAGAAATCCATGCTCCAGGGCTGCTACTCCACTGCAGTCAATAAACATAATGTGACAACAGGAAGGAGCTCAAGGAAAACACATCTGGAGACACTTGAGGAATATTCTCTTGGGCTCAATTCTGGCATGAATTACAGGAACAGTTGGTTTAATTCCCACTTTTGGCATCAGGGCAGGCAGATGGACACAAAAGAGGAAGCTGTAAAGTCTTATACCTGAAGCTTGATGCAAGATAAGTGGCCTAGTTATTGTCAAGGAAACTGATAAATGAAATGAAATGGTCTTAGAGCAGCAAATATGAGCAACATAAAAGTCTTTAAAATGTGTGACAATAAACTACTGCCATTCATTTTTTAACAGTTATACTTTTAGTGAATACCAATCTGAACAAATCAGTCAACAAACTGTTAACAGGAAATCAGCAATGAGAGGTTATTACATGATCATTCTTTGTTATAAAAAAGTAATAGAGGCAAAGTCAAGCTTTTTTGTCTTTAGGTTTAAATTATCTATTTGGTAGCAGCGGGACATACAGTACATCATTTATAAGCTTCAGCCATTAGTTTAATTATTATGTACTATAAATGTACTGTGCATGTGTGTGTCTGTGTGTGTACCTGGTTTTCCTTATTACTAATTCTGTTTACACAATCACATTATGGGGACTTGTCTTCCTTATGGGGACCAAAAATCAAGTCCCCATAATGTAAATTGCTACATTTTAAGGTGAAGACATGTTCATTGAGGTTAGGGTAAGGGTTACGGTTAGGACACTAGTAATGATGGTTAAGGTTAGAGTAAGTCTTCAGCAAATGAATGGAAGTCAGTGCCATGTCCTCTGAAGTCATGGAAACCAGTCTGTGTGTGTGCGTGTGCCCTCTGACCCTCTGCTGTGTCGAGTTGCTCACTTAAAGAGGCTCAGCTTGAAGAACTTTCACTTGGAGTTTGTAGTGAACTGTCACTTGATGGACCGACCAACAAGCTCGCAGTACCTACAGTCCCCGCGCTTCAAACCGACTCAAAGTCACTCTCTCTCACACACGTGTCACTCCTCCTCCTCAGTCGTCTCTTCTCTTCTCCTCTCTCTCGTCTTTGTTGGTGTAGGAGTGACAGAAAGGTTCTGGAAGATCAGGCTGGGACATAAAAGGACAAACGTTACTCATTATTTCAAAAGACAGCCAACAGTCACATCAGCTCCACGATGGGGGGCGAGGAAGCACAGAGACGTGACAGAGGAGGAGCCGGCCCGGGGTAACTCCCGCGGCGGCCATGTTTGCGTGCAAACTGTGATGCTCACAGCAGTGTAAACGCACAAGCGAGGCAGGCTTTAGTGTGTGTAAACGCTTCTGTGTGGTGTGTGTGCGTTGCGTGTGTGTTAGGTTGTGTTTCTGCCATGGCTCATATTTTATTGACGTATATCCCTCTGAGGGCGGCTAAAGCTGGCACTGCGCGTGCCTTTGGAGAGCTGTGTGTTTTGGCTGTGGGGAACTGTAGCAATCACACACAGATAAAAACATCACAATACACAGAACAAGGATAGCACGACACAGGAAGAGAGGAGGAGGAGGAGGAGGAGGAGAGAGAGGGAGAAGTGGTGAGGATGCACACACACACACACTGGTTTCCATGACTTCAGAGGACATTTCATTGACTTACATTCATTTCCCGGAGACTTACTCTAACCTTAACCATAACTACTAGTGCCCTAACTCTAACCCTGACCCTAACCTTAACCTAACCCTAACTTTATAACGCCTTAAAATGCAGTCATTTATGATTTTTGTCCCCATAAGGAAGACAGGACCCCGTAATGTGACTGTGGAAACGGATTTAGGTCCCCACAACATGAGGAATACCATTCTCATGCACACACAATCACATCAGCAGAATCTTGTGTGGGGATAAGGTGGGAAAAATATGACTATGGTCATTAGCATGGACAGTCTTTAGAAACTGGTGCAGCGAAATGCTGATATACTGTATGATGCGGTTTATTGTTTGGTCATTGTTTTTAGCCAGTTTTGTTTTTGCTCCTCCATATGATAAAATATAACAAATTATTAACACTTAAACATTTGCACCACTTAAGAAAATATTTGTTGAAACACTTTTGTCTCAGGCTCTGGCCTCTGCACTGCAGTAAACTTACACATTTCATGTAAAAATAATGAATAAACATGATCTCAGTGGAGGAAAACAAAGCTTTAGTGCATGTAGTGGAATTTATTACGTTTCCGAGACCAAGCACGGTGTAACTTACATAAATAAGTAATAATCATCTAAATCTAAATTACCATTAAATAATAATTATCAGATGCTGATCACTAAAAAAAGGAAAAAAGTAATCCCAATGATTGACTGAAGTGATTGAAATTGTCTGTCTCTACTAAGAAGCATTGGAGTGGAGAATAAATTGTTTAAAGCAGCCATTCTAAGAGAATGGGTTGGGACCCACAGATTTAAAGATAAATCAGATTTCAGATAAATCAGAAAACATAATCATGACAACACAGTATATGTGAAAATACAGTGACAGCAAAAGAAATCAATATGACTTCCTGCCACAGAGCATGCAGTTCATGTGCTACAGTTCATTGGAAAACACAAATTGTCATCTCCAAAAATACATGCAATAAATGATAAATAACAATAGTAGTAGAGGTAAAGATGGACAGATTGATCAGTCGGGCTTATTAAACAGTTTACACGCAGCCACACAATCAATACATGTAGGAAGGGAATATTCTTTGTAAGGAGATGCAAGCACACGGAAACTCACTTCTTATACATGAGCATCCGTCCCCTCACTTACTGCATATGGCGTACCTAACTAAAATAAATCTTTTGGTTGCACGATTGGGAAGTTCCATTATTCTCCTCTTTTCCCCCTCTCCTCTAACATCTGTGGAACCAGCTTGGTGCAGATTTGCTCCTGAAATAGCTGCCTAATATAATCACAGCTAATAGCATTATTCTTCACAGTATTTACACACTGGCGGAATAAATTATCCTGCACCGATCCTTTACTGACAACCCTGCAACACCTGCACTCTCCCTGTCTGAACCTCACTTCTCCCTCTGTCCATCTTCACTCCTTTGCTCTTTGATTTTTTTTTTTTTTATCTCACGCTCAATGTTTGAGTTCTCCCGCAAGAAAATGTTAAAAAACATTAGTCTATCTTCTCATTTGCGGTTGCTGCTTTCTTCACCCTTTATCGCACACATGCATCCAACTGTACACACACCTACTGTAAGTGTGTGTGTGTGCGTGTGTGTGTGTGTGTGAGGGTATTTGGTCCACAGTTTGGAGAGTTCTGCCTCTCTCAGCACTGTTACAAAGCTGTCATCAGCAAGACACAACCAGTAGGTAAACAGGGTCACGGGAAAGGACATGAACGTGCACATTAGTGTGTGTGTGTTTTGTGTATTTATCCCCTCTTTGGGACCGTCTCTGGCATAAAAACTGACATTGTCAGGAACAGTAGTCCACATGGAGCCAGAACCTGATCCTAATGAGGCAGAACCTTATTTCTGGAACTGGAGGAACTGGTTAAGTTTAGAGTTTAAGAGTTAACTTGGGGTTCCGTTAAGGTAAGGGATAACACTGTATTTAGGCTGGTCAAATGAATGGAAGTCAATGTAGAGTCCAAAGAAGAACAGAGGGGCAAATCTGTGCAACCTGGGGGTAAGGACCTGGCGTTAGAGTTAGAATTAGGTTAAGGGTTGGTTTAGTTTAGTTGATTTAGTTGTGATGGTTAAGGTGAGTAAGGGAATGCATTGTGAGAATGTGTGTGTGTGTGTGTGTGTGTCACTATGGTGACCACATGTCCTTGTCATCGTAACCTACTGATTCCCAGAGCCTGTTATTATTGATGTCTCTGTATGCAGTGGGCTGACATAAGATTGTAAACCCTCTACAGTGTGTTAAATGTACCTTTGTTACTGCACCTCCTTTAGGTCCACTTCTTCTGAGTTGCAGCTCTTTGGTACCAAAGTTCAAGATCCTAGCACACACACTGCATGACATGAACCATTTCCCTTCCAAGTGTGTTGTAGAAACTATGAAGCCTTAAGTTAGCAACAAAAATCCAAAGATTTTTAGTTTGTCCATCGTGGGCTACTGTAAAAACACGCTGGTCCGAAAGGATCCTCATCAGTGTAACAACAACTCATACACTTTTACCTTATCTTCTATTTTTCTGCAAAATGAATATAATTTCACACACTGGGCCTTTAAAGGAAAACAGGGAGCCTTATTCTTCCTTTTTTCTGTTCAATTTTCTCTAATGTTTTTAATAAAAAAAAATCCATATTTTACATACGTTATTTATGTTCTTCTTTTTAATTGATATATTTAAATAAATAAATAAAAAAGGTTCCCTATGCTGGGATGAAAGAACCCACATCTTTGAATAGCCTGAGTCTCGGTGTTGAAGTATTGTTTCTGCCTCCTTTGTGATTTTCTGATGTGGAAATTTCCTGAATATTTAAACAATCGAGGTAACGGTGGGAAAGAAATCAAAGCAATTCTGAAGCGCAATTTATTTCTGAAGACAAGATATTCTTTTAATAAGGTACGTGGGGGGAAGATAAATGCTCCACTGAAAACAGCTACAAATCCACTGTGGAAGCTGATAGTGACATTAGCAATAAAAATCATTTCACAAGCAGCTTTGTTAAAACGTCTGCAGGAAAAAGTCACAGAGAAGTAATGACACAGTTAAAATGGAAATAATAAATGTATACTTTAGTAATTTCACTTATAGAGTTTGTGTCCTTGCAAACTCAAAATTAAATCGCTGATGAAGACAAAAAATATGGCAAGCGCGTCATGGATCTGTCATTTAGGATTTTATTACTGCAGTGAGACATTTACACCTTTGTCACTGACTTCTCTGCAGTGTCCTTTCTCGGGAAATGTCTTTCAGGCAGCACGGACTGCATAAATCGCATAAATAACCAAGAACCACCCAGATAAATGCATTTTGGGAGAGGATTTTCTCTCAACACCTGAGAGTTTGGAGGTTTATTTTCTCACAAGCGCGTGAGAGCAGATAAATTATGCAAACCTCAACAATGGGAGCCATTGTGGCAAAGCAGTTAGAGCCATCTCTGATGTCAAATTATCGCCTGTGATAAATAATATCTTCATTAATCATAATAATTGCCTTTACCACCTGAGACAAACAGGGCAGCTGGTAGGCCAGACAGGAGTGAACCTGACCAATCGGAGCTGTTTATACTGAAAAGGCCGGGGAGCAGCCAATCCTCAACTGTAATTATTCTCAATCCAAGTCTCATCTCTCTGCACAATGACCTGACCTCCATCCTGTGTGTTTCTGTGTGTGTGTGTGTTAAGCAGGTATTTCTTATGTTGTGGGGACCTAAATCTGTTTCCACAGTCACACTATAGGGACTTGTCTTCCTTATGGGGACAAAAATCAAGTCCCCATAACATAGATTACTACATTTTAAGTTGAAGACATGTTTTAAAGTTAGGCTGAGGTTAGGGTTAGGTTAAAGTTAGGGTCAGGTTTAGGGTTAGGACGCTAGGAATGATGGTTAAGGTTATAGTAAGTCTCCAGGAAATGAATGGAAGTTAGTGCAATGTCCTCTGAAGTCATGGAAACCAGTGTGTGTGTGTGTGTGTGTGTGTGCGTGTGTGTGTGAAAAAGCGCACAACACAGGAGAGTTACAGCACAAGAGATGGATTTGAAAGATGACGTGAATGGATGAGGCATGAATGGAAGGTCCCATGGTGTGAGAGAGACATGACATCTCATTATTCAGATCTTGGTGTGTGTGTGTGTGTGTGTGTGTGTGCGCGCGCGTGTGTGTGCGTGTTGGGATAAAGGGCAGGGGGTTCAGGGATGCCAGATGTCTCATGAATTCAACAGAAAGACACACAGACGCACCCTCGAACCCCCTGGACTACATGTTTGTTCACACACTGTTCGTGGTTCCTAAATGTTGTTGCATGGTTCGCATGGTGTTCACAGCTGCTGAACTTGGCAGTGGGCTCTTCACTCTCCCGCCTGTGGGAGACATTCTTTGAAATACGAGCGTCGTGCGTACAACGCGGCAAACATCCCGTCGAGCTGCGCGCAATCAAACAAACCTTAACTGTACCTCACAAACTATGAGCACACCTCGCATTTCTGACTTGTTTACTGCGAAGATCCCTATCAGAATGTGCTTTGATGCAAATTTGTGACACTGCATGATCATACAAGCGGTTGTGTCGGCAGAGACAGGTGTGAAACCATCTGGATTTGACTAAAAAAAATCAGCGTAACATCAGTTAGTAAACACAGCTGCTCAGAATCTCAATGGCCGTCGTGTTTATTCCGAGCTGAAAAGCAGGAGAGGACCGAGGTTTGGAAACTTTCCAGTGGGTAATTTCAAGAATTTCAGAGAACGATGCTCCACATTTGTCAGAATACCTTCAGCGTGGGTTGCACTGTCTTGTTGATGTGCAATTACACTGCGTCTGCACCAGCAGTGGGCTGTAAAGACTCATATACTTAAGACTGTTATTTGCATGATCCTACGCCTGGTGGACAACGTCATTAACAAAAACGCACCTCAAGCTCCAGAAAGGACACAGAACTTTGTTTTGTTTGTTTCAATGACAGTTTCATATCCAAACTTAATTTAAGCTCTTGGTGTGTATGTAAATCATCAAGTTGCATACTGAATGCAAGGAAATACATCTATCAGACGGGAAAAGGCTAATAATCAAACAAAAAGCTGGCAGCAAAACATTTTTTTTATATATACCAAATGTTCACCTACTGCAGTCATCACATCCACGCCAGTGTGATCAGTGATCATTACGGACTTAAGTTACACCACTTCCTGCCTTCTCTGACACAGCTTGACTTGTCGCCTCAGCACACCTTAAGGGCATCAGAGTGACTCATGCAAGAGAAAAAAAAATAAAATAAACACAATAAAAAAAAAAAAAAAAAAAGTTTGTGAATAAATTTGGAAAGTTAAAAAGTACCAACATCTCTACATGGTAAACTCAGTGCTTACAAAGTTGCATTTTGTGTATTTTTCTAAGTGCATGGGGAAATCTAAACCCATTTATACCAAATAAATCTGTCCATCTCTTGGAAACCAACACAATAAAGATTCATTTCGAATGTTTCACTGTTTCTCACCGGTGGGTTTAGAGAATCATTGGGGTGTTGTTTAAAGCAGCCATTCTAAGAGATTGGGTTGGGACCCACAGATGGGTTGCAGCAGATTTTTAAAGAGATAAAGGTTTATTAAAATAACCAATGCATGAGATTATTTTATAAAATGGGTGGTTTATTCATATTTTGGGCTGCAATGGATTGTCATCTTTAAGAAATGGTTTTCCTTATTAAAAAGTTTGGGAAATACTGGCATAAAAATCAACCCTGTTGTAAAACTAATGTTAAATCAAATATATATTTTAATCTATCAATTTCCATAGACTTTTCATGTGTGGGTCTTGACCCAGTCTTTGGGAATCACTATCTTTATTGTACCACCCACTGATGAAAACCCTCTACGTCTGGTACGAGACTGTTTTAACATGCGTCTGACCTAAACCGATGTGGTGTAACGCAGGTTAATTGTGTGTCTTGCACTGAAATATGCTCCACTCAGCTCGGGTCTTGAGATCTGTTTCCAGCCATGCAAATCGAAGCAACCTAAGGGCAAAGCAGATGAGCCAACACGATCCATTATTAATCAGTCAGTCAGTCAGTGTTGGATCGATTAAAAGTTCTGTTTTTACAGTGCAGCATGCAGTAACACCAAGCTGGTAAATAACACCCTAGGGAGAGATCAAGAAAACACTGATGGATGGGACTAAACAAGAGGAAAAGCCAGTGTTGCTTTTACTGCTGATGATTTATATACAGGTTTTACCTGTATATCTCTTTGCTTTCACAAGATATGGGAGAAAAGTTAACCTATTTATGCATAAATAGAGATTTTAATCTGCCCACAGATGAGATAAAACCATAACACAGATCATGTCTAAGTCTAAGCAAGTCCAACGTCAAAAACAATTACTGTACATTAAACAAACCGTGTGAAGAGTTTAGTATTTCATTGCCCTCTACAGGCTGATAAAGAAACAGCACATAAACAAGTAATTCAGAAATAAACTGTATGGAGTTGAACATAAACAACAGGACGGGGGTTTTAAGCTTCACTCAGCCAAAGTGTTACTGTTATAATAGAGATCTTCATTAGAGATTGGGGAATGGAGAGCGATAAGTGTCTGAGGAATGATCAAAGACCTCAACACATGCGTTCACACATGTTCACGCACACACGCACACGCACACACACACACACACACACACTGACTCCCTGTCCGTTGTTTTCGCTCTCCAAGTCATATCGGCTTTGCCAGCTTTGTGTGCTACACATCTCACCGTATGTCCCGCCATCTGGGGACACTTTTCTCCCCCCTTTGTTTCATCCTTCTGTTCTCACCCTCCTGCGTCTCTCAAACCGCTTCTTTTTTTTGTTTGTTTGTTTCATGCGTGGACTTCCTCCGTTTCTCTACCCACGTTCTTTTCTTATTTCCCATCAGCTGAGAACACTGTGAACTGTGAATTTCCTCAGCAGTGTGCTGTGCCGTGGGGTCTCAGGTGAGCACTGGCTCCTTCTGTGGGTTTTGTTCAACTGCCAATGAGCTCTTGCTTTCCTGTCCTTTGTGAGGCTTTCTGTCTCCTTCTCTAAAAATATGTTAATTGCTTCTGGACACTGATCAGTGTTCATTAAAGAGGCATGAATTCACCACAGCAGATGCTCATTCACAGTGTACCAATTGTTGGCTGTTTTCTTTTCACTTGTTAGTTTAACTTTTTTTAATGCACTCTGTGGAAGCTTGAAGAGTTCACACATAATCGCTTCCCAGTTATTGGTTGGTTCCTTGCTTTTAAGTCACAAAATCCTTGTTCACAGGGATAGTTCATATTTGGTGAAAAGTGGAACCCAGACTCTCATTGATAACATGACTAACTACAGAGACAGGAGGAAAAACAGATGTTAGACACTTAACAAAAAGACTGACTTCATAAAATCTCCACATTCATAAGTCTATCACATCTTGTGAATATATATTTATCACTTTTATTAATGGAAAATTACGTTTTTAAACTGCTCACTCTCCTGCACCAAAGCCCATAAAGGAAATCTGTGTTTTTAGCTCGTGGAGACACAGGGGCCTGCCGGTCTACTGCTTCTTCATTTGATAAGTTTGTGTCTTTTAGGTAAATTTGAACAAAGGATTTCATATGCCTAACCATAACCACAGGTCTAAAGATAACACATCTAAATGGAGGCAGCACTGGATTAAGAACTGTGGTTCACTGGTGTGTCGTGATGTAAAATCTATGATTTTCTCTATGGACTTCGGTGCATGGAGAGGGCTGTTTACAAACATTAGTTTCTAACTGTCTAATCTATAAGTGGCTAAAATCTTTTTTCCCCTTCAGTCTCTGCTGGTTGCCATGTTATCAGCGACAGCGAACATCTGGGTCAGTGTTAATAATGTATCCGCATACAACTACATTTCCTAAATCCTAAAATCCAAAATGAATGATATAGGGAAGTAATGGAAATGGTTTCCAAAGACAAATTTTGTTGTGACTTATAGAAAATGATGTCGGTTTGTTTAATAAATGTCTTTCTGTACATCAAAACACCTGTCAACCCCTTTTCCTTGTTTTTTTAGTAAACAAGACATAGATTAAACTGAGCAACATCGTTACACATACAGTAGCTGTTATCAACTGCTTTTGCACATTTGCATAACAAACTTTTATGTTTCTTCTGATTGAATTGAACTAACAGTGAGAATAACTGATGTTGTGCTTCATCTTGGGGCTTTTGTCTCTCTACACAATGGCATCATTCCACAGTGACCCGAGAACCATTTCCTAGACGACAGCAAAGACATGGATAATGATGACTGATGACATGGTATTGTGTTGCAGTTGTCAGGGTGATGAGCTTAAACCTTCTAATGAGAGCCGATGCCAGTCTGCAGATCAAGACGTGGTGGATGGAACCATGGTGTGTTTGCAAATATTGACACATTGGAGGAAAAAGGATAGTGATCAATGAGCTAAAACAGTGTGTAACTGCTGCTTCTTGTTAACGGTGGTATTGATAAGACGAGCCTGTCAGGAATTTCATACATGTGGTAAATCAGTCCTCAGAGACTGACCTGTGTGAACCTGGTCCTCTCAGATCAGCTCCCTTTAAAAACACTATGATCCACTTTGGTGCAGTGGCTAACATTGTTGCCTCACTGTCACAGTCGCTGGTTCGGATCCCGGTTTGACTGAAAGCCTGTCTCTGTGGAGTTTCCATGTTCTCTTCATGTTTGTGTGGTTTCCAGCTTCCTTCCACAGTCCAGTCAAAAACACATGGACTGGGGATTAGATAATTGGACAATCTAAACAGACTGTAGGTGTGACTGTGGGAGTGAATGGTTGTTTGTCTCTCTATGTTGCCCCACGATGGACTTGTGACCTGCCCAGGGTGTACCCTGCCTCTCGCCCTATGTCAGCTGGAGTTAGTGGATAAAGCCGTAGAAAATGAGTGAGAGTCAGTTTCACACCTCATTTTTAAGATTAATCACGTAGGAACCACAATAGTGCACAAACGTGCTTAACATTCAAGTCGGCGCAAATCAAATTGAGCTATTTAAGAATGAGCAGTTGCGAAACAATGATATCACCGTGTCGACAGTCGCACGACACTCAGTGGTCGGCACATTGTTTCCTCACATAAAAAAAAAGGACCAACGACGTCTCACAACAAAGTGTCAAAAAAGAAGCTGCAGGCTACAAATCTGAAAGTAAACCCATCTCAACAAAACAGTCCATCCTCTTTTAATGACATTCTACAAAGATTTCTCCATTTCTGGGTCAACTCCATTAAGCGTTCAGACAGACGGGCTAATCAACTGATGAGACCAAAGTCTGATAAGTGCATTTGTGTCCAGGTAGAATACTGTATATTATTATATTAGAGTGATATGTGGCTCAGAATGACCATAGTCATTAATGTCTTGATACCCAAAGGAATGGACTCCTTCCCATTCTTTCATCCACCGTGTGATCCCACACTACCAATCACATTGTCCATCAGTAAAGGCATAATTATCTTCTAACCCCTCAGGACTGTCAGATGGAAGAACAGGTGAGAACTGAACATATTCAAGATATATTAATAGGTAGATATTAGGTTTTCTTCATTTATCATGCACTCTTGTGTCTCCAGAGCTCACCTGTGCCTCAGTCCCATATTCCATGTCTCCAGGCTCATGATGAATGGCCTGTTTCATTTCAATTTTTTTTTTTTTTTTATCCTCCAAATTGTGTGAGGAAAGAGACGAGAGACTGGTGCGTGTCTAAGGACAGAGACTCCTACAGATCTGTCTTTGCAACATGTCTATGTGTTTAAGACACTTAGACAACTGGCTAATTACTGCGCTGTTTAATCACATGTATCACACGCAGACTCACACAAAAGGCAAGGAAATACTGGCTCATATGTCATTCATCCAGATGGAGCTCTTCACTGGGCCTTTTAACTGTCATCTGAAACCATAAACACAGGGACACACACACTCTCTCACACACACACACACAAATACAAAGTGACACAAACACACCAGCAAAGCGATGCCACAGAGGACAGAAATCTCAGCGAGCGCACAATAACGGTCATTCTTCATTAATGTCTGGGGAGTGCATGAGACAATTATTTACAAGCATCACGGTCCAATAGAATAGTCCAATAGAAATCTGGACACATGTTGCAGTTAAAACATCTAATCAGGTAAAATAAACGACAATATAAGGGCCTGAGTTACCACAAAGTGGTACAGTTTTGTTTCAGTTCAGTGTGATTAAATTATTTGCATTTTGACGGCAAACGGTTGTGATGGGAACTAAAATAACCGATTGGTACCCAAGGTGGACCGATTCATTTCCGATATATTCAATTTTTTAATAATAACTACAAATTGCACATTTTGTTCCCAGAAATGTGACAAAACCTTGGACTTTTGGATGAAAAAATGTTGGAAGTATTTAATATTTAGTCCCTACATTTGTTTTCTGTGTATAATTATACAGCGTAAACAAAATTCTACTGTAGATTGGAGCGATAATCAGAAACTAAAGTGATCTGAAACTGAGGTTAAATTATTTGATTTCTAAAAACTGGCATAAGGATCATCCTTAGAAAAAGATCCATATTGGTCGACCCATTAATTGGTACCATCCAACATATTGGCTTGAGTCTGTGTGGGTATGTAACTGACTGGTCTGGCACCTTAAGTGTAAAGCTACAAAATGCAGTTAATTTATTGGACGTGTCCCTGTCAGCACATGTGTTGCAGCATTCTGGATCAGCTGGAGTGTCTTTATGGACATATTAGGGCCCCCGTAACAAAACATTATAACACAAATCTAGTCTTGAAACTGCAAATGAAGTTTTTCTTCATCTTGTGGCTCTGATTTTTGAAACGTGGGGCATTGGAGGTGGATTGAATTGAGCTCTAAATCATTGAAGAACTGTCACTTGTTGTGGGCTACAACAGGAACAGAATGGATTTAATTTTTTTTTTTACCATGCATCAGAGAGAAACTACAACTACAGTTTGTCCTCTTAGCTGACTTTATTGTGCCACACTGACCCAGCTATGGCCATGTAGCAAGTACAGAACTGAATCAAAGTGTGTCAAGATGAACTGGATCGCCTGGTGCAAATGCAACGCAAGTTAGTCGTGGATGTGTTCAAACCTCGTGATTCCATTGTTTTTTGTCGAAATAAACTTCTTTGGTCTACTGTGGCAGTAAACTGTATACTGTATGAAATGAACTTCACCTCAATTTGATTTTAGGTCAAAAATCATAGATACTGATGCCACATTAGCAACAAATCAATATGACATGCATACATCAGTCATTTACTGCCACTTTACCCTCCACGTGAGGGTCGTGAGGGGCTGGAGTCAATCCCACGCTGACATGAGGTGAAAGGTGGAGAACACCCTTAACCTGGTTTACATCAGTGCTACACCAACTGAGCAGATATAGTAACTAATTCAGTCTTCAGTCTTTCTTGTTAGAGACTCACAAGAAGATCAATTAGATTTAGCAACCATTCAGTGTGTTGGAATTGTACACAATGAAGACTGGATCTCATGTGTGGGCTTTTTCCATGTTTAATTCCTAAAGAATCACTTTAAGATCAGAGCATGCAGAAGAAGAGACCGCATGAGAACATGACGAGCGCTGATCATGGTCCATGTCAACTGTTCAGAAGATCAGTCGCTGACCTGCTTTTCACCATAATTAGCCATAATTAGCCATTAATTAGCGCAGTCCAGTGAGAATCGTGGAGAAGAAATGACCTGTCTAAGAGTGTTATGGTTATATGTGTCATACACTGTACGCTCTCATTTTAGTCCACTGTACACAGGAGTATTTTCTTAAATTCAAGGCTAATTACTACGAGGCAGGATAGACAAAGTGAAATTAATTAGAAGGGCAATGTAATCTATATTTTATAATTTAATGAATCCATTTGAAATGTGTGCCGAGATTAGCTTTAAAGTGTCAAAAGTAAAACGCAAAAGAAATGTTTTCACGCATGGCCAAACAGGGCTGTCAATATAAGGTCATTAGATTTTGTTGTCTCACAAAAATGGATATTTTCAATTAAATAAACTAAAACACTTATGAGGGTGGAGAAAGAGAAAACACCCAAAAAATGTTTACAGTGATGTCATTGTTCACAGAGAACAGGACAACCACAAATAATTCCTCCGTGTTCATGAAGCAGTGACACAACCGGGAATCCTTACGTAAACCCTTGGCAGCTGTTTGTAATTGTGATCTTTCTCATGTTAAGTGGTGATGAAGAATCATAGCCTTTGAGTTGCAGTGGGTAGGAAAATGCAGTCAGGACAACCGAGTGTCGAAACACATCGCTGTGTGGCTGAAGTCGTTGTCATTAACTTTACTTTAAGATGAAAATCCAGTGAAATGCACTCACGGTGAGAATCGCTCACGGCTGAAACTGATGTTTTTGATCTTACATTTTTATTATTATGTCCGACCTGTAATGAGCTGAAGATGCTGCTGGTAAAGAGACAGGACATGCAAATAGCTCCCCCTTCTGGTGAAATGTATTACTAAACTACTGTACATGATGAACAAGTAGTGTATGCCACTGATTTCATTTTGATTCATGAAAATCCTCATTGTTTTTTGTTGCTGTATTTAAAAAGTTGTCAGAAAAGCCTCCTTAGAAAGTGGGGATTTTCTTTTTTTGCATTTAGCAAATGCTCTGCTGAAGCAGCTTTTATTCTGTCAAGGACAAACAAGGTTAATCATCACTATTAATTATTAAAAGGAAATTATTAAAGGGGAAAACTGAATGATTATATACTAGACTTGCATTCGATAATCTCCATCAAAATACAAACAGATTCCCAACTTGAACCTATTAAGCTAAGGCAACTCAAAATGAGCATTGTTTCAACTAACAAAGTTAATTTCTTGCGCAGTTGAAATACTGATAACTCACAACATTTAGTTGGAATTCCACAACAAATTTTGTCATGTTTAAATAAATGAAATGAAGACATTACAATGACTCATTCCTAAATTATTTCCTAATTTCTTACAGTGTAATTAAGTTGTATGCTCTCAGCCTTTATTTTCAAAGCCCAACTTCCCTGTGACATGTTTTCATATATATATTATATAACATACTATATACTCATATATTATATATTAATAGTTTTAGGCTACAAATATCTTGTGATGAGATTATAGTTTGACCTGTGGCAATCTATCTGTATGGCAGATTAACAGATTACCAGACAAATCTTGCCTGTTACTCAGCTCCTCAGTCGGTCTTTTGTTTCCTCTTATACCTGCTTCTCCTCCTAAGGGTAACTTTTACCATTTACGTTAAATTATCCCTCCATGCTTCCATATTTAATCACAGTGCTGTCGTCTCTGGTGGGTTACAGTGATGTATTTTAAGCGGCGCTGCTGCCATGCTAAGTACATTCAGTTCATGTCAAAGTATTATGACACAGATTTACGTTTTACCTAATTATACTTCAAAGGAAAACTATTTTTAAGTCTGCGTTGCCGCCACTATAACGCGAACACTCCTCTCAAGCCCTGTTTGTTTTTATTTTTGCTGTTTATTTAACTCGGGAGCTCAGGGAAGTTAACTGATAAGCAAACTATAGAGGCGCCTCACTATCTAATTTCCAGCAAAATGTGCAACGTCTGTGGAGAATTTCATGTGACATATTGGACCTTTATCTTTTCACAAGATTCTCATGGAGTTCTGTTTTTCCCCTTATTTGCCAACTCTTCCAGGGCATCCTTGATGCATTTCCAGATGAGCTTGAAATTCTCATCCAGTTCATTCCCAGTCTCCTATGCTCTCTCTCCTCCCACTTGAAGATAGATGGTGTAATACCATGGAGAGATGTCCAGGGGGCAAATAAATCAGATAACAAAACCACCTCAATCTCTTCTACCACCACTTTAAAGTGGTAAAGAAGTGGAGGTGTCCTGCTGAGAGCAAATGTCCAAGCAGGGACACCGGGGGTGAACTGGTTTCAGGCACGATGTCTTTATCTGCTGTGCAACGGCATCTTTCGAAACTAACCTATTATAGTGACCCACATTTTAAAGGTTCATTGTGGAAAATGTAGTTTTCCACAATGTTTTTATTTGGAAGAAAGCTACGCCAAAATATGTATATGTTAATTCTTGTCTATAAATGTACAATCACCTGATTGTATAAAGTGCTGTTGCTCATTATCCTGAAATTAACCCTTTATATTTATATCAGAAGGCGGGTCAGTTCTACAGAGGGAGTCATCTTGGAGCACAGTGGACAAACTAAACATCTTTCGAGTTTTGATGCTAACTGAAGGCTACACTCAGAAGGGAATGCTTGATCTTCAAGACGACCGTTCATCACAACCCAATTCAAAAATCTTGGCTTGATATAACATTTCTATTCCTATAACGCAAATCCTCTTTAGAAGAAGTAAACCAGACTTTTTTAAGGCAATATGTTAATGTATGAATACAGTAGAATGATATTATTAAAGTATGTCATAATAAAGTAACCACGCCTTAATCTTGCATGGTATTTAAAGCATATACAATTATATTTTTAGTAAAAGGCTGGACAAAAATCCAGCAAATGTATTGGGTGATCCCCGTAAAAATCTTCTGTGGTTCCCAAACCAGACCAGCAATGGTTGTTCTAGTGAACTCTGCAGTTCTCTTTTGGAACCCTAGTCATATACACTTATATTTTCCAACTGGGGTCAACCTAAGGGCACATTATGGGTTTATTACCAGTGTTGGCCCACAGCGTCTAAGAACTGGGTGCTATGCCAACACTGTAGAGTCAAATGGAAATGGGGGCCCTGATTTGCTGAGGCTACAAAAAAGTGGCCTTCCAAATTAACCAGCTGATAAAGGTTTTGAAATGTATTGTATCAATTAAGTTTAATTTTCTGACAGTGTTATGATAGTAGCCAGAAAGGACACACAGTTCTTGTTAACCCCAACTGCCAAACCAGTACATCACTTTTTCAAGCTAACTTGGCCCCTGAATAAAAAGAAGGGAACATGACACACTGAATGACACTTGCAAATTTCCATGTGTTGTCATACATGCAGCCAAATTGCTGTGCCTGTGCTTTTCATAATGCAGTTTCCACATTCACCACTAGATGTCAGGACCAGTCAATCTATCAACCGCCCACCACAGACCAAACATTGGCCTGATTTCCAGAGGGATTTCAAGGACTAACCCAGGCTAAGTTATTATTCATGACATCCCAATTCCCCTCCAGAAATCAATTCACTGCTTCCATCCATATTTGCAATGCATTTATGTTAACTTTACAGAGTAAGTGTGCTTTGCCTGGCACAAAACACACAATTTGGTTTTGATTACACAACACGTGCAAACGCAAATTGTCTATCGCATGCACCAGAGAGAGGTGAGCACCACTGGTGGGATTAAATCTTGAGGGGTTTCACATGAAAGGGAGCGGTTAAAAAGCACTGGCGGACTTAGATGTGAAAGGCAGAATCACAGATGAAGTGGGAAACGAGGGAAATGCGAGGGGAGCTAATGGAATGAGTTAAAATGTCAGGATTTTGAAAGATGAGAGAAAAGACAGAGGACAGAAAAGAGCTAATCTTTATTCACAGAGTGCTAAAATATTCTGAAAAATAATCTGAGTAAAAACATGAGTGATGACCGTACCAAGTGAGGAAACTGCCACGCTTTTATCTTTGCAGGATCCTTGCAAGGTTGTATAGCTATGGCTAATGTCATTGTATAATCAATGACCCTGTTAGAATTGTGTTTTACTCTGTTTGCTTCAGTTAAATGTGATTTATACATTTCAGTCAACACTGAAGGAATGGTATTAATATCTGTTTGGCAGAAATATGTAAAAGGTCTGAGGACATTTCTTTGAAAATACCTTTGGTTGCTCTTGTGAACTAAGACAAGAAGGAAAAATAACAAAAAGACCCGTTTGCATTGATAAGCTGATGAAAAACTGAAGGGTTTTGTAGCGGGTAATCTGTATTGAGCTGCACTGGCTGACTGTGGTCCACAGAACACACACAGAATTACTGCACTTACAAGCCTTAATTCTCCCAGTGATCTGCAGGTAAGAGCTAATAACTCGTCTCCTTTCAATTACATTCCCCTCACAACTAAGCTGCAGTCTCAATTACGTTTCATAGAGAAGACGTTTGTGTGAATATCACCTGCCATAGTGTTTCGTTCTTGGAGGTCATTTGGTGTGAATAAGAATATTAGGGCGATTATAGCTATTTCCTGGTTATGGATATGTTTTAGGCACAAAAGCCCCTCAATGGTAAATGTCTGTACTTATGTAGCACTGTTAGAAACTCTATTGTTTAGTGAGTGAAACATGTCATGACAATAAAGTTCTGGATGTCATGTGACTCAGTTTGCTCCGCCACGTTGGCAGGAACAGCTTTTGTAAAATGAATGACATTAGTGCTGGTTTCAGGGATTAAGAATTCACCGGGCACTTTAAATCCACAGAGATTAAGCACTATATCACCGAATCTGGCAGAAGTTAATTAGCGCTGGAGGCCGTAACGACGCTAAAGTTTTGCAGCTTCCTGAACAGCGGTTAAGGGAAAACTAAAGGGAGACTTACCGTACGGCGATCGTGCCCCTGCTCCTGTTTTATAAATGTCACACTGTGTCTCAGAATAACGGAGCAACACTTTACATTTCAGTCTGATGAGCTTTCACACCAATAATACGCACTGTTTCCCTTAAGATTCCCCTTAACTTTAACAACCTTAACAACCTTGACATCGTGATTCAGTAGCTGATAAGAAGTGACTGATCTTTAAGCAGAATCTGTTGCTCGTAGATTCCCATTACTTTGCGTGTGTTTTATAGCCGTGGTATACGGCTATAATAACGGTGACAGCATGTTGCATGGCAAAACTCTGCTGAGCTGCTGCGTACGCATCACAAACATACCACATGCTCAGTGTGTACACCGTAAGCTGAATCACGTTTGTTTATCACAGATTTGCACTGAAAGAAATGCCTTTTGTTTTCTTTGAAAAGGAGCAAACCATAATCACTCACTCACCAACAGATTTATTCATAGGTGTGTTGGCGGAGATGCTACAAAAATTATTCGCAAGTGTCTAAAGCCAAACTAAACAATCTTCATTATCACCTAAGACATGACGTATCATTTCAAAGAAAGAAAAGCACATAGAGCGAGTAATAATGTACAGCATATTCTACAAAAATTGTGATTAAAATTGAAGTGGCCCCGCCAGGACTCCACATAAATAAATGTCTCCATAGCAAAGACATATAAAGACATCAGAGCAAAGCAGACATCGAGATGTTATCTTGTGTCAAACCCTGAGGTGAAAATTCTTCGCTGGAGTTTTATCATTGATTTGAACACATTTCTCAAATGTCACAAACCACGACTTCCGATAAGATGCCTCTCAGCAGAAGGAAGAGACGAGGACAGAAAGAAAAACAGTTTTACCATGTAACCAAGCAGGAGATGGAATAATGGGGCGTTCCATTTACAGTGGGAGACGGAAGTCCCACCTGGGAGGGACGTCACCACCAAAGGTTTCTCGGGCTTGTCATTGTTAGCAACAACAGTCGATAATACAAGGTTCCACACTGTATTTTGTACTCACAAACATCGTACCTACAAGTCCAGGGATAAAAATTGAACAGCACTATGTGTACGACTGACTTAATGTCAAGCATTTAAGACAAAAGAGCAATTAATTCTTTTTACTATTGATCCAAGTGGCAGCCATCTTGAAATCCTTTGTCATGGATCGCGAGGTTGCCCTGAATTTCGAATTTCCTGTTGAAATTTCTGACTAGGAACTCAGAATTTCCGACTTCCGACTACAAATCTGCACGGGACAGAATTTTCAGTTTCGCGCCCGCATTGTTCAGTCCCACTCCCACCCGCGCCCACAAGGAATTGTAATTTTCATACCCGCTCCCGCCCGCATCTGCGATATTTTGTCCCGCTCCCGCCCGCAAATCCCGCAAAATGGGGACTTTTCAACATGCGCGCACATAATTCCTTAAGTGGCAACATATTAATTAATGCCAAATAAAATATCCAGCACAAATTATGTATGATAGGCATACATTAATCATTTGTATATTTTACTTTACACTCATATTTAGTTTGCGGGACTGCGGTTTATCATCCCACCCGCCCGCTCCCGCAATAAGCTTTAAAATGTGTCCCGCGCCGCACTGTTTTGCATCGCGCGGGAGTGCAGGGCTCTACCACGAGTATTTCAACAGTATCACAAAATGCGAATCGAAGATTTCCTGAAACAAGGTCAACTTCACCGGCATGTACTACACATGCTGACAGGTGTGAGGGGGAAGAGAGCTGAACTAAGTGTTACAAAGAGCCACACTGAAAATTTACAGGAGATAAGAGAGGGGAACAGAGTGGTGGACAGAAAAGCCTCACACTCCTTGTACACAAATCTGCACCTATCACACCCAAACACTTGGTGCATGCAAATAGTTTTTAGGGACTCTTACTCATCATATCTCTGTTGACATATTAATATTTAAAGCGTGCTCCGCAGCATTTCTGAAGCGAAATGGATTTTGTTTGTGCAACTGAGCGAATCTGCCTTTGTGCTGAACTCAAACTCTAAAGTGTAGGTATGCTCGACTGTGAAGAGACTCACACAAAGGTAGTTAATCTGGATTTATGCGTCAGCAGAGGAGACCAAACGTCTCGCTGAGGTGATGAGGACACCTCCTGTGGTGAGGGTGAACTCAAGACATACACAGAGAGAGTGACAGAGGTAAGAAGTTCACGATGGCTTTGAAATGTGTGTGGTATGTGACCCAGTTCAGTGATTTATGAGGGTTAATTGCACACGCGTGTTTTAATTATAGACCTTAGATCTTCTAGTTTGCTGAGCGAAGGTAATCAAGATGTAAGAATTTGCTGAATAGCCACCAGGGGGGGCTGAGTGCTAAAATAGCTCTGTTTGAATGGAAGTCTATGGGAAAATGAGTTCTCAGCTGATCAGTAAGCTGTTTTTTTCTTGAGGAATTAATGGTCTAAATCTCTAGTTTAAGGTTCTCTTCAATAGAAAAACATCAATTCTGCACCTTATGCTCCAGTTTAGGGGGAAAGAGACAATAAAGGATGGCACCTATGAGCGGACACTAGTGTCACTAGAGCTGGTATTTGGATTTGGTTTGCTGTGATGGTGACGGATGTCCTCACTTGACTTAATGACAACTGAAGCATCTCCCTGTCAGTCAAACACTCAAATTGTAACCGGACATTCAAATTCTCATGTGACATGAATGAATTTGTAAAATGACTACTTATCTTAAAGGTCACATAGAATGGTCTTTTTGAACCAAAAATCAAGATTACTGATGTCTACTTAGATAAATTAAATAATATTTATGGTCAAAAACCTCTAGTCTCTTCAGATTAAGCCAGTTTATTGCTGCTCTCTGCCAGCCTCCGAACAGGCACTCTGTTTCTGAGCTAATGCCCGCCCCCCAGAACACTGAGTCTCTTGTGATTGGCCATCCACCAGCTGACTGACTGCTCCGCAGTGCTTCTTCTTCTTCAGGTTGAATTTTCACGCCCATGACTGAGAGTAGCTGTTGGGGGAGGGTTCGTTGCACGGCAAATGTGCTAGTTACGTAACTAAACTCGACTTTTCAAAACTGCTTGCTCGAGTGCAGGTAAACAGAGAAGCCCTTCTTGTTTATTGTGACACTTTAGTGATGTTTAGATACGGGAAGGACACGGGGACACACCATAAAACATCAGACGTTTGATTTTCTACTGAATGTCCTCTTTAAAATATAGCTATTTCATATTGTTTGACAGTTATATGTATTTATGTTTTGTTGCTCTCCCTCTCCAGGCTGGATAAATATTTTTTCCACTCCCAGGTATGTGCTTCTCTTCTTATGTGGCAGACAGTGCAGTCTGCTCCAGACAAAGCAAAGTGTTTCCATCACACATCCTACATGGACCTGTATCCTTTAAAATGTTTTTACCTACACCAGCTTTTAGCCACAGACGTTGGGTCTATAGCAGAAACACTCATAACCTGGTTGCACAGGCAAAACTTTCCTCACTGTATCGTTGGTGTCTCCAGCTGTAATTCCCATGGGAAGATTGCTTGAAAGAAAGGAAAGGGAAGACTCTTCAGAAACTGTCAGTAGACTGGATGAAGAGTGAGGTGTCTCCCAGTGAGGACTGGATGCAGGCGATTCACAAGTAATCTTTTTTTTTCACCGGAACCTTCATTTTCTGAAGCTATGTGCATTAGTGACAGAAAATGCACAAAAACAAAGGTGCCATGACTGCCATGGCCAAAGAGTCAAGGAAGTCACTACAGCCACCTGGAGCCGATTAACTAGAAGACACTGTCTTATGTGAAAGGGCATTTCAGACAAGGTGGCGTGTGACATATTGACCTACTGTATAGCCAGCTATAAGAGAGGTGGCAGGTAGGAGAGTGAGATGGAGGGACCAGTGGGCAAGGCAGTCCACTCAGTGTATAGTCGACTGTAAGCTACAGTATTCTGAATATTTTCAGTCAATTAAAAAAGTTGCACAGGGCTGTTCTGACGCAGCATCTTTTGTGTGCACAAAAGCACTATTTTCCATGTGGAGCTGCACATCAGACCCCTGCACAAACAAGAGTGACGCGGTCCACATTGTATGGACATGAAAATATCTCAAGTTTTTTGGAATGCAGGCAGTGCGTTCAGTGGATCTTTTGATACTCAGACTAAAGGAGTAGGTCATGATCGAGGGTAATGTGGCGCTTTATCATTTGATTGGATTTTCTTAGTTTAATGGTTTGGTTGCTTAGTCATGGCAAACAAAACTTCCATGTATTTTCATACACTTTTGAGCGATGCATGAGAACAGACCGTAAGGCAGGGCTTTTCTTTTGGCGCTATAATTTTGTGTAGTGTATTCCTACGCCCGACAGCAAAAAACCCCATAGAAATGCAGTGTTATGATAACACCTTTTTTTTTTTTTTTTTACTATTGGCTTTTGCCTATTTGTAGGAGTTTGTATGTGTTTATGGTTTACTATCTGAAACATTCCTCACTCTGCCGCTCTACTCACCAGCTCACCTGTCAAACACTTCTCTTCCTCCCATGAGGCAATTATCTACAGTCTGGTTCATGTGTTTATTATTAGTGTGTGCGTGGTGTGTGTGTGTGTGTCAGAGTAAGTGAGGGAGAGATGCATCAGTATTAAACATGTGATGAGAATTGTCTCCTGGCTGTTTATTTCCCATGGGATCACTCCCTCATTTCTCCCCTTTCTCCTAACATCTGTTTCCACCTTAGGAAACAACCTTTTTCTGAACATATGAGACACTTCATCTTTGCTTTTCGGCTTCTGCCTCTGACTCCCTCTCCCAATACCATACTTTTTCTTCCCACATCCAATCTCTCAATCACTCTCACCTCACCTCACCTCCTCATCATCCCCTCCACCTCTCCACCCCTCTCTTTCCAAATCCCTCTTGCCTACAGGGTGGCATAAACATCAGATGGCCAGAAGGTTTCAGATCACCAGAGAGCTGAGGCTTTAGAAGTGAAACACTCTGCTAGACCACGGACATCTGCACGTTCCCTTTCACCTGCCAGCTTCTAATCATCCTCCTCAATGTATTGCACTGTATTACTTGGCTCCCTGGACCATCTCTGTCCTCAATGCTGTTTTTAATTCCTTCCCACACTCCATTCTCCCCTCACCTCTCAATAATGTTTGTCGTTTCTCTTCTTTTCTGTCACAGATTTGTCATCTGTAGGTCATATTAAGCAGCTGCTCCAGGCTGGTAAATAAAACACGCACACATGCACTGGTTTCAATTGACTTCAGAGGACATTGCATTGACTTACATTAAGTTCCTGGAGACTGGAAATTACGGTTAAGGTTAGAGACCTTAACCGTAATTACTATTGGCCAAATCCTACCTCTGACCCTAAGGTAACTTTAAAATATGCCTTAACCTTAAAAATCTACTAATATACATTATGGGTCCTGATAATGTGACTGTGTGAACAGATTTAGGTCCCCACAACATAAGGAATACCAGGTGTACACACACACAGTCATGGAATGGATTCAGTATAGAGGCGTCCCACCACTCCTCTAAATTATGTAGCTTTCAGTTTGATCTAAATAAAAATCACTTAAAACTGCAGGAGTAAAATTAATTACTGATATTTGTCACTGGATACAGAGATTGGCAATAATCTCACAGGGATAGAGCTTCAATTTCTAAGTGATGCGACACACTGTGAACATCATGTGTCATCATGGCGACAGCTGCTCCATCTCTGCTGCCTCAAGGTCAGTCGAATTAATCTCTCACTGTGTCCCGATCAAGGGATGGATGTTACAAAGTCCATCGTTGGACTTCTCATTCGCTTTGAATGTGTCAGCCGACTGTATTGTGGGTCGTAGCTCAAACACTACACAGCCCAAACTGAGCTCTCAGAACAGGGTCGTTCTGCCCGTTATATGTCATGGTTTTGTCAGACAAAGTACAGCCAACAGCGGCAGACATCAAATCACCATCACTTTAGCAACATTAGCAGCAACAGTAGCGATGACATCACCAAGCATCAGCCCCGCCGAGTGTCAAGTGTTGACGCGACGTGTGCGTGTGAATCCAGCGGTATTCTTATTATTAGTCTGTCTTCGGGAGACCATGGTGTCCCACAGTCAGCTCGGCTGTCTGTCTTTGCACTGTGCACACGTCTTTGGCCACCACCCGATTTGTTATTGGCCCTGCTGATGCAAAATTATGATTCTATGTCCGTCAAATTATGTGATGTTTGGGATTTTGTCCTGTATGTAATTCTTAAGCAAGTGTTGAATAAACCTGGCTTTGTATGGCAGCCATTTGTTTCACAGGTTTAAGATTCTGCTGTTGGGGCGACCACACTAAACTGACACTTTAGCCTGTAGAAGCATTTCTTTTATTGTAAAATGAATTATTTTAAAACTGCATATATATACTTACTGTATTTTCTGGTTCATTTTCTGGTCATTATGGAATTTAATGGTGCCCTCCAGTTTTTGCACATCAGTTTCCATTCATGACTAGTCTGGTTTCTTGAGTGCATAACAAGTTTCGGCGTGTACAAGGCAATGTACTAGACAATCTCAGTCCAGCCTGACGACACAGTTTTACAGCAGCACACATTTCACTAAAACCAACACATATTTTGCAATAGAAAAATAATGAGACGCCTGTTTAAAACTGCAACACGTGTGCTGTGACATATTTGCTTTCTCATTTTCAGTTGAGAGATTATACAGTAAATAGTGACATCAAAGTCCTGTTAATATTGTTCTTTGGATGTGCACCAAACAGCTTGGCTTCCTGTGAAATTGGATGAAAAACATGTTCACTTAATATTTGATAGAACCCCCATGATTACTTATTTATAACCACTCAACTATGAAAGTTCATCACAAACAAAGTGAGCTGGAACGGCATTCTGAACTGTCCACTTCGATGCAACACTGCAGGGTGATCAAATAGCTGAGTGTCCAGCGGTCGAGTCAGTATCACTCATCACAAAAACTCTCTCATATTTGCTATGATGCATCTGTGAATCGGGTCATGTGCTGCAGCATTAGGACCCAGGTTACCTGAACACATTCTCATGGAACTTACACTATATGGACAAAAGTATTTGTCCACACCCGTTAAGTATTGAATTCAGGTGTTTGAACAACGCTATGCTTCCAACTTTGCGGCAACAGTTTGAGGAGGGTCCTTTTCTATTCCAACATGACTGTGTCCCAGTGCACAAAGAAAGGACTATAAAGACATGGTTGACAAGTTTGGTGAGGAAGAACCTGACTGGCCCACAAAGAGACGTAACCTCAACTGGAACAGAGATTGCGAGTCACGCCTTCTCGTCCAACATCAGTGCCTGACCTCGTAAATGCTCTACAGAATGAATGGGCACATATTCCCACAGAAACACTTCAACATCTAGAGGAAAATCTTTGCAAAAGAGGGACCAACTCTATATTAAAGCACTGTATATGTATTTGACTACTTCCTTATAGTCCTTGTTAGTGTAAAGTTCAGCTGTCCGAATATTGTTGTCCATATAGTGTATTTCTGGAAAACAAACAAACAAACAAACAAAGTCCTATTATGCCCAATGCCATTGCTGTGGACTCTGGAGAATGTGGACACTGCTTTAAATTTGTGACAAAGTTAGGCAGATCCAGATCAGCATAACCAGTCAGAGCTAGCCCACTCTGCAAGTGTGCTTAAACAAAAAACAAAAACCGGGACTGTGGTGAAATGCAAACTCGGCATCCAAAGTGTAGTAAAAAAAGGCAACTGGACTTAGTTGAATTTCTTGAAGACGTTTCGCCTCTCATCCAAGAGGCTTCTTCAGTTCTGTTTGACTGGTGGAGAGTCTGGGACTTATAAACTCTGTCAGGTTCTTGGTCCATGGGGTGTGGTTTGGATAGGAAAGGGGTTGTGAGTTGTTAACTAAAAGGTTAGATCAGTCGTTAAGTCGTCAAAGGGTTGTTAGTTATTAGCTGGTGTCTCAGCCCACCTCCCCTGTTCAAAGTTGGTTTCTCCAGTTTGGCAAAGATGGCTTCTTTTACTCCTCTTTCAAACCATCTGTCCTCCCTGGCCAAAATCTGATGTTTTTGTGTTTGAGGTTTTTGTGAAGGCCCAGTTAGGATAGCCACAATTCCTGAGTGCATCCCGGATGTGTTTCTGTTCCTTCATCCTGCCTTCTGCCCTGGTGGGAACCCTCATTGCTCGGTGGTGAAGGGTCCGAATTACTCCTAACTTGTGTTGTAATGGATGGTGAGAGTCAAAAAGGAGGTATTGGTCAGTGTGGGTGGGTTTCCTGTAGACCTCCACATTTAAACTTCCGTCGGTTTCAATGTGGACTGAACAGTCTAGGAAGGCCAGAAGGTTCCCCTTAGCATCTTCACGGGTGAATTTGATGTTGTTGTCCACACTGTTGATATGCTCAGTGAAGGGGTCGACCTCCTGCTTCTTGATTTTTACCCATGTGTCATCTACATATCTGAACCAATGGCTTGGAGGGGATCCATGGAAAGTGTCCAGAGCGTTCCTCTCTACTTCTTCCATGTATAAGTTGGCCACTATGGGAGACACAGGTGAGCCCATAGCACAACCATGTTTCTGCCTATAGTAACATTCCCTATATTGGAAGTAGGTGGTGTTAAGGCAGAGGTCCAGCAGTGAACATAACTGTTCCGGAGAAAGGTTGGTCCGCTCATGTAACGTGTGGTCTTGCACCAGTCTCCTCCTTACAGTTTCCACAGCTTCTGTGGTGGGAATGCAAGTGAAGAGGGAGGTGACATCATAGGAAACCAGGGTTTCATCTGCCTCGAGTCTCAAATCCTCGGCAGTTAATGACACAGAAACAGAGAATGAAAATGTACACATACTTCATATTTTCAGTAAATATCCTGACACTGCTTAATAGATGAGACCGTCCTCCCACATAAAAAAAAAACACCAAATACATTTAAGATGTTCATGCAAGCAGCATCTACAAGTCACGTCAGACAGCATCAGGCTTTTCAGTGACGGCTCCGAAGGACTTGTTTACATTCAAGTGACAAAGCCTCGGTAATTGTGCTGGGAGCAAAGGAGGAAATCAGGTGATATAGAAGTCAGGGTCGAGAGAAAGCTCCACAACATCAGAATTAAACATGAAAAACATTCTCTCCTGTTTCAATGCAAAGCTTCCCCCCCCCCTTTCATTATTGTAACCACTGTGGTAACACCAGTCACCTCCTACCCTCACCACTGACTTAAAATCAAACCACACTTTATTTTTCAACAGTGATTGTTTCTTTAAACAGTTTATTAGTGGAATATTTCTTGTCACCACATGGAATGCTAATTCAGGATATGTTTCTAAGGGCAAACACGAGGGGAAAAACATAGAATGCCTTTATTGTCAGTGCGACTTGCACGCAATGAAATTCAGGTGCACTGCCTAAGAATACGGTGCTCAAGATGATAAATAAAATCATCAGGAGGGAAGATTTAATGCCATGGCCCCTTTTTATTGTTGTATTGTTGTTATAGAGTGGAGTGCTGTATTTCACGTTGGTCTAAGATCCATCAACTGGAATATTTATCAAACTTGTCACTTTACCTTCTACAACAATATGGGATGGGCATAATCCTCGAGAGAGATGTGATTCACATTGGTGTTTACTTATTTATTGATAAAGCTTTGATTGGACAAGTACCAGAACTTCACTAATCAGATGGACTTAATAAGTCTTTTTGTACAGCAGACTCAAGCAGCTCAACTGCTTTATACAGTTTAACTAATTTGTAATGTATAGTTAATTTTTACATTTCTTTAGGTTTTAATGTCATATTTTATATTCTTACTATTCTGGTCAACCAAATTTTTGACCAACCAAGTTTTAATTCACTAATTTCTTTATATGCCTGTTTGTCTATGTTGTTGCTGTTTATATAGTGTATCACCAAGAAAAACGCTCCTGTAGAAATAATTAATTCAGTCTAGACAGCTTACAACTCACTGTTCACCGATAAACTAATATTTTTACTGGTGTCCATTGGTTTCTTTGTGTTTTCCACCTAAATTGTAAATGAGGGTCATTCATTTATTGAGTACAAATAAAGGTTTTATGTATTTATGCATGTCATTTGTAAGACTGAAGAGGAGGGTCTCCCTTTTGGTCCAGTTTGCATGTCTAATATCAGTGTATTCAATCTCATCATGCTTCACGTCCAATAATATCATCAAAAACCGTATGTGCTGTCGTGATAATAAACTGTCTATTAAATACTCCCACTGTTTTCCCTTTGTTCACTCTTCAAACTGTGGTTTACCATTTGTGGTTGCCTCTAAGTAAAACCATCACAACTTGTATCCTCATGGCACTTCATCATAGTCCATATTATCTCTGATTCTTCATTTAATTAACCTACTTTCTCCCCTTGTGCCTGCACCAGGATTAAATATCTTAACACTATGACTGGATTAAGGCTTAATGGGTCCCTGGGTGTTGCCAAATGGTCCCAGCATCAAATTCAACATATAAAAGGTATAACAATTATTATTAATATTATTTTTTTCTCCATAGAACATTTTAAATGACATTCTACTTTAACCCTCATAAAACATTGAAGTCCTTCAACAGTGTACAAACTGGTGATCCTTGGCATGTTTGAAAATCTTTCATATTTCATTAAAAAAAAAAAAAAAAAAAAAAGAATTAAAAAAATACAGAAGAATGTCTATGCCAATGTCAGTACCAGGAATTTTCCTAATTAGCTGAATTGCAACGTGTCTAGGTGAAGGACACCCTGAGAGGACAGCTGTGCCCATGTTTACAGCTGAAAAACATCCATTCACTGAGTTCATTTCCATGATCATCAAACTCATATCAAGTTTACTTGAAATCAATGGCAATACTGCATAAAGGTCATTTATAATCAACACAATAAGTTCATACTTAGAGGATATTCTGACATGAATGAAGATGAACGCCAGTCTACAAATGACAACGATCTGGTTAAACAAGCAGAAGGATTAGAAAACAGGAAAGGTCACAGTGATGGGCAGGTTCAATAAATTATGTAAACAGTGTGTATTTGCGTGAGGGAGAATATGAGGACGGCTGGTGGTGCGTGTGTGTAGACACACTTATTAGGAGAAAGCAGAATTATTGAATCTAGTGCGGCTGGCGGTGACATGGTAATGGCTAGATTGAAAACATTGATCCAGAGGGAGCAAGAGAGAGCGAAAGAGAAAAAGACTGTCCTTGGAGAAAACAGGCAGTGAGGGAGGCAGCACCATCATCTGTCCCCATCACCCAGCTCCATTCATGCATCTATTGCACATGGTCACATACCTCAGAGCAGGTGAAAAATCAAAGAATTCCCATGGTTGAAGCCAGGATTAAAAAGAAAAGAACCCAGACTGCTCAGATGCAAATTTGCTAGACGCAAAAAAATGTCTTATATGTTTTCCTCGTGACATTTTCCAAGAGTTTAAAACTTTCCCCGCATAGTTAGGAGCAACACATTGGCGGCAAAGCCCTGCATTTATTCAGCGTTTATTTTTGTCTTGAAACACATCAGCTACATTCTCGAAAGTAAAAATTCAAACCAAATATGGGATAAAATTACTGCAGTATATATTGAAAATACACAATAATGTTCTTTCGGTCATAATAGAGAGTGTCCATAAAGAAAGGCAATCAGATGCCACCCAAAGTGAAAAAATATAAAAATAATTTACTAAATCATGAATATCTTTAAAAATAAAAACCAACGCATCTTGACTCAACAGTCTTGGACTAAGATAGACTTTATAGATTCCATCTATAAAGTCTAAGACTGTCGATCAAAAGTCTGTTAAGATCAAAAGGAAAGTCATTATTGTGAATTTTGAACTGACTGTCACATTAATTTTTCATGAGCACCTGGTTTTTACTGATATTGTGTGATTCAATGCACAATTTTTCCTCAATGTGATTAAAAAAAAAACCTAAGAATATCAGATTGCGTACGTGCCTAAATACATAGAATTTGACACAAATTTTACGTGACGTAACGTGCATTGTCAGCTGGAGGGCAATGTAGTGACAAATTCATGAACCTGACATCAGAGTGGACCAACTTTTTTGTCACTGGACATCTGTATCTCTCCCATACTAGCTGGTGCTGGACTGACTGAGACTAAGAACGATGGGATGATGCGAGAGAGACTTTGCTAAGTTTTTGGTTTTCAACTCAGTGTTCTGTTTCCTCCCGACATTTACGAGAACCACATCAGTACATGTAAATAATAAATCATGTACCAGGCTTTTCTGTGGAGGGAAGTACTGTTGGTCCACTCTTTCTCAAAAGTCAATACAGCCTTCAAGCCAACCACAGTTTTTCATATTTGTGACCTACTTCTGAAACTAAGACTTTAAATGATGAGTACAGATTGGTTCAATAATGATTGCTGTATTTAAATTTCAAATTCGTGATCAGAGTTTCTGGTTGTCAGCCAAAGTCTTACCCAGTGACTGACAGGCTGAATCTACACCAACAACAAACCATCACAGCCCGTCAGACAAAGCAATAACACAACAAAATACAATCCTTTATAGAAGTCATCCCTGAAATAATACCAAAGAAGAACCCATTATCTTTGCCAAAAGCTGCCTACTGTCAAATCATTGTGTAATTTGTATAATTAATGAAGGCAGCTTCAGGAGGCAGCTATTGTATAATTCAGACAATCTACTGATTAGAGGATTGCTGATAATTTTTCTTTCCCACCGCAATTCAATTCAAGCTCCCGGTCCTTCATCAATGAATGATAACTCATTCACTGTTATCTTGATGGACATCCTCATCCTGTTTCCGCCAGGACAAACTGTTTTTGAGGTCACTTAGGGCAAGTGACTGAAAGGTGCTGGTACAATTACAGCTAGTGCCTTAAAGTCTTAAAAAAAGGTATAACCATGTTTCAAAAAGTACACATTTTCTATTAACGAATTGCTAAAAGCTAACTTAAACATGATAAATGATCTGACTGAAACTGTTGATATTCTAATAGCTGGTGTATTCAAGCAGAGAAATCATACAATTCAACAAAAAATTTAAAGTTTTGCATATGTGAGGTCATATTGCCAAAAGGGGTTTAATGCATACAGTGCTACAGGGTTAAGATTGGGGTTTGTCAGGCAAATCTGTTTATACAGGATTTGGAGAGAGCAATGTTTGCTCTCTCATTAGTTTGACATAATCTGTGTCAATAAAGGGGTCTTAAACCTAAACCTAACCATGAAATTATGCCCATAATAAGTTGGTTAAGCATCTTGCTTATTTACAAAGGAGAAGATGGGGTTTTAGTTCTGTTCTAACAACTTTGACTTTCATACATACATAAGTCTTGGGTTATTTTAACGACTTGAGTTCATATTGCATTGCTGTTGCGGATAGCTATGATAATTTTAGAACTATGACCAAGTTATAAAAACAGGTGCAACCACAACCTAACCCCAACAACCTTACCCAGCATAGATATTGCAGAACCACTGACACATGGAAGGTCATTCTTCAACTACAAACTCCCTTAGCTGCAATTATTGGTGAGGCTATTTGAATACTGAGCTTAATGTGATACTGCGATAATGTTTCATACGCCATTCCCACTGGTCAAAAAAGTCTAAATGGGGTTTTCACCAGTTGTTGTGTGTTTTCTTTGCATTCAGCTCAGCTCCAACACCAACTGGCCTCATAGGAGATGTAAGACCCGGATGAATAATTTATATCCTCAATTGTAAATAATCACCATACCATTATCACTTTGGGCTACGGTGTTTTGTCTTCAGCATGTCCGTGACATCACAATTCAGGCATGGTTGACGCACCACAGGGCAGATGAACCACTGCCAATGGGAATGGTATTAATCGCATTTTTGGTGGCTTCGCCTGGGCTTAAAAGTCCTGCGTATACCCGCTAACACGATGCGTCTTTAAAGAGTCTTTACTCTTTAAGTAATTACACATCCAAGTCTCTTATCCCGTCTCTGCCTCTCACTCCACCAGCCTTTTGAGCCATTATGTGATTAAGCTGAGATTGAGCTGATGACTGCCTGACAGATAGAAATACTGTATTATCTAATGACCCTTCGCTCAGCCCACGTATCTCCACTCAAAAATGAACTGGACTGCAAGGAAACACCCGCACACGCTCAAATACAAATGCCAGCGAGTACAAATGCGCGCGCGCGCACACACACACGGTCTAATGACATTTACTTTCATCGAGTTTTCTCTCAGCTTTCTGTCAATGCAGCCCTTTCACAGCCACGGCTATGCTAATTAGATACAAGGACTATTACAGTGTTAGCCTGCTTCAAAAGAGACGACTACCGATGCGATTAGCATGACACAGCTTAGGGTTAACAGAACAAAGGACCTAACACAGTTAGCGTAGGAAGGAGCTGTTTTGTCTGACATGCTGCCATGTAGACAATGCTCATTTGAGTAAATGCTGATTTATGTAGGAGGTAGACACAAATAAACGCTGACATTCACTCAAGGGTCTGCGTTGACCAGCAAAATCATGGCTCAAGTATTGTCCGACTTTTAGGAAAGAATTGTTCATCCTTTTCATTTGTGTTAAAGTTTTAATGTCGCAAAAAGACTTTTTTCCAGCGTTATGGAGACATGAAAGGCACCTTAGGTGTTCAGCAACACTAAAAGGCTATAGTTATCTAAGCTGTCCTTATATATAACAGTGTTTTGAGCTGATTCCTCTTTTTATTTCACCATTTTAGCTTGGCATGCCACATCCTGCCTACCAAATAAAGGTACTGCTCTCAAACACAAGCCTGACCAATGGCTTTACCATTCCAAACCATACTGTAGCAGAACAAACAGACAGCTGGATGCCATTCCAAGAAATGATATGGCAATCAATTCACTGCACAGAAAATGCACCTTTAAAAACAAAAATGTTAACAACTTGGTGACACTAGACTAAAAAGTCTGGAGACACCAGTGTGAGTATAGGCTTCCTCATCTGTGAACTTTAATGTTTGTACAAATTTGCCTGAAAACCCATTCATTTCAGTTTATACTAAAGTGGAACTGCCCTTAAATTATAGTTAACATGGCTAAAAACCAGCTATCGTGTCTATAAATGCAATAAACATGTGAACCACTCTAAATGTCCCATGATGGTTGCCATTCTGGATCTAAAAATAAAAATAAATGCCCAAATCCGCTTTAAGTTGTCAACACCGTTACTGCAGTGCTGTACGGGCAAACACTGTCAGCCTGTCAGCTTTTCGTCACGTCCTCTGCTTGAGGTGTGGACAGTCACGTTGACAGTAAGGTCTAATCTTGAAAAGGATGTGAACCTCTTAACTTACACGTCAATTGAAAGACAAGGGACAAGGCATAGTGGACAGCAGGCAAAGGGGGGGAGTGTTTTGACATGGAGGAGGACACGTGAACGAGTTGGAGGAAGAAGGGGGGACTGAAGAGAGAGTGACAACGGGGGTGGAGGAAAAAGGAAAAATGCTGACATTAGAGAAGGCAACTGGAAGAAGAAATACAATAATGAGCAAAAAAGATAAATACAAGAAAAAAAGAAAAGAGACGAGTGGACAATTAGGTGCTGTAGCTTACTGTAATTACCAACTGCTCCCCCCCCCCCCCAAGTTCTAGCTATTGATTGAGGTGAGAAACAAAAGTAAAAATGGAGAGTCGAACATTTCACAAGAGGAAACCTAAGAGAGCAGATGAGTCAACATGAAAAGTGGAGTGAGTAAAATGCTGATCTAAGTTCATTTTGACGGCTGAAATAACAATTGAATTTAGATGAAAAAGAGGAGCTGACCGGTGATTCAGTTAAGGCAATGATCACAAAGTCAATGAAAATCAATCATGGAGAAAGACTCCATGCTTTTCCACGACAGCAGATATTCCTCTCAGGTCAATCTCCTGTCTTAGGAGAAAAACTACTTCTGATACCACGTAAAATGTTCCACTGTGGGTCAATGAAAAGATGCGGCAGTTTTCTCGTTTAGGTGGAGGATGGAATGAAGCTATAATACATGACATAAAAGCTTCACAGTGAATCTGTCATTTGATATTGATTGCCTGAGAGTAGGTCAAGAACATGGACTAAGAACAGTTCAGTAGGGTGCCAGGACCAGTTCCATATGGACAAAATGTTATGTTTTAGACTTCATACCTACTACAATACTGAAAGGTACTGATATGTGACATGCCATAAAACATATTAAATTCTTTCATTCTTGTAGGTTAGTGGGTTTTTATTTATTTATTTTTCATTGATACAGAAGCTCTGAGGCATGTCTCCAGAAGTGACTGTGTCAGATAGTCTGTAATGAGCCTTGCCTGCATCACGCTGTAGAACCAATTAGCTTAAAAGGGGTTCTAGTGGTAGACTGACTACATAAAGGATGGATCACTGCTGTATGGGTTGCTTTGTGTTTATTTGCATTGAGTGTGCATATGTGTCCGGGATGGGGGGCCACATGTTTAGGTGTGTGTGAGTAGGAGCTATACTGTTGTGTCAGCACTGATATATTACCAAGATTTATGCTCACTCACTTGTCAGGGACATAAACACACAATCTCTCTCTCACTCACTCTCTCTCTCTCTCTCTCTCTTTATGTCTGTTTTTCAAAGTCTCCTCACGCCACCTCACACCCTTGCACTGAAGTCACAGAATCAGAAATCTCCAAGAAGTTTTCCTCAAATGCATTCAAAGACTTTGCTATTCTACCACACTCCATGACCCTGCTGTTGTGGTTGAAAGATGCAGTCAAAAATACAGCAACAATGTAGATGTTTTTTTTTTTTTTATTATTTCTGTGGGTATGATCATCTACACAGGGAGTCGCACGATGCTGCAGGATACAGCGAGGGTGAAATAGTCCATGCATAGTCTAACACCAGAGATTAGAGACTAAATGCAACTTTGACAGTATTTCAAGTTAAGTCAAAAGCTTTGCTTGTGGAGTAGGACAATAGAGCAGGGAGGAAAATTAAATATTGCCTCCAACTACTGCCCTCATGAATGTTAGACTACAGCAGAACAGGATCAAATACAGCGAGGGTGAAATAGTCCATGGATAGTCTAACACCAGAGATTAGAGACTAAATGCAACTTTGACAGTATTTCAAGTTAAGTCAAAAGCTTTGCTTGTGGAGTAGGACAATAGAGCAGGGAGGAAAATTAAATATTGCCTCCAACTACTGCCCTCATGAATGTTAGACTACAGCAGAACAGGATCAATGAACTAAAGACCATACACTGCGTACATTGTCTTTTGTCAAAGTCCTGACTGTCGTAACTTTTTTAAAAAAAATAAATGTAATCAATCAAATTGATTTACCTGCTCAATTCTTGCAGACAGAGATTTGAACATGGCTGGTGATAATGAAAGGGGTAATTTGTTTCCATATTAATGAACAGTGATGGCACCACAGACAGGATTTGTCTGGAAGAAGTGGAAAAGTTGTCAGTTTCCCTTTGTTCTCATTACTTGGGGTAGTTGTATGGATTCTACAAGCAGCTAACTTTTCTTGGCCAGCATATCAGTAAAGCCAGAACCAACTTTACCCTTGGGGTTTTTAGCATGGACTGTGTTGCCCCCAGAAGTATGTAACACAGGTGGTGAGAAGCAGCTGGATTTGTGTTATGGCAACTTCAAAGAGGCCTACAGATCCAAACACCATATGTACGTAAGCACTTCAGAGCGTTTTGTTGTTGTCGTCTTGTGAGCTTTCTGCTCAGGTACAGAAAAAGGCTGAAGCAAAAAAGCGAATCAGAGATGAGTTCAAGTGAGGTTCAGTGAGGTGCTTACACAAAGTGGCATGTTTCATGCAGAAATGCTCCCTTGAACCGTCCATCACAGTAGTGATTTTCTACTCCCAATCTTGCTAATACCTACTGAGACAGTAAAGTGTTACTCGAAAAAACAAGTCAAGGTTCAGAGCTCACCTGAGGAGAGCAATGCAAGCAAAGAGCAGAGCCTTAACTACTGGATGCACAGCAGAGAGCAGAACCTCTTAAACAGTAAAGATGAAGGAGATAGCCCGAGCCAAAAGGCACTGAAAGGAACAGGTGGAAGTCATGTTTCACATTGGCAACCTGAGGCAGACCTGGCAAAGATCCTAAACATGCTCACAGGAAAAGGCCAAGCCAATAAAATAAGAGAGAGGATGGAAGTAGAGGAGCCAGCATTTGTCATTGACTTTTTATCATTATTTATACACTCTGGACTTCAGTGCTAAAACTGAGCAAAGGAATGAACTCCAACACAAGATAAAGGAGAGGTGGGGTCAGCCAATTTCCTCACAGAGGAGGAGGTGAGGCAGGAGCTGAGAAGGTCCCATCCCCAGGGTCTGATCTCATTAAAGGGAGGGTGGTGAAGCCTGTCGTTCTGTGTCAATGCTTCTACCACTCTCTCTGGGAGAATGCCATCCTTGTACTGTGGGCACATTCCAAGATAAGGACTATTCCAAAGACAAAACATCCTGTAGAGCCTAATGGCTACAGACCCGTGTTAGTCTTGGTGTGGAAACACTTGTTATACCCTGCCTCCTCTCACAAGTAAGAGCTCCAATTTGAACCTCACATACTCCTCGAAATAATAGACCTCTACCACAAAAGAGAACAGTATGTTTGGGTGAAGCAATGTTCTGTCACTAGTGCACTGGTCGATGCCTCCAACAGTTCTTTCCATTTTGAGGAGGAAAAAGAAAAGGCTGCATTTGAACCGCACCATTTGAATGTTAAACTGCAAAAATTCATTTTTTGGAAAGGCTTGCTGTCCAGTCTACTGTGGTATAGTTAGAAACTGCTGCTGGTTCCATTTTACTCTGAAGATTCCAGGGCATTGCTTGAGTCTGGACATGCAGAAAGAGAAACATTTGAAAATAAACACGCACTTACCCACACTGGCTTTCAGTTCATTTCTTATTCACCATGACTTAACTGTCAGCAGAAAAGCTCCAATTATACATACTTTCAGTTTCACTTTCACCTTGTTATTGGTCTCAAACAGAATCCTTGTTCTTACTTATCACTATTGTTTCTCATTAGTAGTACTTTCTGAAGCAAATAACTGCAGAGGAGAGAATCGTATTACTCTTAACACTGGCATGTGCATGCCTAGAGTACCTGAATGGTTTTCATGCGAGTTAGTATAAAGACCACAGAGAAGGTTCATGGAAATGGTAAAGGGGGACATGAGGACAGTTGGTGTAGGACACAAGGGATAAGACAAGATGGAAGCAGATTATCTGATGAGGTGTGTGGAGTTCTTTTTTCTGCAAAATCCTAATTAAAATTGATGAAGATAAAGGAGCTCCTCAAAGAGGAGGGCTGATCCTTCCTGTCTCGCAATATATACTAATAAAAAGAGGGGAAAAGACGAAGTAGCTGAATATACACACACGGGACTGTCTTCTGCTTCGTATTCTGTCTTCATCAATCACATGCCATTAAATGACAGCCACAGTTTTATGTCCTTTCATTACATAAACCTGCAGTATGCTCTGTTGTTAATCTTGCTCTTCATTCACAGGAAACGTCATAGGACCCATAAGTAATATTTTCTTTTCTCTCTGCTATAGCCATAGATCATTTTTTTTATCTCAGCTTTTATAGTAGCTTAGCACACGGAATCTAAAGGACAAACTTAACAGAACACGCAGAGCAGAACAAGTACAAACTGCACACCTCCCTCCTTCCACTCATTGTCTCATGCGCTGATGATCAAATGATGAACAGCACGAATAATAGCAGGAAGCTTCATACTGTAAAGTGATGACATCAAAGAAAATGTCAATATCTTTGATTAAGTGCGCACTCAGAATGGCAGAGAGCAGTGCAGGCTGCTCCACGTACAACAGCTTCATCATCTGGCATACTTACTATAAGCATTACAGTACATGAGCAACCGAACAGCTGAAGCAGCCATCAAAATGAATTAAAGTGAGAGAGCAAGCCAGATAGTTGAAGTTGAGGACGTTGAAGGACATCAAACTTAGAGCTGGAGGGCATTAAAGGTGAGAGTGGAAGGGGGTGAGGCAGGAATTGCTCTGAGACATGTCCAGTGCCTGAGAAAAATGGTGAGCCACAAAGAATCACAATGCACTTATAAGCCAAAGGGCTGTTTTGAGGCATGAGTAGAGGTCATATCTGCTGCACATTAGAGTGAGGAAGATGATGGTCTGAAGCCATATCAGTTCTACCCATTCACCACAGTTTCCAAAGAGATGTTGGGAACAGGCACAAATTTTAAGGATTTTCAAACCTGACTTGATATTAAAAATGTGGTAGAACACATACACACAACGAACTTTGTAACCCATTTTCAACGTTTTTGTCCCGAGAAAGCACAGATCCAGTCAAGATGGAGGACCACCCACTTGGCGTTTAATCAAACAATGTCAGGGAGGAGATTCCAGAGATTTGGGATCTCACAGAGTGTGATTTACCGTGACAATGGAGGCGGACTGTTTACATCGTCAGTTAATGATGTTTTGTGCTGAGAAACAAAACTGGGGTCGAAGTTATGGCTGAGAAGACAAGTTATGGTTCTAAACAAAAGTACACAACATTCGTTTCCTGGTCATCTCACTGTCATTGGTTATTGCAGGGTTCTGCTCACGCCCCAAATCGCTGTGCAGTCGTAAATATCAAACATGTTTAAAAGTTATGATTTGAGATGGGAAGACTCTGATGATAAAATTGCACACTACAGGATAATTTTGCCAGATAAGTTGTTCTAATCAGCCTTAAATTGCACCCACGATTGCCGGAGTAATTATCTTCAAGTGTTGGGAGGGCTTTATACTCTAACGGTACCTTCATATTTTCTGGGTTCTGTGTCTGCAGAGACGTGCTATGTAGTTGTGCTTGTGCAAACATTCTGCATCAGTCTCACCTTCCACAGATGTGGAATCATATAGTCCTCAGATCTAAAAGGTGAAGCCGATGAAGTGCTGAAAACTTATGGTGTTATGTAGATAAAAATGCATTTTTTATTTTTTGAATTAATGGCTTAATCACTGTGACTAGTGCAACTCTAAGTATTAATTGCTCAATTCCACAGATGATTAGTGCAATGAATAATATTCTAATGTATCAGCTGTCTAGAATATGGTCTGTCTATTTTTATTAGTGCACTAAAACAAGCCTTAATACTTGAAGCCACATAAAATCTGTTTTCTTAGCAGACAACAATAAAAAAGAAAACATCACAACACAACCAAAGTGCACAAACACTGTTTTCTGTGTATCTAGTGCAACACAAGATTCAGTGCTGTGATCATGTCTGTTCCTTGATGCTGTCAGATCTACATCTTTAGATCCACAGGATCCGTGCTGACTGATATTGTGCAGATCTTTGCTTCACAACAAACACCTCAATCACTTCTCCTCTGTCATATTTTTTTTTTTTTTTTTTTTTGCAGATGCACCAGAGCTGAACTTTCCTAAAACTTCCTCATTTCAAAAGACATGGTATTAAAAATACAAAGACCTGCTGGGCTGTGTGGTGTCAACGGCTGTTTCATGGATTTAAATCTCAGAGAGAAGTGAGGAGAAAAAAAGCTGAATTAAAAGTAGGAGATGGAGGGAAAAGAAAGTGAATGTTTGCTATGTTTGAAGCAGTCGTGGGACTGTCTGGAGTTCAGACTTGTTTTTCTGTTTCTTTAATCCACAGCCATGAAACAGTTTGGAGAGACGTATGCGGGGACATTCCTCAATTGATCCACTGGGAGTTTAATGGAAAGCAAAGAGCAACCAGTGCGAGAATTAGCTGGCTGACAGCTGCTGTGCTTTACCAAATCAATTTCGTGAGAAATACCACTGTATAAAAAACTTCTAATAACTGAGATATTTCTGTCCAAAATGAAAGCTCTACTTACTTTTTTCTAACAGGTGAAGTCTGAAGAAAGGTTTTAATACTTAACTTCTGTTAACAATTCAGTGTGTGCTGAGCCTGATTCAAGATCCTAACCTGTCAAGGCAGCAGGAGTTCTTGGAACCCAGAGTCCATCTTGCTGTGATGCTGGTCCTGACCAACCAAGATATTTTACTTTTCTCCCACAGGTTCCACAACTGTGACAAATAATGATCACTCATCTAATCACTGTTTAAGGATTTCTTGAATGCACCTGTCCTTTCCTCATCGCTTCGCCACTAAGCCTTCCCAGATGGTTCTGCAGAAACAAATCATCAGGTTACCAAGTTCATGCAGTGTGACGCACCCTTCTGTGCTCCATTCACATACCCCAGACTGATCATTCAATCTACTTTTGTGGCCTCAGGTTCTGTTATCGCAACACACTCTAATGGAAAGTTGCATACGGTAGTTCTGCAAAACCGCCCACTCGAACAATTTAAGAAGAATGATTTCAAATATGTCAAAGCACAAAAGCAAAGCAGGGTAGATCAGTTTGAAGATTATGAAGTCTTGTGAGCTTTGGACACATTCACAACCTACAGCAGAAGCGTTTATTGCAGCTAGTTCCATGTCATACTTTGTGCATGTACAGTACATAACATCTACCAAATAAGGTTCATTCTTCATGGAACTTTCCATTGCCATACACACAGTAGGTCGAGACTCAGCTGGGCAATGAATACCTGAAAACGAATACACATTTCACACAAAACATTAAAGGGTCACTCTGTCTGTGTTGAGTGCACTTACTGTATAATGCTATAATTCTAATAATTTCAAGATACTGACACTTGCTACTGAACTATTGGAGTAAGACCAGTGTAGACCGATGGACAAACGGCCAAATACTAGCATACCTAAAAAAAAAAACAGAGAGAAGAACTCCTATACACAGTTCATTAATTTCCTTCCTTGAGTGTTTTTCAATCCAGTGAACATCTACTTGAAATATGGTACATGCAAATATATACTGTACATATCTACTATTTACTCAGCAATAATGCATTATAAAAATCATATATGCAATGATGTGTTTTTGGGAAATGGGAAAATAAAATGTTAAACGATACGTGACGAGGGGGACACACAAAACAAGAAAAAAAAAAAATCAGCCATTATGTGTACAGGTTGAGGTGTGGAGAGTGTGAAGGCAAAGCGTCCATTTCACATTCAAAAAAATGTGAGCCATTATGCCCTATGAATACGGGCGTGAACATGTTTCCTGACACTTTGGATATGGATTCATGTCGTAGAGTGAATCAGGAAAATAAATGACAGAAACTGACAAATGCCAGTGACTGGAGACAGACATTCTAGTGAAACCAGCCCTTAGGGGGGGAAAAAGTAATGGAAAGCAGAGAGTGGCTATTTGTGCCACAAATAACCCACTGACAACAAACAGCATTTGGAATTATAGTTTGAAATCTGGAGAAGCCATGCCATTTAACCCTTTTTAACTGGTTATAATACATATGCATTACTGGGACCTATGTGTATGCTGGAAGGATGTAGGACGAAAATGAAAATGATAAGGATATAAATCAGCATTCTGGAGCTGCAGCTGACTGCATGCAGTATGAAAAGTCTGGAGCGAAAAAAAAAAAAAAGGAGTAGCTTTGTTTGTACTTGTCAGTGTTGTCCACATTTCTTCATATATATAAATAAAATACCTGTCCAACCAGACTATAACATAAACAGAATATCTGAAAGCAAGGTTTGTTAGACGGTTGTGCTGATGTGCACGGAAAAGTTGCTTTTGTTTTTAGAACTGCTGAGTCACATTTATTCATGAATGACAATGCTAGTCAATAAATTTACTTAGTGAAAGCAACAATCTGAGTGCACAGTAGTTCAGGTTCCTCCGTCATAGGAAGTGGAGGAACTTTGACAGTCTCAATCTGATTAGCCTGCCAATGTTGTTTGGCTTGTTCTTGCAGGGTTCATAGAGAGTTATGATGTTCCTAAGTACACAGTGGCGCATTATTATTTTTTGCCTGTGTAAAATTAAACAATTTTAGCAAAGACTATAATTTATTCTTAAATTCCGCCAGCAAATGTATCGCCTGCTTTGGCGGTTCGGTTAGTAATTGCACTGATTACAGAACGTCTCTTTAATCCTAAATATAAATCATATTTGCAAACCCTGCATGGGCTAATTAAAAGTGGTTATATAGTTCAGTATATGAGTGTTTATGTGTGTGTGTGTTAGTAACACTGTAAATAAGGAGGCGCAGTGATGGATGTGCATGAAGCCATTTCATGTTATCAGGTATTAGCACTAATGAGATTTCACCCATGAAAGACTATTTATGATTGCTGTCATGACCGAGTAACCTTTTCTAACCTCCCCGTGACCGTAAACTGGAACACAGTCACAAATCCACATTCTCGCTCACACACATACATAGGACAGACACAAAAATGGGAGTACAGATAAACGGATGCTCGGTAGAGCAGCTCCAGCAGTGTGACGGAAGCAAACGCTAGCCAACATACAACTAATTTAGCTGTGCTTGTAGATAAACAATGTTTGGCGATCATAAGACTGTCAGGGTCCGGTTTCCCCCACTTCCTGTCCCTTATTTTGAAAAGACTTTTGTTTTCCTGTGCAACCCTGCCTTTGTTTTTGATTTCAGGAGACTTGACCAGGCTGCTGGGCGGAGTCCCTCCTCACACACCTGATGCGCATTTCCCTGATTCCCTCCCGGTCTTTATCAGCTGGTTCCTCCTTGCAGCAGGTGTCAGTGCGTCTCACTTGTAACCCGGTACTCTAACACGCTAGTTGTTTCTCTGATCTGCTCGTCTCCATGCACCTTTTTGTTCCATTTTTTAACTTGTGGTTTTTTCCCCTTTTTCTAGTTTCCCCGGGAGATACTCGCCCAGCCAGCCTGTCGGTCTCCTCGCCTTTTGTTTCCTTTTAGTTGGCTCCTCTCGTTTGGTTTTTTGTATTATTTTGTAAATAAACTCTGCGCACCTTGTTCTTTAAAACCTGGCTCCCGCTCTCCTTTTTAGTCCATACATGCCCAGTGTAAAACGTAACAAAGACATTAATTATATAACTTGAAAGTTTCAGTGTGTTGAGTCATAAAATAACCATGATGTGTCATCAAACATTAAAGAAAGAGGTTCAACTGAAATACCTGCTTCATTGATGACATTGGTAGTATACCAGAGCTCATAAAACTCATAGAAGTAAGCTACAGCTATGGGTCACAAATGTCAAACATTACCAAACCTAAAAAGCCTCACTATCCCTCCTGAAAATGTCTTTACAAGAGGAGAAGGAAAATGAGGGTCTGTAGTGAAGAAGCATTTGATGTAGGTTCATCAGTAGGAAGTAGGCAGCTGAAAATTGAGAGGAATTTGAAGAATGGGGCAAGTTTTATATTAGGCAGGTAAACAACTGACCAGGCCTCACTCTCTCGTGTACAAGTTATCATTCTGTTTTTAACATTTATAACTTTCCTGTCTGTTGTCCCTTATCTCTCCTCTTTTTTATGTGATAGTTTTCTGCTGCTGCTCGGAGCAGACACACTTTCCCCTTGAATCACTGCCTGTTGCTGATCAAGAAAATGATCAAATAGGTTAAATGTTTATAAAAATGAAATGGACAGTGGGACAGTCATGTATGTGTAGGACTACGTGCAGGAACACAACGTAACATCGGGTATAATTGCCAGTTTTGGCAGTCAACCTGCAATAATGTTTTAAACACGAATGTCTGCACTTTTACATATTTTACGTAAAGTCACTTTACGCCTCACTGAAGTAACCCGCACTCTTCAAAACAACACTATGGCAGATGAGATGAACCGGCTTCTGCTCAGCCTTGGATGTCTTCTTGTCAAGCTTTGTCCTTCCACCTCTAACAACCAATGTTAATGTAAGGATTGGCACGACACTTGCCAACAAATGTGTTGCCAGTGCTTGTACCACAGATTGTTTCAGCAGCGTTTACACAGGCTGCATAATGATTGTGACCCCACCATCTGTGCGACTAATTTACACAATTTACAAGTAAAAGCTCTATCTGATCTTGTTTTAAGTGGGCAAGTACAACAATGCCAAGGCCTCCTGTAGAGACATAGAGGTGAGACATATTGCTCACTGTAGACCTTTGGAACAGTGTAGCAACTCTTTAAATGTGGCCGCATTCCATTTAGCTGTGTCACCTTTTTGTCCCCCGACGTTGTGCCTGCCAGTTCACTGGGAGATTACAAGGGAACACAACAGTCATTACTGATTTAAGTGACCCTCCGCTTCTTCTCTTAAACTACTACTTTCCTGCAGCCTCCCGCCTCCATTTCTGATCCCTTGGAAGGACACTGAAACCATTAAGAGCTAATGACCTCTGAACAGCAACAAGTCATTACAGTAATAGTCTCATGGATCCCTTGAAGAGCACCATGAATTAAAAACTGGAGACATAACCTTTGGTTAAAAGCTGTCACCCGTTTATATCAGCATCTGCAAAGAGATGATGGCGTGTCATTGGAAAAGTGAAAAAAGTCTTTCTGAGTGTCCTCAAATTACACAGTAACTCTGACACAGTGTGTTAGGCCTCTGCATATCACAAAGGATCTCATTTGCAAATTACATGCCTGCCTGGTTTGTCCAATTGGGCAACTGTAGAAATATGGTGGAACAAAATAGTGTCCCTTGCCTAAAGTACATATAAAATGCTTATGCAAAGGCAACAACCATTTTACTATTTTCATGACACAAGCATGCCAAATGCTCCACACTGGACTTGGAAATGGCCCATCAAATCAACACTTTTATGAAACTGACATAAATGAAGGGAGGGAACCTGGTAAGGAATCATACAGGACTCATCACCGTGCCGACTGCTCGACCAGAACGCCTGCGGGGAAAGTGACGGGATCTAGGGGGGGGAAAGTGGGAGCTTCTGTTTGCGTCACATCCTCCCACAGAAGCTCCAGTCAGTCAAGTGAAAAGAACGAGCTGTCAACGACTGCGTTGACGTGACGGAGACGCACGTCCAGACAGCAGTGGGGGATTAAAGGCAATGACAAGTGCAGTAGACGCAGCACAGATGGTTCAAAATGAGGGGAGGAAAAAGGCGCACTTCTTGGTGAGCAGTGGGCATTTAACCCCTTTTTATGAATTGCGGAGTCTATACCGTGAAATGCCGAAAGCAACAGAAAACAGGACAGTTTTGGTCACACATTGAATCTCCCTTCACCGAGGTCAGTCTCAGTATTACTCCTTCATCGCTGGCTTCTATGTGAACTTGTGTTAAGCTCTAATGTGTGCAGCTCAGCAGGGGATGCAAACTGCTCTCTGTGCTGTCTGTGGGAGTTTTCATGCCAGAGGGCAAAAGCCTGGTCAACTATTTCAAGAATCTGCCAAAACAGACAATAACAACCACCAGCAAGCTGTCTAATGTATGATTTAGAGTTCATAGAACAGGATTGACTGTTGTGGTGGGTGGCGAAGTGTGTGTGTGTGTGTGTGGGTGTGGGTGTGTTCAAGATGTTGATGAAAAGTGTGAAAAGTGATCCCGCCGCCATGAAGGGCCATTACTTACAACTTTTTTTCCAATAAGTCAGACTTGCAGTATGTGTGTCTAAGAGTGTGTGCGCGCGCGTGTGTGTGTGTTCAACCTGAACAGCCGATCCTCACACCCTTAAAAAAAGATAGAGATGTTTTTCATCTACTCTAATGCCAAGACAAATAAGAACAGAGTAGCCTGTAACCATGCCAGATCTGTCAAATATATCACATTGGCTAAAGTGGATGAAAACATTTTCCTGTCCAACAAAAAACAAGGGGGTATCTATCTCTTTGTTAGTCTGTCTGCTTTCCCCTTTACAAAAAAAAAAAGAATCAAATTTGAACTTGACATCAAGTGAGTGCAGCCTCAACTGTGATCAGTTCTTAAGGAAAATAAGACGAGAACCTTTAAAACAGCGTGGTGGGGTCACACACTCGGCGTGTGTTGAGTGTGTGGAGGCAGTCGCCTTTTCATTTTTCTTCCCTGTATAAAACCAGTGGACAACACCAGCCAGACTCATGTGGAGCCCAGAAACTAATGAAATAGTAACTTTTTATATATATGACAAGAAAACTAAAATATTTACAGTAAATAAGGACGCTACATCACAAAACATGAGGGATGAATAAGTCACTTACTGAACCTCTTCCCTGGTATATCACAGCAGCAAAGGAAAGAGGGAGACACACCCTTATAATAACAACCCTGATAACAAAAGTTGGGCAGCAAAAATAATTGTTGTGGAATTATCCATGTTAACACATATTACAAAAATAATAATAATTGGCATTGCTACAAACAGTGTATTAGGGAAATTACACCTTTTCCTTGCAAAACAAGCAACACAACATCTCTTACTAAAATATAAGAAGCATGAAAAACCAATGAAAATAGTTGTGTCCAATCCTAGGTTTTATCTTTGGTCATAGGTCGCAGTAAAGTTCAGCATTATTTCAAAATGAATGGGTCACATCGTTTGTCTAGGATCTCAATATAATTTGTTTTGTCATTAATAACATAGCGGCTACTGAAACACATATTTTCTTCTAACATCCAAAGTCCGGTCTAATTCAAGAGTCAAGCCATAAATCCATTATGAATTTCCGGTCCACTATTTTCTGATAAGAACAGGATAATGCCACAGGAAGTCTAGACAGAGCAGTATACACTGACAAACAAGGACAGTGCTAAAATATGTGTCATTTCATTTAATAAATAAGATAAACAGAGATAACAGATATTCTGGGATCAATTGTTTTACCCTCTTCCATCGACCAGCATTGCTTATGCACTGAGTCAGTACTGAAATGTGGTCTGACATCTGTATCATCAGTAAAAGAGGAAATAACTACAGAGGACTCAAAGCTTTGATTCAAACAGCTTAACCACTTGCTGCTTGATCTGTGTTTGCATTTTGTGGGTCTCATGCAGGATTTGATGAGCACGGTTGACCTGTTTCTCGCTCGGATGTGGCCTACGTCATGTGTGCGTTGAGGATTTTCAGATTGGCTTTGCTCGCACAGGCAGGCTTGTTCAGAATATAACTGGTTTAAAAAAAAGGTGAGCAGAATATTTCCTCCTTTCAGCAGTATATCTTTGTCAGATTATCAGCGTCAGTCTAAACTTTTCTAGTCATAGTCTAACATGGGGTCACGCTACTCCATGTCATTAATAAATCAAGGATGAACCAACAACTAATACTGAGGTACGCAAAACTAATACTGGGGAGTTTCTCCCTTTGCTGATAAAATATACTTGGATTTTCATGGCTTGATTCCACAAGATGTTAGAAACATTCTCTGAGTGTTTTGGCCGATGACTGTCTCATATACAGTAATTTATGCAGATTTCTTCAGCTGCACATTCTCTCTACAACCCGATGCTCAGATCTGCACGATGACTCTTGAGACGTCTGACACGAACTAAACTCAGCGCCATGTCCACGAAACCCCCTTCGACAACTCTTGCTTTGCGATAAACTGTGGCCACAAAGGGACGCACATGTTCGCGGTAAGAATCTCCACCCCATCACATCAGCAGCAGCAGCGCCAGCCTGTTGACTGTTGACACAAGAATCCATGGACCTTGTTTCAACAAGACAAGCTGGGCAAGTAGATTTATGCCTTTAATGCCAACCTCTGACACGAGCATCTGCAGCCACGCCGGTAAATAAGAGTCGGAAGAGCAGGCAACTTTATTTCAGTTTTCGATTGTCTTTTTGTGCTGGGCTGCTGTTTCCCTGGCAGTTTCTGTTCTTGGCTGACAGGATAATGTGAAAAAGCGGTCTCCTGTGACAACAGCCCACTGTTATTTTGAAGATAAAGGATGTGTGTGGTTTATTCTGAGATGTAACACTCGTAAAGAGTGGTTTTCTGAGTTACTCTGTCAGACTGAACCAGTTTGGCAATTTGCCTCTGACCTCTTTCATCAATAAGACATTTCCTTCAGCACAGCTGCTGCTCACTGGAGGATTCTTTTGTTGTTTTTCAATGAAACTCCTGAGATCAGATCTGTCTAACACCAACAATTAAGCCAAAGTCAGTCAGTACATCTACATGACACTGGTCAGTTGTCTTAGCGTCCGACTAAAACCAGACTTCTTAAATACATTACGTGTTCAAAAAATCTCAAAATTTCTCAAAATTGGACAAACACACCCAGATAATGCAGATTCTACTGCATGTATACCTTTAGTCGGATCAGAGGAAAAAGACAACAGCAACAAAAACATAGTGAAATTTAGGTGGGTAGACTGTTTGGACTGATGAGGAGACCATGCTAAACTAGACAATGCCTAAGCTGAATGGGGGCACTTTGCCCCCTAAAGGAGCAGAGGCAGACTTACTTTATTCAATAAATTGATTCCGCACTGGTGTTTGTATTCTGGGATAAGGGCGGTCGTCCAACCGAATGGATTTGTGGCACGACTTACTGTGGATGTAAACATACTGACTGCAATCACGTTTTTTTTAAACGGATTTACTCCACATATGCATCTCCATGACTATATGCATTAAGCTGCGGTCATATCGTTATAAGATTGGATGAGCAAGCATGTTTCGTAAGTGCTTGATGAATAACAGACATTTTATGGACTATTTACTGTAGTTGCAACTCACTGAAATGAGAAATTGTGAAGCCGCAGACTCGGTCGGTCTGAGAGAGGAAACGGAGCAGAATGCTGAACCGAAACTAATTCAGAAATAGTTCAGTTTAGGCAAAGTCTCAGGTACGAGAGGGAGAGGGAACGACAGACAGCAAATCAACCCGTCTATCTGCGTCTGAAAAAACGAGATCAGAGGGAGGCAGGCTGTATTTATAGTATTATGTGTATTGTACATCGCTGGGAAATAATTCAGTGAAACTCTCAAACACACATATTTACTGTGAAGGTTTTACTTAAGAGTTGTGAAATGCTCATCTATTGAATAAATATAAGTATCATAAAGGACAGCTGCAATTAAACGGTTTCTGCATCTTTCACCCATGAGCAAAAATCTATGTTTAATTATTTGAAATTTGTCATGAAAATGATCTTTATAGATAGATTCATAAATCTTTAATTTTGATCAAGTTTTCACGAAGGCTATTTTTCAAATCAGTTAACATTAAGAAATGGACAACTGGCTCTAGATTGCCAAAAGTAAACATTAAGCCCACAAAATGAAATTATCAGCGTCATCAATTTAATGTTTTATTTTTCAGTATGAACCTTGAACCTTGAAGATGAGGGCAACTGAAATGACACAACTGGTTAAAGTTTAAAGTGAACCCTGTTGTGAGGCCTTAAAGGTCTAACAATGTCAGTGTCAGACAGGATGAGCTTTGGGGGGAAACAGTGGTGATACTGATGTCGCCCTGTGTGCTCGTTCAACATGAGCGATGAAATCTAAAAGGCAGAACTGACTTTTTTTCCCTCTCAGTTTCTCAGCTCTATAAAAGTGAGACGTCAGTCCAGTGAAGACAAAGGCAGGAAAAGAAGTTAACAGTATCAGTCAACTCTTTCCTGGAAACAACATTTAATAGCACGTTTCAAAAAAAAAAATAAATAAATAAAAAATAATGTTGATGTATTGTATATAAATTGCTGAAATCTCCTATACAGTTTTATTTTTTTTACGTATTATTTGTTCTGTGAATGTGAATGATCTACATAATGTTCCCAGTAACAAAAACAACAGTTGAAAGAATGTGTGTGTTTGCATGTTTGGGTCAGAAGTGTACGCCAATTTGATTTGAGTTTCCTGTTTCGACAGAACAAGACGGAAGCAAGAAGTTAAAAGGGTTTGTTCACACCTCAAAGGAAAATATAGAAAAGGACGGCAAGATGTCTGCAGAGACTGGAGTTCTGCAGGAAAGGAAGCGAAAATAAAGCTGGGGGAATGAAAAAGACATCTTACTGAGGAGGACTCATGGGTCAGCGTCCTGACAAGTGGGGGCACTGAGGAGTCTCAGGAAGAATAAAAGGGAATATAAAAGTAAAAAAAAAAAAAAAAAAAAAAAGGAGGTGAGAGGAGAGTTCAGGTGTGGTACCATAAAAAATAAAAGAGAGGAGTGCAGAGACGAGGGAGGAGTGAAGTGAAGTGACAGCGTGCGAGCAAAAGAACGGGAGACGTTGGTCAAAAGGAGAGAAGCATGTGAAGAGAACACGTTCAAACCCATGTCTGTGTGTGTGTTTCTGCTCACACAACATGGGACAAAATTCAGCCTCAGTCAATGAACCTGCTTCTGAAACGCAAAGTCGACCCTCGGTGTCTTCAGTGTCACACTTATATTAACATGTGGCATCGACTCTTTGCATCAGCAACTTCGGTTATGTCTCTTGAATCATTCACAAAATTCAGGGCTGATGCGATTCAGATTTTGATGTTTACAGTAAGAGTTTGGCTCACTGCTGACACAACAGCTCCTTATTATTAAAAAAAAAAACATCATAGTTTCAAAGTCCTACAGCCCTTCACACTCACACCAACTGTCAATAGGAAGCAAAATCTCCCTACACTGTTGTCAAAAAAGCAACAATATCCTCAGCAATAACCCGACTCTATATCTGACTTATAAAAATTCGATAACAATCTATACATTGACTGCAAGAATCTGATAAGGAGCCAAGAAATGAAAATCAAAAACTATCTGCGCAGAGCATGAAACAATGAAAAGTGTGAATAATTCATTAAATGAACATGTAATACATCATTTATATGATGTTTGTTCCTTGCTACTTAAAGCATGTGCAGCGGACGCAGCATTAAATATGGAAACATGTCACCAGAGGCTCAGCTTGCCACTTGATTCTCTCATTTTGTCTCTGCGCCACTGAGGGTCACCTCAGCAGCTCATTAAGATTAAAGCTGGTGCAACATGACCCAGTGATTCACAAGGCAACAGTCACTCTCAAACGTTTTTTTTTCCAGCTTATAATCCATGCACTAATCCTTTGGCCATTTGTTGTACTATATACTATTTGTTGTGAAGAGTCTTGATAGAAAGGAAAAGTAAAGAAAGAACCACTTTTGCTGCCTTTGTTCTTCTTGTCTCATTACTTTAAAGATAGAAGGACAACATTTATTTTATCTGTAAAATATTATTAGCATTTTAGTTCATTCTTCCTTCCTCTGAACATCTGACAGATTCTGTCTACATAAGAATTTGACTGATCTCTTTGTCATTATGTAAATATATTATTCTCCATATACAAACACACACACATGGTTTCCATGACTTCAGAGGACATTGTATTGACTTCCATTCATTTCCTGGAGACTTCTCTAACCTTAACCATAATTACTAGTGCCCTAACCTTAATTTAACCCTAACCTCAGTCTAATTTTAAAACTTTACCTTAAAATGTAGTAATTTACCAAATAGGGAGTTGATTTTTGTCCCCATAAGGAAGACAAGTCCCCACAATGTGACTGTGTAAACAGGTTTATGTCCCCACAACATAAAGAATACCAGACACACACACACACACCGGCACAGACTACAGCTGTTAAAATAAGCTGTTGTTTCTGCTTCTAAAAGGCCAGATGATAAGCTCCGCAGCTCATATGTGCATGGGCTCAAACCACAGGAGAAGAGAACGAGTAAACTAAGGTCCAAGCGTCTCTGTAAATAAGGCTGATCTCACTCTCTCTCTGCACCTGCGGATTTCAGCTGTTTACTTGGTGAAATGAAGAACATTAACTTGAGAACATGAAAGACTCTCACATTCATCATCCCAAACTTGTTATTTTTATGACAGCTGAAAAAAAAAAGCCAGTTGAAATGAAAAATTGGCTGTTGTCTTTGAAATAGTTTGAGACTTTTCTCCCCCATAAATTCATTTAACGCAGCTTTACATCACCGAAGGTTATAAGCAATACTGATGGCATAACTTAATACCCATTACTGGCTGACAGCTGTAGTGTGTAACCTTTACACATAAACAAATGATTTCCCACAATGATAATTAAGTCTATCAGCACCACACGAATCTCTCTGAGTATCTCAGTATGTCATCGCTTCGTCCGGCAATATTTCCATACTCCACACAGGAAGTGAGACAGGTGGAGGCAACAGTAATACAGAGCTGGGGGAGTGATATGGCTGCAAACAGCTCGAAGAGTATGACGTGCATGAAGTGTATCCTACTGCATAAAAAAACCTGGTCATTCAACAGACGGAGAGAATAAATGGTATTTGTGTATACACACAAATGTTCCCTCAGTCAGGTCGGATAGCATTACCAACGTCACCAAAAGTTACAAACTGCACTTTACACACTTTTTGTCTTTTTGTTTTTATTTTCCCATCACACCATTTCCTCTTGCCATGAAAAGTTAAGTAGCAAAAGTGGGAAACAAAAATGGTTTAAAATAAAAAATAATCATAATAGTAGAGAAGAATACATTAGGGATCGGATCATTAGCTATTGTGGAGAAATGACCGGACGATATGTGCTTTTGTAACTGTGGCCCATTGCCATATTGATTAGTTTACAAAAAGATGCATGCTCAGGGTGCGAGGTGCACTTGTGTACGAGTTACCACCAAGTGGATATAAAAGAAAACGCACATGTGTGATGCTGCGGAAAATAAAAATAAATAAAAGAAATAAATTCAAGGCAGGAAATATAAAGAGATTGAAAAAGTGGCAACAGAAGTAAAAGAGACATCGGAAATGAAAATGGAAAAGAATCATGGCCTCTGAACAAGGGCCAGATGTAGGATTAAAAATCCCCTGGTCTTTTCAGTGTTTAATATGCCGAACACATCGCGGATCACACATCACCATCCAAATGCCTTGGCACTCGGGGCGGCACCTCCCTGCCGCCCGCTCTCAGTCTCTGATGCCAGCTGAACTGGGAAAACGGGAGACGGGACGTGAGGAGGGGTCGTAGTGGGGGGGTGAAGGGAACCACACGGTGCAGATGTGTGACAAAGAGGTGACACGCTTTTTTGCTAAACATTTCACATGTTCGAGCGTGTGCAGGGGCTCACAATGACGAGGAGGCTGCCACACAAGAGCTGGTGCATTACTTGGCAGATGACAGGGGCGACACGGTGACTCATCAGTCAGAAGCTTTTTGCGGTGATTTAGAGGTTTTGCTGAGTTTGAAAGTAAAGAGAGAGAGAGACGCAACATGAATATTAGAGGAGGAAAAACCGCTGAGGTCACTGGATGCTATTTCCTTATTTGCCCTAAGCTGTGGCATTTATTTATTAAAAAAAAAAAAAAAAATCTGAATGTGATTTGCAACATCTGACAAAAGATCACTCCTGAGCCAGAATGTTATTTATTCGTGCCTCCTTCACTGAGGAGACGGCTGTCTGCATGGGTGGACACTGAGGACAGCACTACTTCATGGTGCACAGTACTTTAGTTTCCATTAATCTATCACTTTTATCCCAAGCAGCTTCTAATTAATACACGGAGGCTTTCAGATTCCCCTGCTGTCCCTCGATCATCAACATGATATAATGTAGCTGTAATGAGTGTCAACAAAGTGATTAAGTTAATTCCTCCATCAGCGAACAACTATATTTTTACTGACCACTCTCCACATATTTATTGGGGGAGGAAACTCTGTCTCTCACAGTTACACAATCTACAGCCATGTTTTATTTATTTATTTATTTATTTATTTTTCAACTGGAATTGGAACATTAGGGCTGTCACTGGTGCCCCGCAGCAATAAAGTTACTGGTTCAAATATGGGTTTGATCTCAATTCTTATACAACGTCTTATAAAGGTACCACATGTGTGAATTTGACTGCAGTCGCTATGTTTGCCTGATGACAGGATGGATGGATGGATGGATGGACGGATGGATGGATGGATGGATGGATGGATGGATGGATTTAATACCTGTTCCTGTTGCTCATCCCTAATTCTCTCCAACACTACCGGATGAGCAACAGGAACAGGTATTAAATTGAAACAGTTGCTCGTTAGACAATACCAAAGTATGAAAAAGCAATATTTATATCACAAGGCTGTTGCCAAATTATTTAGAGCCCTTCATGACAGTGGAGTTAAAGTCCCCTCTTTCTGATGGACTCTTCCTCACAGTCCTCATCACCAAATTGTAGGAAAGTATGAACCAGAACATCCATAAATAACGGTATCTGTGATCAATATCAGTAATCAATCATAAAATCCTGCACGAGGAGAGTTTGAACTCCACATACACTTGGGTCTCTCTGGGTCAACAAAATTCATTTTCTACACACTCCATTAAAACAATTCCTCAGCTCCACATACCCTGGTTTATACAGTAGATCAGCAGAGGAAGCTGTACCCCAGTTTGAGAACCATGAATCTAAGTTGTCCACATGTGCTCTAACAAACCTTTACCTACATAAAATCCTAAGAAACACCTGATTACAGACGCAGCATAATAGCCAGCACGTGTTCTGCTGACAGGGGACATCCTTTGAGTGACTCACATTTGTTAACTTAATGTCTCACTTGAGGGCACTTGAATAAAAATGCTGTGGGAGAGAACGGGAGGTTGTTCCCGTTCATGTTTCTCACCATGCGACCTGCTTTTATTACCTTTTTTTTATTGTGATTTAGCCTACAGACTAATAACTCCCTAACCCAAAATGACCCAAACTCATCTATCGTGTCCGTATTTCTGCATAAGCTGAAGAAATGAAGACAGTAAAAGTCGGAGTGAGTCAGTGTCGGAGAGTAAAGTTTTCCCGACGGATCGTTGAACGGCTCGGCGAAGCTCTGACGTGAGAATCAGAAGATGAGATGCCATCTCTCCTTTGACTGACAGGCTTTTATTATTCTAACGCTGTTAAAGAAAAATGCTGTTGTGGTAATCGCAGCCTGACAGAAGCCAGAGAATAAGGATGTTCTGTTCGTGTGAGTGTGTGCATGGATAAGCAGCAGAGAAGAGTCCACAACAACAAAAACAACAGCAACAAGGAAAAGTGGAAGAGGAATAAGAAAAGTGATTTATCGGAGGATGCAGACACCTGTATATGTTTGGTCTAGCAAAGCTGATTTTCATGGCAGGTGGGAATTTCAATTAGCACTCTAGGGAATGCAGCTATTGGTAAAACAATCCAATTATTGTTTGGAGCAGATGTTCTCCCTAGAAAACAATGCACTACATAGTGGACCCAAGCGAATCAACAATATGGCTAAAAAGAAAGTCTCCAAGTCCAGAAGCCACTCCCATATTTCTTATTTCACTTGTTCTGATTGTGTCCTGAAATCACAAAGAAAACAACATAATGAGAAGCAAAGTATGAGTCACCACCAACACTGATTAATCATGCACCGTGCCCCGTTCTGCACCATATAATTTATACATTCATGAATACAAGTACATTTTAATGCACCTTTCATTCCTGAATGTTGGCCTGATGTTGATATTAAAGGTGGCTCAGGAAATTATTAAATGCTTTTTTTTTGCCTGATACTGTGAAGACTGTGAGGTGCCATTTAGAAGCCCAGTAATCTGACCACTTTATTATTCACATTGTGGTTTTGTTTTGTTTTTTATCTGGGGTTGGATTTAGTTTCTTTTAATTTAGTTTTCTTTAATTTCTCCTTTCCATCAGCATCATTTTGACTTTTTGGTGTCAGAAGTTGTCAGAGCCATCAAAGAAAATAGCCACTTTGGAGACTTACAACAAAAAAATGTATTTTATTAGCAATGGCTTATGGTTCTCAGTCAGACAAATAATATTATTGTCTCTGTGACTGGTTTGTTTGCTATTTTAAAAGGAAGGTGCCATCATCGAGCAAAGAAGCAGACAAAGGGGCGACTTTTATCCCAGGGGAACTATGTATTTAAAGTTGCAGTGCATAACACTTGTGGTGACTTTTGCATACAATAATGTTACATTATTGTATGCTAACTACTTCATCTGAAAATGATCCGTCTGGCAAAACGAAGTGTGTCTGAAAACACTTCTGTGTGTTTTCAGACACACTCCAACCTGTTTCCAGTCATCTCTCTTTTCGAGCTCAATGTTGCTTTTGCCAGTGATTGTCCTGATACAAAACCAATCACTTCCTGTGTGCAGCACGAGATACAAACACCGCTATACTGATGGACAGAGAGAGAGTCATGAGCTGATGAGCGGTGTGTGAACTCCTTTGACATTAGTTTGAATGGAATGGATGTTTCTTGGTTTTTAAAATGCAGGCACAAGTGTTTAATGATAGTAAAAATAAAACTGGATCCAGGGATACAAACAATAGAATGTTAGTGAAAGTTACAGTCGGATAGCAATAGAACTGAGAATAAACAGCAACTGACCACAGAGAACATAAATATCATTGGAATGCATTAATAAATACTATAAATGTATATGTATACAATCTTTAAACAGCATTAAGGTAAATGTTTTTGTTTATTTCACTGCTCCAAGGTGGACATGGAAAATCTGGCCACATGCTGATGACATGTTAAAGGACAGGAAATCTGTGGCCGAGTGGTACATGACAAATAACTACTCTGACAAGGAGAGGGATCTGGAAAAGGGTTTGCTTATCGATTGGGCGGCTGTACTTTAACGGTTTTGCTGTCTCCATTTAACCTGCCTGTCACATGACAGAAATGCACGCACATACACACTCTCATGCACGCTTCTCTCTCCCTCTCACACACACACACACGCGTATTTTCACAAGCAATTAAAAAAAAAATTTCTATCTCAGATTTCTTTGAAGAAGTGAACAGGAACACAGTCTCACAGCAGCAACACGCTTCCTATTAGGCTTTCTAATTACTTGATAAGGGTTTCAGTGGGATACAGGTTGAAACTCCGGGCGTGATTGGTTTGACAGTTCTGGAGGGCAAACTGGAAACGTGGGAGGTCAGAGATGTCACGGCTGTCAGGAACAAGGGAGAGAGGAGAGGAGAGGAGAGGAGAGGAGAGGAGAGGAGAACACACACTGGTTTCCATGACTTCAGAGGACATTGCATTGACTTACATTCATTTCCTGGAGGCTTAGTCTTACAGCCTAACCTAAAAAATGTCTTCACCTTAAAATGTAGTAATATAAGTTATGGGGACTTGATTTTCAAGCCTCCAACCCTAAGCCTAACCCAGACAAGTCCCCATAATGTGACTGTGTAAACAGATTTAGGTCCCCACAACACAAGGAATGCCAAGCACACACACACACACACACACACACACACACACACACACACACACACACACACAGTTGTACTTGACATTGTACTCGTCATAGACATTCCCTGGCCCCTTACCCTACTATCACAACTAAATGCTAAACCCTAACCTAAACCTGTCTGTGAAGATTCTCATTCATCCAGGTCATGGTATCCAAAGTGTAGTAAAAAAAAGAGGCAACTTCAAGAAATTCAACTAGGCCTAACCTAAACCCAACTCTAACCCTAACCCTAAAAGCAGACCTTAATTTGAGAACCAGCTAAAATGTCCTCGCTTTCCAAAAAGGTCCTCACAGAGCCACAAAAACAAGAACGCACACACTGAAACTTTTTTATATGTTAGTGAGGACATATCATAACCTTAACCACTATGTGCCTAACCCTAACCTTAAAACCAGGTCTTAATCCTGAAAAAAGCCCTTTAACCTCATGGGAACCAGCCAAAATATCTCCACAAGGTCAACATGTCCTCACAAAGATAGCAATACGTTTACAGAGAGAGAGAGAGAGAGAGAGAGAACGGCCGTCATTAGTTCAGTTCGTCATGTGTGTCTCTGCTGCTGCTTGATCTCATACACACACACGCGCACACACACACTGTCTCTGCCCACCTCTGTGCAGGATATGATCCTGTAAGACCATCTGAGATAGTGTAGGTCTCTCACTCTCTCTCTGCGTGTGTGTGCGTGTTCTTGTACTTGCTGCAGAGTGAGGACATTTTGGCAAAGTGAGGACATTTTGTCTGGTCCTCACTTTTTTTTCACCCCTTAAAATGGCTTTTTTTCAGGGTTAAGACCTGGTTTTAGGGCTGGGGTTAGAATTGGGTTTAGGTTAGGGTTAGGGTTAGAGTTAGGCATCTAGTTGTGATGGTTAAGGTTAGGGTAAGGGGCTAGGGAAATGTATTATGTCTATGAGGGTCCTCACTTTGATAGAAGCGCAAACGCGTGTGTGTGTAAACAAAATTAACATATGTACATATACTGTGGCATTTGCACATGTGCATTGGTATAATCTTAGATATAAATGTACTGTCAATTATTTGACATGATGTAAGTAATGATGTCTGCATTTATCTGTACTTGCGTGTGCGTGCGTGTGTGTGTGTGTGTCTTTAACAAGCCCCCCGAGTGGCAGCTCCACTGTCTGTCACGGTGATATAAGTTGACAACAGGGTCTTCTTCAATGAGCTCGCTGGAGCTCAGCCAACAACCTGCTCTCTCTGACTCAGTTAGTGCTTCCTCCTCCTCCTCCTCCTCCTCCCCTCTCTCTCTCTCTTTTCCTTTACCTTATGTAAACCTCTCTTTACCGGGAGGCTCAATCGCATCCCCTCTCATTTATATTCTCCCTTTTTAACCTTTTCTTTTACCTATTCTATCCAGGTATAATGGGAGTGTGACCAGACGTGGAGGAAAAGTGCTTAGTTTTCCTTTACCGCCGCTGTCACAGAAAGCCAACACTGTTAAAGGGACAATTCTATCAGCCTTATTCTATAAGGGATAATTCTAACAGCCTTCTAAGCAAGCGAATGCAAGCGTATGATTTACAAAGACCAAAAACTGTCAAATGCTGCATGAGCACACAATGGACAAGCAATGAAGACGGCGGCTTGGAACTGAGTTACGCACTGTTTTGCAAATAATAAAACAGGATGATATTGAATCCCTTAACCTCATATTAGGCCTGTATAATACGCCCAGAAAAAAGGTTTAAGAATGGTTAAAAGTACGGCTGAACAGTTAATCAAAATGTATCAATTTTCAAATTACTTGAGGTGCGATATAAAATTACCATTTTAGATTAAATATTGTTCTGACCTGTACACATCATATTCACCAGACTGAAAAAGCAAAACATCTTTGTTCCTCACAAATCTACATACATATCACACAGTAATCATTTTAAATATGTTATTTAAATGAGAATAAATTATGCAAAATTGCCATTTCCCCCCATATCAATAATCATACCGCAATCGCATAGATATTTATTCAAAATTGCTCAGCTCTAGTTGTTCTTTTTAGTATTCATTAAATAAATGACTGGTCTGAATAACAACACATGTGGAATGTCTCTTACACCAATGTCAATCATTTGTTTTATAAATTCACATGTGCGGGAAGAAAAACCCTTCTAAAAAGGTTAACATTTTAACACTTAAATGCACAATATTTTCTGCCACTGGTGTCTCTTCTTTAATTAAAAAAAAAACCAAAATGTCCAGGAGCAGCGTGGGATCATGAGCTTCACTCACTCCCTGATGAAGTGACTGGTCCTCTCAGTCTTTCTGTCAAAGACCACATCACAAAGACAACCGGAGACAAAAGTGAGAAAATAAAGAAAAGGAAAACAAAAACAAAGTACAAATAAAAAAGTTAAACCATAAACAAATGTTTTAGCTAAATGAATGTTTGTCTGCCTTCTACTCCAATCTATCTCTTTAAGTTCATTATTTCTTTTTACATTACGACCTTTAAAATATTGTAACGCGATACACAGTCAGACACTACTCATCATTAAAAATCTTTATTTAGAAAATTGTCAAACTAGTTAGTATTTGAGCGATCCTGTGATTGTTTTATGTGTGTTTAGTCACAATAAGTTTATGAAGAAGAAACGAATGCCATCTGCATGTGTTTTAACATTCAACACCAGTGTTTGGTTAATATTCCCGGGAGATGTGAGTGAACTCTGCTCCCTGGTAACTAGACTCGCTCTTCTGGAGGATGTGTAAGTCAGTCCAGCAGACATCACATTCCCACGAGACTCCGTCAAGCTGTCATGTGACTCACACCACCAGAAGGTTTCTCAATTATGTGTAGCCTGCTTCACATAAAACCAGCCGATAGCCTTGATAGGATTATATACCTTTAGCTGACATTGCAGCAGCGCGTTTGATGAGCTTGCAGGGTCCTGATCTCCTAATGATTTGTTTTCGTCTTTCATTAGGGTTTTGTCTGATATTGCATGGACTTGCTTCACCCATTCATTTCGATAGCATTCCTGCACCTGTTTGCTATAAACTAATGCAATCAAATATCACAATGTTTGTTTCATTTGATTATTAAGTTTGTTGGAGCTGTCCTCAGGTGGTGAGACGTGCACAGAGTGAATGCTTTGTTGTGCAACCCCATTTCCTGATACTGATCGATCCAATCAAAATGATTAACTGGGGGGGGGGGGGGGGGGGGGGGGAGGGCAAACAAAAACAAGGGGGGGGGGGGGGGGTGATGGAGAGAGCAAACAAAACTAAATTAAGTATGGGAAGATGGGGATGGATGAGGGAAACAGAATGAGTAAAGTCAGGGAAGGACAGAAGGATGAATGAAACAAAGGAGGGGTGTGAGTGGGTTTAGAGGAAAGACTGAACTCATCCAGGGTGAAGAAAGGAGAGAGAAAAAGTGCTGATATGTATACGTGTGTGTATGTGTGTGTGGTCTGCATGGTCATTTCTTTAATTCAACTACACATGCAGTGTTCCCTTTTCACTGACAAAAACAGGACATTAAGTAAATACAAATAAAGTTGATATCGACAAACGCTATGATGAAATCTACTGAAACAAACGCCATTGAATGAAAACTAGACGTAAATGTTGGGGATGAACTGGGAAAAGACCCAATCAGAAGATCCAAACAGAACTAATCTCTTTGCAAAGTACGGAAGTTAGGTTGATCTACCACTGAAACACACCAACATTGCCAAGTTTGGATTTTTAATAAAACGGTGTAATATATTTATTTCACTGTCTTCAAATTGAAACAAGCATGTCACAAAAGGGGAAAAACAAATATTTGATTTGATTGTTAGTGTGTTAGTACAACAAACAGAACTGTTTCATATCAAAACAGTTAATAACATATTAATAGATAGGATGATGGAAAAATATTTAAATAATATAAACAAATCCATTAGATAAATCTAAAAGATGTATAAAATTAAATGGTATTTTAGTCACTTAAAACTAAATCAAAATTTGCTGTCAAAATTAACACTGATCAATTGTAACATTGGGTGAGTCAAAAAAGAAAAAAAAAGTAACAGGACATGACATGCTAACTTGACATGCTAACAATTAGCTGCCAGTTAGCCTTGCTTTGCTCTGTGGGTGGACAGACTTCATTCAGCTAAACAATTCACCTCAAATGTCCAACTAAACAGTGTTGGAACTGTGCATGGAAATGTAACAAGTGAGACATTTCACACAAATACAGCAGCCAAAAATGCAAATAATCAGCGTTCCAAAGTGGCTAGCATTAGCGCGCTAGCAATCTAGCTAATGCTAATGGTAGCTATAATCAGGATCTATTAAAACCTGTAGCTTAAAACGACTTCTTTCCACCTCCTGTTTCTACATTCTCTTCTTCCTTTGTTATGGTAACGTCGTCTCCTGTTCGTTTGCTGAACAAAACCTTCTCACTAATTCAAACATCAAATTGCAAACTGTATTCCGTCCTCCCTCCTTTTCCTCTGGAGGGCTATACCTTTAGATTACAATTTATTTGCTTTTCGTTTTTTCCTGCATTGCCTGAGAATAAAGACTGATAGTTAAAATCTGTTTTTATTACAAGCTGTTTACAGGTGACCACAGAGTGAGTGGAAGAAAACAAATACTGTATGCAGTTTGAAGAGCGAAGAGTGAGGAGTAACAGGTAAAATCCATGTGCTAACATCTTTCTTGTTTCGTCTTTTGCTGTTTGGGCCAAACAGTTAAATGTGCAACGATTAAACCACAAATGACTTTGGCTACACTTTGAGTTGAATGCTTGACTCTGAATACTAATACGCTCACAGAAGGAAAGCAGTATGTGTACGTTTTTAACATTACGTCATTAACTTGACTTTAAGGTTAAACACATTTATAGTTATATGGGTTGATGATATTTTGACCATGAATATTCCAATTAACTGATTGGATGAAAACTTTGACCTGCTCCTGATGGAAAGAGAAAAAACAAGTGAGACACCCAACAGTGTTTAGTATGAACTACTGGGATTTTACAAAATATTTGTTGAAATATTTGGGCTAAATTGGTAGACCGACCTTCCTAATAGTGAAAGACAGCTACCGATGCTAAAACATAATCTAATGTGGACAATATTATGATGAGTTTAGACTGATGTTTACACAAAGTCTGGCTTTTTTGCCCCGGTACAGGGGAATCCAAGAATTCACCTGACAAACACGGGTTTATATTCTTTGAAATTACATAATGGATCTACATCCAGTGTGCGAGTGTGTGTATATTTGCTGCCTTTCATAGTGCATCACTTCCATTATTTACCTTGACACTGTAAATCAGCCTGCATGTATCCACTATCGCAGCTGTAGTTTATGAGTTGACGGCAGATGCTGGCAGAGACAGAATGACAGATTCATGACTATGTGCATGCACACTTATTTAAAATTTCAGCTCGCTGACAGGCAGCAAAGAAAGCCACACGTGTATTCTAAGAGTAATGAGGATCTACACACACACACACACACACACACACACAGACATACAGCTCAAAAACATACTCTCTAATTGTGCTTTCACACCAACATGGCTCTGGCAGGGTTCCGGTTCCTGACACAAAGTTTGAACCAGCCAGCATGTTCTCAACCAAAATAAATTGGTTCAGCACCTGAGGAGTTGGTTCCCAGCAGGAGCTGGGAAACAAACGTTACGTCATCAGCGGTGGTGTCAGTGTACGCTGTAGACAAGAGGAGGATGGAACCAGTCAAAATGGCAAAGGAAAGGAAACAAAAATGCAGCAATTGTCAGAATTAACAGAATCAATTCAGTTCTACTGTGATGGACTGGCGACCTGTCCAGGGTGTGACCCTGCCTCTCGCCCTATGTTAGCTGGAGATAGGCACCAGCGCCCCCCGCGACCCTTAGTGGATAAAGCGGTAGAAAATGAGTGAGTGAGAGAATTCAGTTCTAAATCAGGGGTCTGAAACTCAACTGACCTGTGGGGCCACTGAATGTCTAGTCTGGTCAGGAAGGGGCCAGTGAAGTCAAAAAAAAAAAAGTAGAGGTTATGTAGAGGTGGGTGATATAAGCTTTGATAGAAAATGCTATCGCTATATTCTGTCATGATAACACAATAATATTCGTGACAATATTTCACAGAATTTCTTATGAATAAAAGTGCTTATTTCGAAATGGGATAATAAAATCATTTATGATGGAAAAGGAATCTGTAAATGAAAAAACATGCAGAAATACTTCATTATTATAACGTGATATAAAGTGGCGGGCCACAAGAAATCCCTTTTAGGGTTTGAGACCACCGTTCTAGAACCACCCCGATGCTTGACAGTGTAAAAGACAAGTTAAAAATATGCAAAGGCCCCAAAGGCTGTTACTCTGTGCCATGTTGTTTCTTTGTTATTGTAGAGTTATTAACGATTTGCTTAATTATATTTTACAATTCTTAATTCAGCATTAAACGTCCAATGTGTAAGATAAGGACAATCTAAAAAATAAAATAAAATAAAATAAAATAAAACTGGAATACACTGGAGTAAGCATTTTATATGTATTATAGGGCAAAGGTCTTGCTCGTCGAGGGCCGCCATCTTGTGTCTCCATGTTCCCACAGCAGCCCAAATAGAAGCTTAGAATGCCAACAGACAAAGAACAGCTCTGCCCACGTAAACCCAGCAAAGAAGGAGGAAATGGGTGGAAACATGAAAGAGAGAACCATCATATTTCTCTAACGTGCTCGGGATAGAGAGGAGTGAGCGGAGGAGGCCTCCCTTTGTTGGACTCTGCAGTCTCACCGTTTCATATCACTAACTCCTACGCACGGGACCCTTCAGAGCAGCTGAAACCAAGCGTGCCTTCCAACCTTACTAGGAAGCCCCACTCTTCTTGCTCTAATTTGGCTCCACTCACATTAACGTGAGCACACTTTTAACTGCGAGATGCAATAATGATGGAAATACTTGAAAATCACTGCCTGAGTGAAACAGAATTTCGCTTGTATAATGCAGTGAGGACACTCAGACTCACACCGGCTGCTGAAGTGGCAGGAAGGAGATTAGTTGTAGAGAAATTAAACACATGCATAGTCACATCCGCACACAAACTCGAACACTGATTCCTGCATATACGTTTTCAGCACTTACCGCTGTATAAATACTAGCTGACGTCGGATTTCTGGACTTTACCTCCTCGCTTCTTCGCGTAAGTGATAAATACAAGGACATAAAAAGAGGATATTTGCGAGAGAAACATGATTCATCCCTAGCAGTGTCATACTGTATGGAAACGGGGGTGAGATGTTGATCATTTACAATGAAAGTGATGAGTCATGCATACACCGGACGCCTCCAGGGGGAGGATTATGTAAATAAAGAAAATTGCTATGGTGAAGTTTCTAATTTGATTGGTGTTTAAAATGTGGCCATGTTTATCAAAAATGTAAATTTTGCCTAAGTCATGCATTATGCATGTGAGGCAAAAATAAAAAGAAAGATTAAAAGTGAACTGGTTCACATATTAGTCACCATCCCTGATAAAGCTCTTAATGTAAGAGCATAAATCATGGCTCTTTAAGTAAAATGGTTTTCTGAAGGAATTAGTGCACACTTTATTTGTGAATGCAGTTGAGATGAAACATATTTTTCATATCTAACTTTTTTTATATCAGTACATTTAATTTTATTTGTGAAATGTAGGTAAAAGGAGAGTATGCTTATGATGTTACATTAAGATTTGTGCAGAGAATTCCCACGGATAAAAAGGATTAAGGATACTACCACACATCTATATATTTATTCTTAATGTATGTATTAAAAAGCTACAATAATGTAATGTTTACTTTTCAGTTATGATTTAACATAGCGAGCAAAACCTCCTATAATTTGCATTGTGACATTAAGCCTCACTTTCACATTTAGAAAGGGATCAAAACGCAGCATTGTTTCCTAGAGGAATAAAAAACAACAATTGTCCCTTTAAGTGGACATTAATGAAAGTACATGAACTGACCTGCTAGTTAATTAGCACTAGACCTGGAAGAGCAGGGACTGGAAACAAGAGAAGATTAATAGAAGTCAGTCCAGGTGAAACAGTTAGATCAACTAATTAGTAAAGTGGAGAAAACATTCAGTACAATTAACTAATGAAGTCATGTGATTAATAATCCCAGGATTTATTACATTTATACTGATTCATTGTAATGAGACTAGGTTTATTTATTCCGAATCTCGTGAGATTATGACTGCAAGTGACTGGAAGGGATTCGTTGCACCTTGTTTTTCTCGCTATGATGAGCTAACAAAACAACACGCTGGCAAACACACACAGGTTTGCACAGCTGTTCTCATTGGGACACTGAGACTGACTTCCATTCATTTGGACAAACTTCCGTCCCTTAGGACCAGTTAATGCCTAACCCGAACCGCAACTCAAATCATAGCCCTAAACTTAACCAGTAATTATGTTCAGCTTCATATTAGGACCAGGTTTTGGTCTCCATGAGGAGAACTGGTTCTGACAAGGTTCAGTGTTTATGCCAGAAAATGTCTTAAAGAGGTGACAACTCTTAAAAACCCTTGGTTTTAAAAGCATGTAATGACACACAAAACTCCCAACAGATCACAAAACAGTGGCCAACAAGAGACGGCGTCAGGAAAAACAGGCAGAAACTGCGAGAGGAAATGAGGCAGCAGACAGCACGAGACAGCAGCTCTCCAACACATGTAAACACACACATGCAGCACATCAGAGCCGGTGGTCTCCAAACAATGCCCTCACACAAATTCCACTGTGTGCATGCGTGTGTGTGTGTGAGTTTGTGTGATCGGACCTTTTTCTGTCTTGTTTACGTTTTTGAACCACTATCACTTAAAATATATAGATATGGAAAATAACCAAATCCTGTTTTGCACGGCATCATTTTAATTGCACATTGTGGAGAGAGTAAAACGTGCGAAGATGAGAACAAAAAACACTGGAGAGGGTGAAGGACTACAGTGCCGGTCCTGCTGTTGTTGTATTATTTAGGCAGACAGAAACTCACAAAATTTGAATATTTTTCCTCAGGCGAATCAAAATCTCTCTCTGCTTCCACTTCCACGACACTGATGACAGGATTTCTAATAGAGTGGCTGAAGAGAAGATTGTCTGACTTGTTGGCATAAATGATTCAAAGCAGCTCACCTGATACTGCAAATGTTTAACGATCAGTAAACAGCTTCACCAGCCACCTTCTGTCCTCTCACACTTGCTTTGTCCACTATACGACTGAGGGATAAATTCTGAATTCACACTTATGAGGGTTTTCATTTGAATTCTATTATATTTTACCAAAATCTACGTAGATTATTCATTATTTGCTTCTGTCAAACCTTGATTTTTAAACCATATTTCTGATCATTCATTTTAAGATATGTGTTTTCCATCACTTATGTAATGCGCATTAGCTTTAGGAGGGCAACCACATCGTATATGTAATTTATTTACTCTTTTTTTTAATCTATTTAGCTGCAATTTTTATTATGATGTTTGTATTTCTTAACTGCACTGCACCTACTTTCTTGTGTATGCACAGTGACAAAGACAAAAAGAGAGAGAGAAAAAGGGATAGATCCAAAATATGAATGGAATAAGCAATAAAATTACATTAAAAAAAAAGGATGAGCAGATATCATAGTCAGTGTTGGTACTGGTGCGAAACTGGTCGAAATTGCTGTATTGGATATCCATAAAAGAAAACTGTATTTATCCGATTTGATGAAAAAAATCGTGAATGTCACAAAATTGTCGATTAAGCACAACGTCATGTGACCAGATCAGAGGGATGCAGTGATCATAAAAGCAATGAGGACTTACTTAAAAGATATAAAAGTATACGTTTCTCAAGGCTATGAGATCGATATCATAAAATGTAGTACTGAGCCGTCCATAATAAAACAAATTAAATAATAAGATAAAATCAAGAAATGCACATATACAGTATATTATATACTCTACATCTTTCGTGACATGTAAACAGAAAGTAATATGAAACTGGTAAAATGTTGCATATGCCAGTGTTGTGGGATGGAAACACAGAGTTTTTGCTGTAGGTCAGAAATTAATTCCTCTCCAAGGGTTTGACCTTTTGATCTGTATGCAAATATTGGCTGAATGAGCATGTTGAGTTGAAAAAATGTGAGAAATGTCGCAGGGTCTGCAGTTCATATCTATTCAATCCAAGGCTAGAAAAAGGAGGAAAATTGAGGGCGCAAAATACTTCAAAATATTTTTTTTTTTTACCGCAACTCATCTGGTCAATAAATCAGGTATTCGTTGACAGAACAGACTGATATTGACGTACCGCATACATATAGATTTTTCATATGCAGGACATTTTGTCAACATGCGGGGACAAAATATGTCAACAAATGCACTAAAATAAGGAAAATAAAAAAACCATGACATTTGCCAAATCACACAGGAGCTCACTCACAGACGTTCATAAGTCTGCGCTCCACCTGCAGCATCTGCGGCTTAGATGTGTTGGCACAGTTTAACTTCAGAGCACACAGCGTGTCGGGCGCACATCCCACGGGTCCGACAGGAGGAGGGAGGTCACTGCAGCTTATCTAATTTCTGTCATTCTGTCTGCCGTCCCTTAGGCTCCACAGGAATACATCCACAAAAAAACATGCAGCAGAAAAAAACCACACGCTGTGCACATACACACCCTTTGGACCACAACCCAGGAGGACACTCAGTAAATTGCTGTGGGACACTCATCTCATCCTGCTGGTTCTGAGACGGCAAAGGAGGGACATCATTAGATGATAAACCGTTCTGCGGATGTTTCTTAGTTGGTTTTTACGAGTCTCTTACTGTCACACTTATATTAAATGTTTTTCGATTCACCCTGTTAATCTGTGTCTGTCACGCGAGTTCTAATTACATGGTATTTACTGTTTTCATAGGGCAATTAGGGGGTTTCACTCCAGTGAGAGTTTGGCACATACTTATTTTGTGATGTAAAACATCCTTGGCAAACAGCCGCTGGTGCTTCCTGTGAAGCGTGACTTCTGTCTTGATTAGAATACTGAGTTTTCCACCTCTAACCTTTCTCCACTCTTCCCTGAACCCTCCCTTACTTCAGTGCTCATGGTCTAATATGACCAGATGTGGATCAAAATAGCCTCATTGTATTTTTTTTTTTTTTTTTATCTGGCTTCCAGTCATTTAAAGGATGAATGGGGATGATGTGATGTTCCAGTAGCTCTCCTGGCATCTGCTGCCATTCAAAAGAAAATTCAGGTAAGTTTTGTTTTGCTTTCCCGATCATTCATGAATTCTTATTTCTCTGCAGCCCAAAATTCTGCCAACAGTCGCAGCAGCCAGCAGCTCTGGACCTGGCGCATATACTTTGCCTGTACTTATAATTCAGGGGGAAGCCAAGGATTTGATTCCCCAGCAGCTCTGAGTGTCTTATGAGTTTATTGTTTGTTTCCAATATGATCAAAGCTTTTTGCCTGTGAAAAAAATTGATATGATGTGATATTTGTGCTACAAAGTACATATCTGGATCTGAGATTTGCATTGCAATGAAATGCGTGCATTCACAGCTTCGCTGAGGAACGACGGCTAATCGTTCACTATTCCTCGCACAGCACTTGATTCTATTATCCTCCAAAAAGCCGTGACTGAAACTAACTGATGCTTTAGAAATTCATCAGGTTTGTTTGGTTCACAGTTACCTTGTTGAGAATGTTCACGCCTGACAACTTCATCAACCGCCCTAAATTAGAATGCTGCGCTCACTTAACCCGACATCTTCACGAACAACAGCGTGAGTTTGCAAGTGACAGCAGGTTTGCAGCTTTAAGTTGCTGTGTTTCAAGTTATTTAGGAATGTTTTCTTCTTTTTATACGAATATTCTTTGAGATTATAATGAACAAGACGACTCAGTATGTGAAGAAACAGAATTTATGCTTCTTTTTCCAGATAAAGAAGCAAACAATTAAGGGTGCAGTGTGTAAGAATGAGGGACTAATCTTATGGTAACAAACAGAAGACACCTCTGCTGACGCCTCCCTTTCCTAAGCACATTTGGGAACTATGGTGGGCTATTTTGCTTAATACATTTCTGCATCAAAATGCGAAATGTCCATTCGGCCTGCTGTAGAAAAGTGGTGCAAGATGACAGCCTCCGTGAAGCAAGGCCCTAGCCTAAGTTACATACAAAAGGCTTATTATAAGGCTACAAAAAGCTTAATTGTGTTGATTTGTAGACTAACCCTAACCCCACTTACGAGTAGTAATGCCAATAAACCCTTCTAAATGTTACACACTTGGCTTAAAATAACAATAAAAATAATAATAATAATAAGAAAAATAAGTTCCACCCTTTCACTACGTTCTCTAGTAGTTTGAATCCTTATGCTACATAAAGCAGTTCATCAGGCTTAATCAGTTTAAGTTTGTGACACTATCACAAGTTTGTGAATACCATATCCTCAGGATCCACTGTGTAAATATCAGTGACCTTTATTTACAAGGATGCAGTGGCCTTTCATTATTTGTCTTGCCGTGCGCCTACAGATCACAACAGTCACATTCGACTGGGATAAATTATGCCTCATAGTTACATAAGCTCTGCCTGAAGCCAAGCTGGGTACAATTACTCTCTGTGCGGAATGAAGTCAGATTTACAGATTTAATTAGAAGTTATTAGATGATGCAATATCAATAACGTATATAGCCAGTAATATGGATACTGCACAGTAGAGACGATGCACACGTGACATTTTGAGCAGCACAAGTTGTTCACCCATGACTTTTATTCAATTTGACACAATAGGACTTGCTTCAAGTTGCTGATTTGTCATGAGTTGTCAGTAAACAGCTGAGTGGGACTTTGAATCAGTCACAGTCCATGACTGCATGGACCCATGTGACGTTAATTTTCATGATTACCAGCCTCTGGTATCGCCCATTCTCTGTCACACGCATCAAATAAATACACATTCTCGGAGATGAGACAAGGACATATGTAATTTGGACACCACTGACTGTCCCTGTCACTGCTGTGCAGTGTGCGTTCTGTAATGTCAGGCTGGTACCTGTCTTCTATGATGGGGATCTTCAAGTCCATCTTTCACTCAAACACGTTTTGTAATTTCAATTGTAATATTTCTCTTCAGTCTGTGGTGTTTGTTTTGTTTACTCTGCAGCGTGTCCCATTCATCTACCAAGTTTCTTCATGCTTTCCGTTAACATATGCACATATACAGTATAATGCTTGCATTATACTGTATTTTGCTGCAAAACAAAACCTACAGAGCAAATACAAAGTGACAGTGGACTTAACTTTTTACAGCCACTTCAATTTGTTCTCTTATGATCACTCATGGGAATAAAGCTTTCAGTTACTGTACAGTCACCATGTTTTCACCATCCAAATATGCACAGCAAACCTGAGCAACAATATCGCTGCAATCCACAGCTGGACTGGGGAAGATAATACTAATTAGAGTTTCAACTCGGATGTTTATGGCTTCATTAAAAATGCTTCACCGATCAAAATTCATTATGAAGCAGGAGCAAACTCTTTCAAAACATGGCCAACTTCAAAACCTGATCTATCATCAGAGCATCTAGCAAGCTCTGAAATGCTTCTCAATAATTCACTACACTGAGCCCTTGTGCATTCGCTTCGCAAAAACAAAATCCAGCCATGAGCGTTGGTTCCTTTTTAGAACACATCCATCCTGATTATTTAAATCCAACAACTCAATTATTGTTAATACTTTGAGAAGCTAAAGGATCAGTACTGAAGCCAGTGGTTAAAAAGAAACAGTACAAAGGTTCAGTGTCACATGAGGGCATTTTGGCCCGCAGGCAAGATTTACAAAATATATACAACTAACCACAGTAGATATTACATGGGTACAAATCCAATGATTTTATAACTCAAATGTAGTTCAGTCTCTAGCCAGAGAGAGTCATTATCTTTTCCTGTGGATGTACTGTAAGTCTCTTATGTTTTGTTTTTTCCAAGATCAGCTTTACCTGCATTATATTGTTAATGCTTTGGCAAAGTTTGAGTCAACAGGGTGGAACAGTGACCACCATCCCACTGCCAGGGGTTAAAGTCGACTCACACGCAATGGAGGAGTCAACAGAGGCTGGGGGAACAATTTGGGGGAAATATATAATTACAATTTTCATGCCAGAGTATGCGAGTTGATAGAATTGTGATCGAGCATATGGGTTTATCCAATAATTGCAGCTTTTCCAATTTGCTAACTGTGTCGTTTCAAATTGGAAACAATTATGTTTTTAGCCCTGGCACAAACTCAAGCACTGCTCATTCACTTTAAATGGAGCTGCGTCAAACATTGGCAAACTGCATTGTAGGTTCCCTGCTTTGCTCGACTTGAGCTGCGTGAGGCAGGAGATGGGAAATGTTCAACTACAGAGCTCCGGTAGCTGACGTCGGGCAACCACGGCAACGCCTTCTGGCAGGAAGCTGTGCACCTTTTTAGATGTACAGTGTATTCTAGACAACACGTGAATAGAGGCATATACGTATATCCAAAAACTTGTCTCTTCGCTGACTGTTTTTCATCATTAAAGTGAAGAAGATGGTGAATAGATGTTGTGCCAAAACAGTCAGAGACAGGATAACTAGAGAGCGGGTCCTCACAGATCCAGAGAGACGCCGGAGGTGAATCACTTCTTTGAAACATTCTCACAGAGAGCAGAAGAAGATGGTGTGTTGAGAATAAACATAAGCAACAGATTTTGTGGTTAAATCTTGGTAAATCATGGACTCAGACTAGATTTACCAGGAGTTAGTCTGAACAGCAACGTTAACATGATGCTTACGTTCTGCTAACAGGACACTTCCAGTGACAATAAAGTTTTCTTAAGCTTGAAGACCCCAGAATTTAATGTTTGTCTCAAAGCCAGATTGTGTTCTTTAGTCTGTCAATAAACTCCAATATGTCCAAACGGAGCTCCGGAACAAAACCGTTCTTCCATTGCTGATGCTTTTGTCGGACAAAAGTGCATCCAACAATAGCAGAAATCATGATGCCATGACACCTTGTGCTTATGGCAGCTGTCAGAGTTTAGAATGATGTCTGTCACGGTCGACGTGCTCAACTATGTTCTTGCTTATTCCTTATTTCGTTCTGCTAAACTCCAGCACAAAGCATCATGGGCAAATACTGTATGTAGCAAGAGTTGCTAATGACAAATAACGCCCAAAATACGTCACCTACTCCAGCTTTAAATCAAGTTTTACCACCAAAAATCATAACTTGTACAACATATACTGTATGTTATTATTATTAATGTGTATGTATGATGCACAATAATCACAATAAACCGAATGAGCAGGGTCACCTTAAATAACCTTCAATCACAGGCTCACTCTCACACGTGTGTGTGTGTGTGTGTGTGTGTGTGTGTGTGTGTGTATGTGTGCATGAACGCACTCCACACATGTATGTGTCCTCACACCCACACATAAACGGAAATCACCTAAGCATTTTGTGAATCCCATCTTCTCGCTCCGTATACTTCTCTCTCTGTGGAGATTTTTTAAGAGCCTTCACAATAAAACTCCATGATTCATGAGAGGGGGGTCAGGAAAATCCCACAGAGGTGAGCCAGGTAGCCTGTAAAACTTCAGCACACACTCTCATTTTCTTTACACGCTCCACTCCATCACTTTCCCTGCCTCACTATAATATCTTTTCTTTCTCTGTGTTCTCTTTCATCTTTGTTACTTTCTTGTCTATTCCCTGTAAACATCTGGCACCAGAAGAAGTAATAAAAACAATTTCATGCTCTGATGTCCCAGATTGACATGTTGAAATGGAATTCTGGAGATCCTATGAATCAAGCTTCAAATGGTGATTATTTTACAATTAGTTAACTTCTTTTTGCAAATACAGTTAATTTCAGTCTTAAGTGAGACAAAAATCAAATTCCCAGTTGTACATACATCCAGAGAACTTGATATTATGAAACAGAAAAAGACAATGGTATTTCCATTTATTTTAAGTCTTGTAGGTGTGAATTTCAGCATCACTCTCATCATCTTCCAGAAGATCAATAAAAACCCATTGAACTCATTTCATCCTTATCCATTTCTGTGATTTTCTCCTCATTTCACCTTTTCCCTTTCTTCCTGCTGCTGTGAAATATAGCAGGAAAAAAAAACCTATTTAACCTACTGACCCAACACTGGAGACCACTGAAGATGTATTATTTGAACTTTTCATTTATTCTTCCATCCCGCTTTGTTCTTGTCAGTCTCATTTTCTCCCTTCCTCTCTCTTCACCTCTAACCGTCTCCACAGTCCCTGCAAAACAGAGCTGTTTAAAATAATTAGTGTGCAGTATCTTTATTTCACCCCCTGGTCAATCTCACTCAGTTATAACTATCTTCTTTTCACCTTCTCTTACGATACTTATACTTTTCCCTGCCAGCTACAATCAGTCTGAACTCATAAAACGAGGATTGGAGCCTTTGAAATTTTTCCCATATCCCTTTTCTTCCCTTCCAGGTGAGTCTCAGTTTGTCATGTTGACTGTTTTCCTTTGTTTCTCCTTTGTCTTTCCTTATCTCTTTGACACAGTTTGTGTTTCCTATTCCCCTCTTCCATTATCAAGGGTATTTATGAATTTGTTAAAAAAAAAAAAAAGTCCCTGTTTGTTGAGTCTCTCTTTCTCTTCCTCCCTTTCATTCCTCAAACACAATCTAAGTCTCCATTTTCCACAATAGCAACAGTGAAGAAAATTGAATGTTGGCTTCCTGCTTGGTAAAAGATTCAAACAGCAATTCCACTTACACAACAGTGGATAGTACTGAAAGGTGAAAGTTTATTTATCCCACAAAAGTAGATTTGTTGTTCTAGCAATGCTATAATGACCATCCTGTACAATTATTTCTCAATCACTTTATTGGAACACATCCTGAAAATATGGAGAAACACATAATGCAGTTTGAAAATAACAAACAACAAAAATGCTTCTATATATCAAATATTTAGTGTGACCTACATTTACACTTGAACAATAACACAACCATGGCTCTTTTAAACCTGGAATGGAACCCTAATGTTATTGGTAAAACCTGTGTTTCTCCTACTATTTCATGCCAACAAATAGCTGCTGTGAAAAAAGGTCGATTATACCTGGTTTACTCAAGACATGTTTGAGCATTACATACACATGTTGCACAAGTTAAACAAGTCATTGACAGGTTGATCATACAGTATAAGACTGACTTTTAGTCACATCTTTTCAATCTAAACGCCAATGAACATAAAAACAACAAAGCTGGTGGTGGCCTAAGACTTATGCACAATACTGTACTTCTGTGAATAAATGATAAATCATTTTTAAATCGCAATTTCAAAGAGTTAAATTAACAAATTACAAAGGCTGTAATTGAATTGTTCTATTGTTTTTTTTTATTCTTTCTCATCATTATGCCAGATTTAAAAACTATATGAGAGAGATGCAAGATAATGCAAGATACTTGTCCAGAATGCTGTTTAAAGCAGGCACATATGGCACTTTTCCCCGACACACTTCTAGCACGGCTCAGTACGGCTAAACTCTACTCAGGTGGTATCCGGCACGCCATTTTCCAGGACCTTTCAAAGGACCTCCTCGACGTGGGCGGGGTTGTCACAGCGTGGCTGCATGAAACTTCCGTGATGTTGCTTTACATGCAACACAAACTACGGATGAGCAAAGCAGTTTTTTCGGTGAACTGAATCATTAGAATCATTAGTTAAATCCTTCCTGCTTGACTTTGGGGCGCAGACTTAGTCTGACACAATCACTGGACTAAAATGTGGTGGAAGGGGTTGCAATGCAGCTCATGATCATGGGCTTTTGGCAGTGATGTTACTAAATACACCAGACTCCTCTGTTAAATATTGGGATTTTAGAAATGTCCTTTTAAAATGTTGAAGATTAATGCTGGTTATTAGGATTTTTAAATCTTTATAACCGATCTACACTTCGGCATTGTTCGGTTTGATTCCTGTGTCTGATGTCGCGCTCATGACTCTTCCAGTGACGACACTCACTGCCAATCAGTTGCTGAGATGCCAAATTTACTATTAGTTCAGCTCGCTTGGAACCTCACCAGAGCAGGTAATAAAAAAAGTACCAGGTACTGTTGAGAGTGGAAAAGTGACATTTGTTTAGGGGAGCAGTGGTCGCAAAACACACATTTTCAATACCAGACAATCATGTTCCTGAGAAACTTGACTAGTGATTGTGATAAAAAAACAAAAAAAACCACAATCGTGAAGTCCTACTGAACATCCAGGTTGATTTTTATCAGTAGGAGCTTATTGGTGTTTTCAGCCACAGTGCTGCTGTATGAAGCTTTCTTGCTTTACTTGAGCTGTGTGCTTCTTCCTCCTTGCTTATAAAGTAAAATGCTTCATTCAACTGCACGGGAATGTTGCCACTGACAGGAAAATAATTGTAATAGTAATACTGACCTGACCTAATCTGCATTTGTGTAGAAGTCGCACAGTTTTTTTTTTTACAGAATCATTTTCCTGGAGCATTTATTTTAGCCTTATTGCCTCTTGTCTGTAACAGTTGAATTTACTGTTTCTGATTATTCTTCCTGATTAATTCTGGCCATTTTACTCACCAATGGCCTTCAGAAACAAATGGAGCACTCCAGGAATGACTCACCCAGGTTATACAGTGGGGCAAAAAAAGTATTTAGTCAGCCAATTGTACAAGTTCTCCTACTTAAAAATAATGAGAGAGGCCTGTAATTTTCATCATAGGTACACTTCAACTATGAGAGACAGAATGGGGGGATCTCCTCTAGAGCAGTGATGTTTTGGGCCTGTCGCTGGGCAACACAGACCTTCAACTCCCTCCAAAGATTTTCTATGGGGTTGAGATCTGGAGACTGGCTAGGCCATTCACTAGGTCCCCCGTGTGGTTCTGGGATTTTTGCTCACCGTTCTGGTGATCATTTTGACCCCACGGCGTGAGATCTTACGTGGAGCCCCAGATCGAGGGAGATAATCAGTGGTCTTGTATGTCTTCCACTTTCTAATAATTGCTCCCACAGTTGATTTCTTCACACCAAGCTGCTTACCTATTGCAGATTCAGTCTTCCCAGCCTGGTGCAGGTCTACAATTTTGTTTCTGGTGTCCTTTGACAGCTCTTTGGTCTTGGCCATAGTGGAGTTTGGAGTGTGACTGTTTGAGGTTGTGAACTGGTGTCTTTTATACTGATAACGAGTTCAAACAGGTGCCATTAATACAGGGAACGAGTGGAGGACAGAGGAGCCTCTCAAAGAAGAAGTTACAGGTCTGTGAGAGCCAGAAATCTTGCTTGTTTGTAGGTGACCAAATACTTATTTTACCGAGGAATTTACCAATGAATTCATTAAAAATCCTACAATGTGATTTCCTGGATTCTTTCCCCCATTCTGTCTCTCATAGTTGAAGTGTACCTATGATGAAAATTACAGGCCTCTCTCATCTTTTTAAGTGGGAGAACTTGCACAATTGGTGGCTGACTAAATAAACACTGTATATTTTACAATCCCTAGCCTATAGATTAAGGCTACAACGTATACTATAACAAAGACTGTGTTAAAACTGTGTGAAAGACTTCTTTCAATAATATTCAGAAAGCCACATGTCAGTTGAATGGCTGTCATAATAGACAATTATAAGAGTTTATACTTAACAAGCTCAAATTTGAGGGGTTATTGATTTATACATTTGTGAGTAGTTCAGTGTTAAGGCACTGCATAATGTTGTGGCATTTTCCCTACTGTGTACATCTGTCTTCATTTTCTGCCCATCCATTCTGCTTCTTCCATTACGAACCTGTCCTTGTCACTGCCATTTTTCTCCCGTTTCACCTTCTCTCCATCGTTTCTCTCATTGACATCCATCGTACAGTTTCAGGCGACGGCGTGGAAATGTTAAAAGTTTCATTGCTGCTCGTTTTCAGTCTCCTTGACAACCCCGTCCTCCCTCTATCCATCTTTCTCTGTTTAAATATTCTTCACTGGAGTTCCCCCTTCTTTCTACCACCAGCGATTCTTCTCTTCCCACTTAATATTCATTCCTCCCATTTTCATGGGCCTTGTTTGCTTTTAAACTTTATTTCATTTTGATTATCTCCCTGCCTCAATCACTCTACCATGCACACTTACAGTATAAATGTAAATGTAGAGGATGATATTTAGCTCTTAGACTTGTGGAATAGTAATCAATGAAAATAATGCCCCTTTAATGCCAGTTTTTAAAATCTTTAAAATCAAACTTTTCCAGCTCTCCATCCATATTCCTCCTGTTCCTTATACTGTATTCCTCCTCCTTTCTAACTAATAATGCAAAACAATCAGTTTAAAGCCTTGCCGTGTTGATCATTGGAACAGTTTAAGTTTTATTGTCCATTGAAAAACATCGGGTCGATACAGGTCGGTGCAAGGAAGAAGCTGACAGCTGCGAGTCAGGACTGAGTCAGAATCAATAAGACTCTAAACTTTATTGTGCCCATAAAACGCACGCGTTCACACCCACTCCCAGTTAAAAGAAAAGAAATGAGCACATGCAAAAATGGAGCCACATTCTCTGTTCGTGTGCGCCAAAAGAAAAGATGGCTGCATGTGCACAAGCGCTTTTAAATCAGCAAAAATGGGACTCGTGTGAAGCTAAAATCAATCTGAGGCTAAAATCAGCACAGCTGCTTCACTGAAAATAACATGCATACACACTGGCAGTTTTGCTGATCCATCTGTTCTCCACACAAACATCTGGGAGGCATTCTCACTAAACAATGTCTCTATTCAGCCACTGATTGTTTTCTTTTGTGTTTAGTTGGAGGATTTTTTTTTTCTTTTTTTGGAAGTGGGGGGATTAAGTGGGGGAGCACAGCTGTCGGCTGTGACAGTCGGAAAAGGTGGCAAGGTTCAAGACCTCAAGATATCGTCCACATTAAACATCTGAACAAATAAAATCTGTCCCTAGTCTGGTCATGTTAAAAAAAAAAAAAGTGTGGAAAAAAACAACTGTTCAATAGCACGTGAGCAATATGAACTTAATATTATAACACAATATTCCACAATTAAGATATTCATGATGATCTTTCACAGATTTTCAAAGTAATGCTTTGTTATAGAATGATGTATAATTCCAAATAATGACATATTTATGATGCAAAATAAATCTCTTAATATCAAAAACAGAAAAATAATCTAAAATTAAGTAAATAATAATAACATGGACAACAAACAGCTTATATATGTAATGTTGAATGTAATGATAATTACAACTGAATGTCTAATTAAATACTAAACAATACTAATATGTAATTAAAATGGGGGCAGCATGTGGCCCAGGAGCCACCAGTTTGACACCTCTGGTTGCAGTTACACATGTTAACCACTATATACAGAGGTATTGCATAGTTGTTGTTTTGTCATTTAAAAAAAAGGTATGAACAAAATGTAATGATGAATCGTGTGTAAAACCACTGCTCACATTTGACTGGAGACATTCAATGGTGGCAAAAAAGGTGGATAGATAAGTAAAACTGAAGGAACAAGCAGCGAGCGCATGTGTGTCTTGATTACACATTATTCATTTCCTTTGACGGCCATTTTTGATCGGGAACACCAACATCAAAGAGACCAATCAAAATCTAATGAAAGTGGTGATCAGCAGTTTCATTGGTTTAGATACAGTAGGCTTTGTGTGGAAGACTTGAGGCAATGTTCATGCTTTAGACATATTGGGAATTTTTGTTTCTTTCAGGTTTTCTGGGCTTAGCCTCGGAGATATGGTGAGGAGGTGGTTTGGGCATGTGGCCCGGATGTCATCTGGGATGAGACCCCGGGGCCGACCCAGGACTCGCCAGGACTCGCTGGAGGGATTACACCTCTCAGCTGGCTTGGTTGCACCTTGTGATCTTTCCAGAGGAGATGGTGGAAGCGGAAGTGTCTGGGCTTCTCTTCCGAGACTACTGCCCGATGAGATGAGATTTGATTTATTTCTTCATTTTTGAGCAAGGAAAATACATGGGTCACATTAGACCACGATAGCTGGAATAATGTAGGGTTAGAGGAGCTCTGGAGAAAGTGGGACTGAAGTTTCTTTTCAAAGAGGGCGGCTGCACTGACAGCACCACAATACCCTCATTCCACCCAGGGAACAGATACACCCCGCTTCTTCTTTCCATCCAATCTATTTTTACAGCCTTTCCGTGTTCCTCTATTTCCAGACTATCTCTCTCTCTCTCTTGTTTTTTACTTTCTATTTTTCCCTCCATCCACCTGTGGCTGCCTGTGCCCATTCCCACCTACTGTTGCTTTTCTGGGTTTTTTTTTTTTTGTGATTCTGCTTCAACCCTGTATTTTTGTGCGGTAACATCAGAGCCTGGTTGTGTCTGCACCGACTCGACAGCACAGTGTTGAGTGCGAGTAAATATAATGCAGTCACTTACTGGAGAATGTCAGACATGTTTACTCGGATTGTTTTGGAGTTTGAGCCTCAGCGTGTGTCCGTGTTTCCAGAGCTCTGAGTGATGTGCCGCGTGGAGATACATGTGCCGACACTTGTGTTATGACAGCTCGTACCCTCCATTGACGTCCCTGTGTTTTGTCATCCATTCTAATGTCAAGCAGCACAATGCTTATGCTGAACACACAGCACAGGCGTCAAGTGGAACGGTGGCACTGAGGACAGTGGCTTCTGAACCCTGCTGACTTGTGACACTCAAGTTGTTAAAAGCACATGCGCTGCTATTAAGCTTTAAAACAACTGCTGTTAATGTTTATGCATCGATCTGACGTGATTACATAGAATTTAGAAAGAAAGCAACGGCTGCACTGACGTGATCCCCTTGTATCGCTACTAAGTGTAAGTCACTGTTTTACCTAAAGTGTCCAAAACAAATCTTCATATAAGGCCTTACAACGTGAAGCAAACAGGAAAAGATACAAAGGACAACAACACAACTCTCACATACGTACACACTAACATCGGGACAACAGTCTCATCAGAGCGGATTAGACACACATGGCAACAGGACTACGGCGACAGAAGATTGAAGAAGACGAGCGTGGGGGAGAGGAGCGTGGCATGAAACGAGATAAAGACACAAGGCACCGAGTGTGGAGACTGAGATGCAGAGGGAAGATGGGAGAGCTGACTCCGCTTTGTTTGGAAAACAACAACAAATCACATTAAATAAACATAGATTGGCTCTGTGAAACCGATAGATGCAGAGGGACTAGGAAAAAGAAAGACCTACAAAGTAAAGTATTGTGTGTGTGTGTGTTTGTTACCTCTTTAAAGAACTTTTCTGACATAAACACTGACCTTGTCAGGACCAGAAGTCCAGTCTACCTCACTAGGACCAAAAACTGGTCCTAGTGAGGTAGAGCCTCAATCCTGAGGAACTGGTTAGGTTAAATTTATGAATAACACTTTGTTTACTCTGTCCAAATGAATGGAAGCCAAAGCAGTGTCCTAAAAAGAAGTTCTGTGTGTGTGTGTGTGTGTGTGCGTGTGAGAGAGAAGTCAGCAGTAGGTTTCTATCAGGGTGATGATGTATTCCAGTCATAAAACCTCTCTAACGATGCCTTTGGGCAATGTACAACTGCTCAGACACACACATGGAAAGAGAAAAGCGGGCGCACGCACACACACACACCAATGCAAAGATTCACAGAGTATATACTCAATACTCAAGGTCAAACACACAAACACACACACACACACATAAATCTAGTAATTTTCTCCCTTTCTTTTTGGCTTCCATAAAGTCTGTTTTATGGACACAGAAGCTGCTTTTGTGGTCCACAGGGACCCGCACCGTCGTCGTGTTGTGCTTTCCGTGCTCGGAGGCGTTTTAAGACTGTGATCGTCATAATCAGAGGTGATATACAGTTATGTAACTGTATATTTCGTGAAGAGAATGTATTAGCAGATCCTTTGCTTGGGGGGCAAAGGCAGTTGAGTGAGCGAATCTGTGCCGTTTGCTTTTCACTTCTCTTCATCAATTGGACAAACTGACACCAATAAAGAAATAAACTGATTCTTATTAACACTCCAAGTATATGCACAGACGTGACGTGGATGAATAGCTGAGCTGTCCTGTATTGACAGAAGGATTGATGTCTGATTCCCAGGTGACTCATTTAATCACAGTCACAGCCGACCTCTTCACTTCACCGACTCACTGCCCGCATGTGTGTGTATGAGGCTGTGTTTACATTAATAAACAGAAAAGATGAAGCCATTAAAGAGAAGCTGAAGTTGTACGCCATAAAAAAAAAAGAAAGAAACGTGTAAAACATGCGCCGACATAATTATGAATATTTTTTTTTACTGCACAAACTGTAAGATAGCATCACTATCGCTGCAAGAAAAAGGACAGAACAAAAAATGATTTGCAACAGCAAAGTGACGGAAGTTTTAAAGTGGGACCTGACAAACAACAAGATTTTTTCTTCACTGACAGATTGACTGATACCACGGGCTTTCACTGACCTTTACTAAGTCAACATGCCGAGCAGGAGTAGTAGAAGGTATTATTTAATAAAATAATAAAATAAAAATGTAATAAAAAAGTTTAACTTGACTTGCAGCTGACTTCCCTGTAGCTCAATCCCAAAAACTGCAAACTGGTTCCCAACTAAAACAAATTTCCCCGTGGATAAAACTACTGTATGTGTTCTAAAGTAAATAAATGAAATTCACTCCGGAAAATCTCCAGACATCTACAGGAAAGTCTAAGGCACTTGAGATTAGTGTGTACTCTGTGCATACAATATATAATGTATATATACAGTACATTTTGACCAGACAGACCTCACGTTACACAACACATTAGCTTTTCGCACTTGACATTTTCTGCAGTTTCATATTAAGTCAGTTGTATAAAGTTGCACAATGACAAGCCTGTATTGCATTAACATCATATTCTAATGCTACTACCTCTGCCTGCAATGCTGTTCAAAAATAAATATGATATATAATTGATGCGAGTGTCTCCAGAGGCTTGATACATATTTTAAAGCTCCATCTGTTTGCTTTCGTTAAAACACTGCGCTGCTGAGATCAGCATGTATCTCCGCAGGCGCTCTTACATGTTTTACAAATAATGTTGTTTTAGCATTTCATGCTTAATTAATTGTCACTGATGTGTAAATGCGTCTCTTTAGGCTATGTTTATCCTTGCAGACAATATTGACCTTTTTTACTTGTATTTGAAGCCAAGTTAAATGCACTGGAAGGGACTTCTTCTTATTTCCATGTGAAGAAAGTGGCTCATGTTCCCCACTGTCTGAGCAACACTTCAGTTTTTTTATCTTCAAAAGTATGACGTGACCCTGTGGCTACTTCTTTTTCATTTATACACGTTACACAAGTTAGTCAATGTCCTCAATGAGAGGAGAACAAAAATGTCTCTAAAGCTTGAAATCCAAAATTAGCAGCACTGGTGGTTTCTTCGGTTCGTACTGTATTTTAAATTTAGAAACAGCACAACAAAAGTGTGTGCGCTGTACTGAACCTTTGCATGGATTTCTGGATAACTCGCCTTCAAACGTGGCTTCAGGTTGATTGAGATTTACAAGTGGTTTTGTCTTCCGTTACATCGTATGTGTTTTTCTTTCTTCTTTCTTCCATGTCATTGACACCAGTAGATCAACCTAACGTCTCTATGTTGCAAAGGGATTAGTTCTGATCTCTTCTTGGTTCACTTTTTTTTGTCTGGTTTTTATTTGTTAACAAAAGTGTCGGTAGATTTTCTCATAGTTTATATCATATAAACCTTATTTAACTTGACGAACACTTTGCGTCATAGTTTGCTTCAATATAATTAAACCCCGGTCTGGCACAGTACAGAATGTATTTTTATGTGCTTCCACAGGAATAGTACCAAAATAACCAGCGTTTAAATTCAACAGCTCTTTATGGCGTGGGTGGGGGTTCCAAATATGAAATTACGTTCAACTGAACAGGGACAATTGGTTCCAGGTTTAATGACTCTCTTGCTCACAGATCATTATAGTCACATACTTAATTTGACACTCCAGTTCTCAGTTATCTGACCTCCATTTCCTTCTTTTCCCCCCTCCCGTTCTCCTCTGTCCTTCCTTCTCCTTCACCACTGCAGAATCATGGGAAATCTTCTCAGTCTGGTTCACCACTGCCACACAATCCTGTTCCACAAACAATTTCGGAATAAATAAATGATTCTGGCATGTTTTTTGTTTGGTTGGAGCTAAAAAGTCAATAATACACATTTATTCTCAGAAACAGCCTATTTCCTGTAATTTTGATAAAAACAAATAGTGTTTTGCTTCTGCAAATAAACGCACCACAGTTACTGTACATTACAGATTAGACCTGCTCATGTTGGACTGCATGATTCTAGAATAACTACAGGAGTGAGCTGAGCGAACCAGGATCAGAAGAAGAACCATGCCAGATCTTTTTTATTATTAACTTTTCCATAGCTTGTAATTGTAAACTGGCCCATGTTCTCAAAGCTCATATCCAACTTTGACATGGACTTAAATACTGTGTATTGGCTGGAGGATTTTCTTTTTTTAACAGTCTAGGTTGTACACGACCCCTCCGATCCTGGACGCAAAGTCTTTGAGGTCCATCACTGAGGTCCATCAGGACCAAACCTCTCTCCTCTCTTGAACTTTTAACCTTAAAACCCCATAAACTACTGTTTTGCATGACCAAATGGCAAACTGCACAATTGTCTTTTTTTCTGTTTTGACTGATTACACAGTTTTCAAACTGGTACTTGTTTTTTGTTGTTGTTATTCATATTCATATTTTTCCATTACATATAACTGCGTTTCTAGCATTTTTCTCCACTGATATATATTCATTTTGCTCTTTTCTAACGTTTTCTATGACAAGAACAAATTCCTCCTATTTTGAAAGCTTCACCTAGTAAACCTGATTCTGAAAAAGTCCAGTGTATTTTCATCATCTGCTGCTTCAGCACAGTTAAGAGTCAGTCTCCCTTCACCTCACATTATATGGTGGCTTTACACATTTGTAAATGTTTGCCTACGCAGTGGTAGTAGTGTTATTCAGTCACACTGATACTGTACAAACAGCATTGACTGAACAGGCACAGACAAATGCAAAGTACTTCGACATGCCTGTCCTGCATTTCCCCAAAAAGAGAAAGGGAAAAAGACAGATAGATATATACATGAAGCAAAAACACACACACACACACAAACATATATATATATATATATATATTATATATATATATATATACACAGTATATACTTAGAATTAACTAACAGAAAATACAAAAAGCATCTTTTTGCAAAATAAAAAGTGCTCCAATAATAGAAATACACTTTGACTTGTTTCCAAAATACTTTTTGCTCTCCCGCATTTAAGGAAAAATTACGCTTTACATTACCAAACAAGTACAATGTAGCTATAGTGTGGTAATGATCTTTAATGGGAAAGTAATATTATTGTAATGCCATTTATTCCTACAGTAATCACCAACTAATAGCTTGGTAATAAAAATGTAAACAGCGTATGGACATAGAGTAAGTGAGGATGAATTTCTACTTTATACAAAGGTAACTATAAATTCTGGTTCCCAAGTATTTTTAAGTGAAGGTTACACTGATGGTTTGACAGTAATTCTCATTCTATTACCTGGATATCACATGGTACGAATGTAATATTATCTCCTTACTACCACACTAATGCCACTGTTATTACCAACTGTTACTACACTGTGATGAAACGTGTTACCAATAAAACCGTTGAAAAATATCTGGAACTTCATCTTGAACATTATTTAAAGTATTTTGTAGTAAATCAAATCATCAAATTTCAAAATAAAGGAATATCCTTTTCTATCACTGATAGAGTAAAATAGCCACATAGTGAAATGGTGATCAGTGATGATGATGAGGATGATGATAACTTCATATGGCGCAGACACTTGTAACCTTTCTTCAGTTTGATCTTTAAATGTTGTTTTCCCTGTGACATCCTGCATCATTTTTCTCTGACTGTGTAGCTGCCTTTCCCTCCATATGCTTCCTGTATGACTCACGTACAGTGTCTGGCCTTGGACTTGGCCCCACTTTTTTTTTTTTTTTTTTTTTTTTTTTCTACTCAAAGTGCAGGATGTGGCAAATGGTTCCCCCGTGAAAGACCAACACATTTCCACTTTCTTAAAAAGGTTTTTTGGATTAGGGGGATTAAATTATCAGTTGGGTGTGTGAGGACAGCTGGTACCAATCAAGGCCAATCTGATCGACTATACCCCACTTTTTTTTTTTTTTTCTACTCAAAGTGCAGGATGTGGCAAATGGTTCCCCCGTGAAAGACCAACACATTTCCACTTTCTTAAAAAGGTTTTTTGGATTAGGGGGATTAAATTATCAGTTGGGTGTGTGAGGACAGCTGGTACCAATCAAGGCCAATCTGATCGACTATATATCCTCATCCTGTTCAAATGCAGAGCACAACAAGCTGCGCAGGTGGAGCCACAGATTTGTGAGGCAGTGCAGAGTCCAGCGCTGATTCCCCTGAGGGAACCAGACACCCTGTGGAGTTCTTCTGGTCAACAAACAAAGTCGCACTTACATTCAAATGCTCCGGGTTTATTTTTGCAGCCTGATACACATGCCAATCTGTTGATGCTCGTAAGAATTTTACTGAAAGTGAAAGTGCATTGACCTTGGAGGCGACTATTGCTCCGCTTAGCTTCTACAGAGAAATATATAATCACGACAAAATGTTTTCAGTACACTCAATATTGATAATTACAATGAATTAAGTTTGAGTTTTGCTCCTCTATGAAAAGTGGAAGAAACCAAATTGTGGTTTTAAATGTCATTATGAGTCAACAGCAGTGACCAGTACTTATCTACGCCCTGGGTGCAACTAACAATTATTTTCATAATCGATTAATCTGTCAATTATTTTCTCAATTAATTGAGTAATCTTTGGTCTGTAAAGTGTCAGAAAATGTTGAAAAATGTGGATCGGGGGTTTCTCCTGGAAATGATGAAGTTCTCGAATGTTTTGTTTTGCACAAACCAAAACGATTCGCTTTTAGTCATTTCTTTGTCATATGGAGCAAAGAAACCAGAAAATAATTACATTTAAGTAGCTTAAAAAATCAGGACACTTGTTTTAATTATTGAAAAAAAAAAAACAACAACACTAAAACCAATTGATCACTTATCAAAACAGTTGATGATTAATAATTAATCAATTGTTGCAGCCCTAGTGCCTTGCTCAGGAGCAGCTCAGCCTTTGACCTGTACCAGGATTTGAACCGGTGGTCCCCTAATTACGAGCCCAGTCCTTTCCTCTTGGCCATGGACTGCCAAACAAAAGATAAGATAAGATAAGATAAGATAAGATAAGATAAGATAAGATAAGATAAGATAAGATAAGATAAGATAAGATAAGATAATTAGTCCTAAACAGTTTCTACTGCAGCAAAAACAGGCAAAATTAAAAGTAATAAATAATTAATAAGCATATATTTCTCAGTGTGGTCATGTAATGCATAAACATTATTACTTTAACGTTACCTTTTAGATTTAAGTAAATCACTTTGCAAAGTGAAAATATATTATACCCTTCATTTTTTGTTTAGTTCCCTGAATTCGACTCACATATTTGCCACAGAGCAGCCTCGGCCGAGAGCAGAGAGGATTCTGCTTGCAGTGAAATTACCCCTTTGCTGACACAAGGTCAGTGCAATTGATCTGCACTGGCACGAGGGCAGAGAAGGTGTGTTTTTCTATGCATATCAATAATAAAGTTAAAAAGACAATACCGGGCACATTTATACCTCAACAAACCCTGTAGATTAGAAAAAAACATGTGCACCGTTAACGTGCAATGAAGCGGAAACCGCTGTGACCTTTGTCCTCTCTGCCTTTACACATACTTTACTGTGTGCATATGTGTACGGCTGACGTGGAGGTGCAGCTCTGTTCTGCTGATAGAAGAGCTTAGGACTGGCAGGTCGGAGAAGGAGGTCAAACCCCACCTGACTTGAGCCTGATTACACAGCCGTCTGGTACGAAAGCACGCAGAGGTTCACAGAGGCAGGTCATGACCTCGGATGATGTGAGGTCGCTAATCTCAGTTTGTTGAGGCAAAACTATTCAATTAAAATGCATTAGTTCATACAGAGTCTTTTTGACCTGTAGTCACCCCGTAAAATTCCCCTAGAAAATAAAAACTAAACATCAATTTGCAGTGAATCAAATTGATGTTTGATTGAATGAAGTACTACATATATATATATATATATATATATATATATATACACACACACACACACACACACACACACTTTCTCATTCAATTAAATGAGAAAGTGTTTCCAAACCTTTGACTGGTAGTGTATATACGTTTATACATAATTTTTACTATATGCAACAAAAACATCAGTGCGTTTTCCACAGATATTACCATGGAAATGAGGTTTGCAATCAGCAAGAATGATCATTTTTGCATCTTAATTTTCATTTTCAGATGCAAAAATAAACATGTGAAAACATGATGACAATGCAGGTGTTACAATAATTCAATGTAACAAGAGTTAAAAAAAAAAATACATATATATACTGTATAAATACCCAATATACTATAAATATGCCATATGTGATTTGGATGCTTGATAATGCAATTTAGTTTCTTTCATTATTAATTGTGGCGGTGGTGAAGGCTTAGTGGTAGAGCGGGTAGCCGTTCAGTCGGAAGGTCATGGGTTTGATCCACATCTCTGCTAAACTACATGCCAGTTAAACGTAACTTGATGCTTGGATCAGAGCGACTACATGTGATGTAAAATAAATGCCCTAAATTACATAACTAAGAACTCACTTTTTTATTCCTTTCAGTCATACTACTGGATCTCTCTCTCACACACACACAGATGAGTAAACCTCATTACCATCACGCTCATGTTCTTATATGACGGTAATATTCATGACAGATCGCCTTCACCACACGTCCGCTCACACTGATATTCATTCAGCGGGTCAACCTTGTCTCTGGAGGTCAACCTTACAGTGAAGACAGACACCAGCAACTAACGAGGGACTAAAACAGTCTCAGCACAGATTAGAGCCAAGGGTGAAAGGACACCCAACCGTTTCCTCACACAAACAAACACAGCACATGTACTCACATACTGTACTCTACACTCACTGGCCACTTTATTAGGTACACAGGACACATGTTGGTGTTCACAGATGATCTTCCTCATGCTTTGGTTATGAGGATCCTGACAGTCTCACGGTGAAACCTCACAGCAACAGATATGGAAAGCACCTTACCAGCACCCTCATTAAAATCTATTATAATGACGCTGTGGAAGTTGATATATACTACTGCTGATCTAAAAAAGGCCAAGGTTGTTTTCAGTTTACATATTTTCTCTTTTGTCTTTTTATGTATTTTTATTGTAATTATTATATATTTTTTTAAGGATGGAATAGGGAGGGATCTGCATGTGTGTATGTTGTTCCTGCTCGTCTGCTAAAATGGGAAAATGAAATAAAATACACTTTCTGATGCTGAGTTGGAACTTGAAGTCTACAGGCTTAAATGCATTGAGGGGCTGCCGTGCGACTGATTAGTCAAACAGGTGTGTATAAAGTGTGTATAAAAGTCACACACTGCATGTTCACTATATTTCATCTCCGTTTAGTCCACACACACACACACACAGTCTCTGATGTAACCTCGTGTAACGTTTGATCCCATATCGATTAGTCTTTTGATGCACATTGAAATTAAAAGCTAATATTGGGCTGTGTCAATTATTAAACATTTAACGCTGCTCGCAAAATCATGACATCTTGACATTCTGGTAATGAGACACAATGTTGGGCTCATTATATGGATCTCAGTTATTGGATATGGTGGATTAATTTTCAGTGAGTGGGAAGACGGAATAAAATGCATCTATTATTGATCTGCAACAGGCAAGCATCTCAGATGAGCCTGGGCCTGAGATTTTCAGATTACACTGCAAAGTGTCTTGTCACTGAATGAATTATTTCCACAGTTCAAATTTAGATGTAATTTAAATTGACATCAGAGACTAAAGATTTTTTTTTGAGTTGACAGAGAAATGCAGAATGTGGTAAATAAGAGATGGCAGCTTTATGACACAGAATCCACCAGGAGGGACTCCAGACACCGAGGTCAGTGATGGGGCAGGAGACACTGTGGGTGGAGACAGTTTCCAGAAAGAACAGCAGAGGAATGAGCTGCATGCAAACAAGTATGGGACAGTTTTCAACAGTGGAAGCGAGATAATGATTGTCTCCTAAAACTCAGGAAACATATTCTGTGGCACTGACTGCAAGATGATGCCAAAATGTACAATGGCTATAGACAAAACAGAACACATTTAGTTTTCGGGGAACATACAGTATTTATGAAAATTGCTTTCTTCCGTTCTTTCTGAAATTGTATTAATATTAAATTTGCAGGTAATGGAAGGTAAACACATAAAAGTCCTGCACTGCATTCAACAGATTTCCCCTGCTCTGCTTCTGTTACACCTTGATAAAACCCGACCCTAACCCTGGCAACAATTTGGCTTTTAATGCATTTCAGTCTCATATGCACAAAGTCACAAAACTGCTCACTTACCTCTCTCTCTCTCTCACACACACACACACACACACACACAGCTGCATTTTATACAACCATATTACATGGATATCAAAGGGCTACATACAGCAGCAGCAGCAGCAGCAGCAGCAGCTCCTGATAGTGTTTTATATCCGCACTTAATAAGAGCTGCTAAAAGCCCTGCTTTCTCCACACTTCGTGATTTCCAATAAAAGCTGACACTGGACACAGTCTTGCCAACTAACTTGGCCACACATACCTACACACACGCAGACACACACACACCAACACACCGATGCAGCTGACACATTCTTAAATCTACGGTTTGCCCCTGTACAACCTCTCACAGAGCAAGAATAAAGCTGTTTTCACATCATAAAGCCAGCAGCTGTATCAAGACTGGACTTCTGGGGCTAATATCATTTATCTTGGTGATTCATTGAAAAGCTGCTGGTGCTCCTAAAGGAATTTGTAAAAAAAAAAATAAATAAATATATATATATAAAAAAAAAAAAAATAGAAGACCAATGGGGTAGCAATGGACATGATGGACATGAAACCTGCACTTCAGTTCAGTGTGCGTGCACTGCAGCAGCTTTGAGAAAAGGTTAACATAACATTTTTCAAAGAAACTGAAGGTGTATGGGTAGAGTGGTGCAGAGCGGGGAGGACGAAAGGAAAAACACAGAGGTGCAGAAGGAGAAGCAAGAGCAAAAGAAATGACACAACACTGTATTCAAAATGAGGGAGACAGTGTGAGAGACACAGATCCTGCAGGACGGACAGAAGCGGAACAGCCGCGTCCACAAAAGTTGTAAGTGCCATCTCACGGTGCACAGTCCAGGTGGGATGATGACGATGGTGGGGGGGGAGGAAGAGGTGAGAAGAGAAATGAGGGACAGAGGAAGGACGTGGGGCGTGACGTGGCTCGCAGGATTAGCATTTCTCTGGGTTGAGAAAACACGAGGCTACCGCTGAGCCGAGGGTTTTGCACACACATGCACAAAAATTAAAGAAAACACTTTCATCTCATATATTCGTCATTATGATTCTTATACTGTCCACTTAGTGTGACACGCACTCATATATCAGTCACTGGTTATCGTCATGGACGTGGATTTAACAAGGTGCTGCGTCAAAGTCGACTTAAAGTTTCCTGAAGGCAACAAAGTGCTGCATATGGAAAACAGTGCAAAGCTGGGAGGAGATATTCACCGTTGTCGAGTAAAAAGCTGAATGTGGGTAATTATTTGTGAGACCGTGGGGGTTACCTGCTTTTGGGTGAGATTACAAATCAGATGTTTTGCATTTCATTTCACAATTTCCCAAATACCTTAACAAGTTGCAGCCATTAAGTAATAAACTCATTAACCATAGTTAATAAAGGCTTTAAGATATACAGTATATAGTTCTTTAAAGCTGTGGGTTGTATCTTTTAAATATAAACAAATGCCTATCCGCTGCACATGACTCTCTCTGTGCAGGTGAGGAGGAAGAAGCACACAGCTGGAGTAAAGCCACAGAGCTTCATACAGCAGCACTGGGCCTGAAAACACCAAGACACATCCATGAAAACTTTCAAAAGTAGATTCTACAGCTAAAAAAATACACCTGAATGTTCAGGATGACTTCACAATCCTATTTAAATGAATGTGTGTGAAAAAAACAGATAAACAACACTTAACTCACCAAAGTAAAGAAAGACGAGGCAGGTGGACAACGTCAGGTTACTCAGGACCACAGGGTTTTAGTAACACTCAGAAATCCACGACAGAGGGTTCCACACTAGAACTTTAAAGTAGGAGCTATAGAATAATAGCTACTACTAAATAAATAAAGTAGTATAAAGTGAAAATAGTAGTAAAATGGTTAAATGTTTGTTTTGGAAAGTTTTCGACTTGGAAGTTCCCAATCCCACAGAAAGTTTTGGAAATGTACCGCCCCTTTGCAAGGCTAAGTGTCAGTGCTATTTTAAAAATTACATAGTTTGCATAACAAGGTGCAAATGTTTAAGGATAAGGCAGACGTTTCTGAGTCATTACACCGACGCTAACACACAAGTGCAGATAATGAAGTTATAATGGAAATCATAATGTTTAATTAAGGGTGACCGTGACACTGCGTGTTTTGAACGACTGCAGTGTTTAAAGTGCAGATGATCTTTCATGGTTCAGTGTGTCCTGCTAGACAGAATTAAGTGGGGGAAAAAAAAATGAATTATAAGCATGTTTACAATTTATAACACAAGCAAGTTCGGAGCAGAAGGCGTGAAAATGTCACAGAGTTATGTCTCAGATGAGAGCGTGAGTAGACGTTACATTAAAGTCAAACTGAGCCAGAGGAGGTTATTCTAGGGCGGCATACAAGAACTGATTAAACTAGTTAACCATTTTTGAGGAGGGGAAAGTTGTGCCAGATTGAAAATGCTGGCAAGAAAGGGGGTTTGGAACAGATGGCTGACTTAGTGGGCAGGGATCATCCTCCAAGTCCTTTCAACAGGCTGCTGCAATCCCTTTCATTTATATATAGCTACCATTCATTCACCCACATGTCAGCGAAGGAGCAGTTCACAGGGCAGGAGTTTCACCAATTTTACCTCATCGAAATGGAGAATATGACAATATATTTAATCGCCAACTTCATAAAAAATCATGGCTGCAACAGGCAGAGCCCAATCAAAGGGCATTATTGAGCTTAAATTAGTTATCATGCCGAGGTCCCTGCTCTGCTGCTATCAAAGGAGCAAATGGCAGTTTCTTCTGTGATTGTGCAAATGTATGACGGATCGACTCGACTATAAGGCAGTTCATTCAACTGAGCTGTACACGCCTGCACAGCTTCCCGCTGTGTGATTGAATTCTACCTACAGGATTCGGGTCCATCATTCTTTTCTTTTTTCCTATTTTCCCAAAGATGATCAAGAACCTCAAAGCACTTCCAGACTGACATTAATGCACAAAATGTGATAAGAAAACCAATAAGCTGCAACTCAATAGCAGAATGAGATTCAGCTCCTTGGTTCAGAAAAATAAAGTGCTATTATTAAAGTATTTTGGTAGCAAAACTCCTGTGTATTTGTGGCAGTAAATTGTGTACTTTTATGCAAAAGTCACAAATGTGTATCATAAAATTTGAAGTCACAGATTTTTTTTTTCTACCCTGTAAATACACAAAACACAGAAGTTACAAGTTCACATATTTTTTTTTATTACAGCTACAAAATGACTACATTCATGGCTTTGCTACTGTCACCACAGTATATTTGGTGCAAAACACCTGTTTATAGAAAATGGGGAAACCTGGGGAAATCCTGTTCTGTGCATCAAGAGTTAAAAGAGTTGTGCACTTACCTTTTTGCTCATACCACCGCAGTATATTTGGTGTGAAACACATTTTCACTAATGTGTTTCACAATGTGAGGACACGAACTAATTCTGTGCACTTGTAAATCTTCATGTGAATTAATGCAACATAAATGTGGAATATTGTCTCACAAATACATTTATTTATCTATTCCCTATGTTATTACATGCATGCAACTCAGTAACTACAGCTGCTACGAGTCTCAAGTGCTGTTTTCCACAGCTCTCACTTCTGCACCACAGCTCACTGTGATATGTGTTGCAAAATTGATTGGTGTGGTTAAGCAGTGCACCTGAAGTCTTTGGGTAAGAACTCTGGGAATTCTGGCCAATCAACATTTCCGGGAAGTCTTCTGGCCAATCAACATGGCTGTCGCCTAAACCACAGGAAAACGAAAGTGAAACAAGCGAAGAAGCCCTCGTCTCCTACTTAAGTAAAATTAGAAAGATATTCACAGTTTCAAACGTCCGCGATTAAAAACATTTAAACAAAACGAGATGTAAAAAAACAAACTACAACTCTGTCTTCATCAAAAAGAAGCTGTAGGAACTACACTGATCTCTACATGCAGTCATCAGTGAGTCAGAGTGCAGGGACTGTCACAAAGAGCAACACAACCGAAAAAGATATTTAAAAAATATTCAATAACGTCACCATAATACAGTGACATCAAACTTTCTGCACATCTCACTGCTGTAGTCATTGACATTTATTACTGTAGCATGGGATTTTTGTCGCTGCAATAAAGAATTTGTGAATGTGTAACTTCTGTGTTGTATTTACAAGGTAGACAAAAAAAATTATGCGACTTCAGATTTTATGATACACGTTTGTGTCATTTTTTTACAAAAGCACACAGTTTACTGGCATGAGTACACAGGACTTTTCCCTACCAAAATACCTTCATATGCTACTGTCTGAACATGGTTCGATTCATGCACCAGTTGTTCATTTAAATGAAATACAGAAGGGGATCAGCCACGGTAAATTGGCTTAGTGGTGGCATGGAATGAAATTAGCCACGTGTGCTTTGAAATGCAGAACCTATATGTCTCTTGGCTGCGAAACACAAACAGAATCACATGGAGTCCCTCTCATGCGGCTAACTAGTGCCAGAATGAGCACCCTTGAATAATTAATGGCTTTGGCTAAAGGAAATTATTTGGGGGGAGTAAATTACAGATATTATTATTCTAGGGAAATGAGTCTACTCGCCACTAAACATTTTCCTAAGGAGTTAATGTTCTCAGCCTTAGTTTCAGGTCTTTTTCATTCACACATGATGTCAATTTGGTAAATAATGTTCAATTTTCAAGGGAAATAGATAATAAAGCACGGCACACATGAGTCGACACCAGTGTGACTGATAGCTGCTATCGTCCAATAGGAACCTGGTTGCAGGTGACGCCTGCGAACATCAATTGCTACACGTCAAATGGTGATTCTGTTGGCTTCAAATCAGGAATTCAGATTCGTACAAGTTAACGTCAACACCTGTCCATTAATACAGGACAATTAGAAAATCCTTCCTACAAACTCATGATACCCGGGTCGCCCCCTTTTCAATCTACTGCCCTAAGGAAAGTGTTATTGGTCCAAAAGTACACACAGTTCCATCAGAAATGTGCAGTAATAGATTGCTGTGTTATACTGTTGTTGCTTTTTATATAATTGATGGACAATAGCACATGTCATTTTCACGTGTCCTTTAATGTGGCTGCTTCTGTCTACATTTTAACTACATTTTGTTGCGATAAAAGCGTTTGATTTGACTGATATTTGCCTTAAACCACTGTGTTTTAAAAACCATAACTTCATTGCTGTGCTCAGATAATGTAAATGTCTGTAATGTAAAGAGGCATCGCTGCATGGTTAGCAACATGGAACAAGTGTGTGAGCATTACTTATGTACAACTTGAACATTAGGCAATGTTTAAGGTGATTTTTCCAAATTCATGATACCTAAGGAATCCAGTTTACCTCTGCTTTTCTTTCAACCCTTTTCTTTGATGCTTCCATATTCTCTAATGACAACCATTCTAGCCCCCAGCTCAAAAATTATACTTCCCCTGCACATATTTATTCCCCGTTTTCCCCTGTCTCTTCCTCCTCTTTGATCCTCTCATTGCCCTGTCGCAGTGCTGTAACTTTTCCAGCCTCTTTTTATTGCAGCCAGTTTGACTGCAGTTTATGGACACTCAAATAAAATGCACCATCAACTTGAAGAGCTACGGTAAACTACCTGACACTCCCCAACAAAAGCAGCACTCCAAGTTACGACCACCTTAAATGAACCAAAAATCCACTCTCAAAGACCACAGAAAATAAATTCTTATTCAAGGCTGATGACTGAGCAACAGTGTAAAAGAGCAAACTGTTCTAAATTTTCTTTGAAGATGTCTTTAAGGCTTGTCAGTCGTCAAGGTCATGAGTTTTCTAAGTGCTAATCAAATGCAAATAAAAACAACAGATTGTATTCATACCAATACTGTTTCTCTGGAAGTTAATGGTTGAGTTTTAAGCTCTGCTTTGCTTCATGAACACAATAAAGCTCTGTTGTTCATTCTCTAATGCAATCATTTAAGTGTACAATTTTCATAAAATACACATCAGTCTTGGCTGCTTTTAAGCAAACGGAGGCCCTGATCAGTTGGGCTGTTGCTATGACTTGATTCAGGAGGTCATGTGACTCTTGGCCCATATTTCCTGACATAGCAGTGGACTGAGAAGCAGTTTTTGGCACAGTTGCTGGATGGGCTGTACTAAAAAGAATCAATACAGAAAAGTATTGCAAAATAAACGTTGCCAATTGTACCATCCGGGTATGCAAATGCCGTGATGGTAGTCTTGCAGCATAGACATTATTTGAGATGAAAAGCAGACTAAAGCTACCGGGTGGCAGCAAAGGGGAACATACAGTCTATTTGCTGTTTCCAGTAAAGCAGCTGTTGTAGTAAATTCTGTGAATAATATAGTCATTCTCCAAAATAACATTTTACTGCAATATTTATCATATCATGGCATCTGTATTGTGATACATTTTGTATAAGAGTTGTAGAAAATGCCCAGCCCTTGTGGCTACATGAGGTAGTGCAGCCTCTCCACTTTTTGTGTTTTGCCCTTTGCAGTAAGAACATTAAAGCCTTATTTAAATGGCAGGATGTAGTTTTCATATACTGTACATATGATGCCACAACTGTGCCTTTCATCAAGTTCATTTCTCTGCAGAACAAACTCCAGTGACCTCTAATTTATTGAAAAAGAAACGATTTGGACTTGAGCGACAAGAAGTGAATTCCCAAACACTGAACATCATTCATAACCAATTACTGTTAAAAAGTCTCATAATTGTGAAAATAAATGTCATTATTACGAGAATTTCCGTTTTTATAAAGGTCATTCTGACTAAACACTGTCCTGGCATCGAGACAGGTGTGGGGTGAATATCAATTACTGTCAGTGTCACAGAGACACAAACCTCAGTGCTGATCCTGCCAACATCACAATATGCTTCAAGCCAGGTTCTGAGCCAAACACATGCCTCAAAATTTTCAAAAGGACTGCTTTCTGTTGTTCACCCAAAAAAATGGGCTTTAAAATGTAAATGAGAAGTAGAGCGGTATGTCAGGTTTTATTTGTTTATTTAACCAGCATTTATGGTCTTTTATTAATTATTATTTCCACAACGAATGTCACGCTGTCACGATTGCAGTGATTGACATAAATTTCCAATGAATGTTTTATTCAAATTTGATGTTTTTGGGGGTAAAACATTCAAAATGTAATTGTCTTTAACTTTAGCTGGTCAGACAGTTTGATTAGAGACTGGACTGATGACAGCAGCAAGCCTCCACATTATTTCACTAAATTCTTGTTTTTGTTTTTTTTTGGCTTTGTGTCAGTCACAGGAATGAACTTTAGCTTCTGACTAGTTTAGCTGCTAACTGTAGTACAGCTCAGGTCAGTCCTGCCAGTCCAGGATCAATTAACAACATTTTTCGTTTAATTTAGGTGAAGTGCCAGCAGGCTGTCAAGACTCTGTGGTCTTGCCAGTGAAAGTGGAGCTGCCTCTGCCTTCGAATCCACGTGGACATGAGGAGTTTTATGCCTCCTGCAAACATTCACCCTGGTCTTTGTTCACTGAGCTTTGACTATTATAACTTTACACAAGATCTCATTAATGAAGTCTATATCCATGGTTCTCAAATTGGGGGTAGGTGCACCACCAGTGGTACGTGAGCCTCCTTTAGTGGTACTTAGCGGAAAATCAGAAATACTGTTCTACTGTTCTAGGAGGATGATGAGAAAGCAGATCATCGTGTCCTTCGAGAGCTCGGTATTTTCTCAGGTATAAAAAGTTTTAGAACCACTGGTCCATATCAAAGCTGCTGTCAATAATCAGGCCATTGATAAACAGTCTTGCAAACAGACTATTGCAAGTTAGCAATCAAAGAAACATTTAAAATCTTGCCTAATTTTTATTTCATTTAATGACTGATCAATTTTAGTCATGTTTGTTGTTTCAACAACAACCAGAAACCTCGTCAGTAGCCTATTTGACATCTCTGAGCCTTTCCAGACATGTATATGCAGAGTTGGGTTGCCCGAAATAATTCATAACAAATACTACCGGGGTGCTGTCTCTGTAAGTGCAAACAACATGTGACTTCACTGTTCACATTGCCGGTCATTTTAAAGTGTAGAATCATGTTCTCTATACACTGTGGGAGGAGCGGGGGTTTGATAGTCTCTGGGATAAAAAAAACAGAGATTTAGCTCTGTTATCTAAAGCAAGAATGTTTAACTAGATTACCAAAACAATAGAAAAAAGGCTCCTAGATATTACAAGAACCAAAACACCCACAAGTAGCTTAAGACACATTCATTCTCAGATGCTTTTCCGCCATAAAACACTGACCTGAGAGGCTGTTTCTCTTCTAAGGGCCGGTGTTTACTTGATCACAGAGCAGCATCACATGAATAGAACAGTTTCTTTTAATGACAAATTAATCAAGAGCTCTGAAAACACTCTACATGCCATGATTGCCCTTGAGTGGGCACAGAGGGACAATGTTGTCTCATCCGTGTCACATTCAGGCTTGCCAGTGTTGAATTATTGAAAACCTAATATCAACGTGTCTCAGTTATATTTGAAAAGAGGAATTTTGTACAAATGCAAAAAGTGAAATATTTTACTGTATTGCAAAAGAAAACATGTCTCCAGAACCAAGTCAAGGTTACATTATAACATTATTTCCTCATATGTTTTCTCCAAGTGAATTGTAATTTTAAACTTTTTTTTTTTGTTACATTTGTTGAGTCAAACTGAATCATGACACCTGAACAGTACATTTTCATAACCACACGATTTAAGGTTTAATACGTGTCCACTGAACATAAGCAAAGAATTATTAGATGTTTGTTTCACTTCAGCATCTTCAGCATATCTCTTCTGTCTCTGACCTTAAAGCAGCCTGCAGCATCATCCAATCTATGTTTTGTGGGAAGTGTCTGTACAAACACAGAAAAATTATGACATCAAAGTAAATGAAGTAAGAAAACTGACAGAACAGCACAAATACAGTATCATGAAGTGAAGAAATAAAGGGGGCAAGTTGCACAGTTATCAGTGCAGCCAAGCCTCAGCAAATATGATGTAGCAGAATATAATGGAGACTCAGTTTCTACTGAATAGCAGCATGTCCAGGCAGCAAGATTTAAATCGTGCTGCCTGGACATGCTGCTATTTAAGATGAGACCGCAGGAAACCTCCAATGTACACGTGCCAATGGGGATAGAAAAATGATATGTTGATCATTCTGAAAAATTATCATTTTTAATTAAATACCACTCAAATTTACAGTATAAAATAATTGAAACACAAACATTTACTAAAATTAAACACACAGAAATAGGTCCAACAATCAAACAGCTCAGTGATTAACTTGTCTTTCACATTGTCTCCCTCTACGCTTCACTTCTCCTGTTCTTTTCTTTCCTCAACTCCCGACTTGTCGTAAATGTTATCTGTGCAGAAGTGGATAGACATAATGGATGAAGCCATTTTTGACAGCGCAGTGAAGACCGAGACAGAGTCACCTTTTCTTTTCCCACTTTCTTTGTCTTTGTCTTGTCATAGTTGCCCCTCATTTTTTTGCTTCTTATCTTTCGCCACTCAGAGTCAGAGGCTCTGATTCACGGAGATCTAGCTGTTCTCGCACACAAAGCTGTGGGTGCAAGAGTCTGAGTCTTAAATAAAGCGAGTATATTTTCACCACCTGCGTCTCCTTTGACCAAACTGAGCCTCCTACTGTTCTTGTCCCAGCAGGAAAGTGTGATGGAGGGAAGGAAGTTCAAAGGGAGAGCAAGAAAGAGGGAAAAAACAGTCTGTTACAGCAGCATTATGGTAGTTGAGAGTTAAACACAAAAAAAATTGCTTGCTTGAAACTCATTGTTCCAGACTCCTCTCTCCTTTTATGAAACTCAGAGCTGTCACATCTTTGCCTTTCTATCTCCTGACCAATTGAGAGGTTTTAACTACCAGGCCACGGCCCCTGCACTGCTCTCCACTCCCCCCCCAGAAGAGAGGGTTGAGTTACCCTCTAAAAGAGGAACCTGTTGACAAACATTCATACATTTACGGTCATCTTAATGATGATTTGGGGCACATAACTTATTACACAGTTTAAAGAAGGGGTGGGTAATTATTTTGCCCAAGGAGCCACTTGAAAAACATAAAATGTTGTTGAGGGCGGGACCAATGGGCTGACCTGGATTCTGCTCAGTATTCATTTCATTTTCTTTAGAAAAAACACTAAATTGTATCGTTTTGGTTTAAACAGAGCAACATAAAAACTAAATTAATGGAAAGGCCGACTATTCAATTAATTTTGCTGTGTGTTTGGTTTAGAGCTATTAGCTATTTAACCTAATTGAGTGAGCACAAGTCTCACATGGCTGCCTCACAACAAGAAGGTTGTGCAGTTTGCATGTTCTCTCCGTCTCCCACGTCTCCAGTTTGCTCCCACATGTCCGAAAATTTGAAGTGGACTGGACACTCTAAATTGCCTGTTGGTGAGAGTGAATGGTTGTTCATCTCTATATGTTGGCCCTGTGATGGACTAGCAACCTGTCCAGGGTGTACACCACCTTTTGCCCTATGTCACCTGGGATTTACACCAGCAGTCTCAAAATCCCTCTTCAACTGCTGCTGTTCTGTGTTACCACTGACAATACTGTGCACATCATACATGTTCTGTTTGTAATCTGCTGAACCTTCTGTACATGTGACACCTTCTGCACGTCTGTCCGTCCAGACAGAGGGATCCCTCCTCTGTGGCTCTTCCGGAGGTTTCTCCCATTTTTTTCCTCTGTATTTTTTGTGGAGCACTTCCCCACTCGATGTGAGGGTCTAAGGATAGAGGGTGTCACTTGAGTACAGACTGTAAAGCCCTTCAAGGCAAATTGTGTTTGTGATGTAGGGCTATTTAAATCAAATTGATTTGACTTGACATAGATAACGGTATTGGCAAAAATCCAAAATTATTTTTTTTTTAGCACAATTGTTTTTTAGTAACAATTGGCTGCAAATAATAAAAGAGTGACAGGTTGACTAAAGCCACAGCCTGTGTGTTTAGAAATCAAAATTAAAAGCCGTTTGACATCACATTATCAACCCACTCAGGTTCATTTTTTCAATTCTCAGCTCTCCAGAAATGAAAGCAACAACAACAACAAAGAAAGCTTATGATTTTTTTTTTTATTACTGCCTGAGCTCTCTGAGGTTTGTCTTTTATGTTATGGATCAACAGGCTTTCAAAGCAAATAAAAAGAAGAGGGAGTGCAACTTAGAGAAAATGGGCAGAAGTGAAGGAGATACTGTTCAGTAGAGGAAGGAGAAAATGTATCAATATTTTAAAATAATCTGATTTTGCACGGTATAGAACTTTTTGTATGCAGTCCTTCATCATCCCTTTTACCCACATGTATTCTTAAGAAATGGTAAATACATTTTTCAGAAATTATTCTGCCGCATTAACTGTGTGCATCATAATGTTTCATCTATAAGGCACGCATGTGTTTCTACATTTTCAAACACATTCTTGATGATGATACAATTCTCAATATAAATCATGACGAGAACAAATGTGTGTAACACCGGATATTATTTTGAACAGACAAACCAGACATTTCCTTTTCAATTAATTAATCAAAACCTAAGACTAAAACAACACACCATACAATTAAGTAAGACTAGAAAATATTAAAAATATTTATATGGCAACCCCAAAATAGAACTGTAACCCATCTGTCTCCTGACCGAGTCTCTGAGAATGACTGTTACACCACATGTGCAATTGTGAATCAGTTTACACAAAAATAAGAGTAAAAATGTGCATTGTGATATTTTTACCTACAAATTTCCAAGGTGGGATTCAAACATTTATCACAAATTGCCAGTGACCTTACTTTTTTAAAAACAATACAATCAGAAATTGCAAGACTGCAATTTATTCTAAATTGTTCTCTTAACGAATGACATAACTATTCAGTGTGAGATGATTGTTTATAGCAAAGTCCTGTTACTTTATTTACAGAATACAGTTCATTTATTATTGATTTATTTTCATTTCATCTTTCATTTTTAGATTTTCAACCAGTTACTTAATGGTGGTTGATGTGGTAATGCCACATCATGTTTTAATTTGATAACTGCAGTGAATAATGAACAAGATCTTGACTTAGAAATGTTAAATTAAGACTCAAATCAGAACATCTTCAGTTCTGATGGATGGATGATAGATGGATGCCACTGCATTACTATATGGATGCTCATATGACCAAATGTCAGAGAAGAGCAGAGTGAAACATGAGATAAAGGTGTTGTGGGGATAAACAAGGAGGAGATTTATGATGAGGGGAAGTGTATACAGTATAAGATAGTGATGGGCAGTAAAACTGAAATGGCAGCATAAATATCATAGACAGCCTGAAAAGAGATGCCCTGAAACAGGAGGATTCAAGGGGACGGGATTCCAATAGAACAAATAATGGTGCGAAAGTTGCAGATGATTTCAGGGCAGCTTGTTGTGTAACACGTCAGTGAGTGGAGCCCCCTGCTGAGCTGGTAATCCCCCATCTGTATAGAACTAAAAAAAAGTAGGAGAAATTAACTACATGCTGACTCCAGTTCCTTATTATTTTGCTGAATTCACGAAGAGATGGGACAATTCTGCAAGGTTTCGTCCCGTGAACACATTTCTAGGCCTTGACCTGCTTATATTGGCATTGTCTTTACCTATTCCGAACCAAGACTCAACATTGCCTGAGATGATAGAAAAGCCGCACAGATCTGCTTCACTCAGCAGCACAGGTGGATTTACTGGACATATCTGTTATTACCACCTCCTGTTCCAGTTTAGATTAACCAGCCATTTTACCAAACTAGACCTCAGACCAAAAATAGCTTTTTCCAACAGATTTGACATGTATCAGTGACAGGTGTAGCTTAATGTATTTGTCTAGTCCATATGAGCACTTTACACTACAGTTTTGCCATTCACTCACACATTCTTATGGAGAGAATTTCTGCCAATAAAACATCCTAAATGTTAATTACTAAATTATCACGTTCTCATGACGTGATCACAACAGTGTGTTTTGTCGACTCCAATAATCTCCTACTGTAGACTTTCTTTCCCCTGCTACAACTGCCAGATAAATATAACTATGGATATTTATTTATATATACGGTACCTTAGATACCTTAACACAACTGTAGATTCAAGAAAACCGTTTGTTAGAACTGTGGCAACTGCTAATTGCTACCACACAGATTATTTGAGGACAGCTTGACATAAACACATTTTGTAATGAATTGCTTCATTTGCATAACTGGTTACACTCAGCTCAGTATATAATAATTATTGCATGACATTTGGCACGTCGAGTGCCTCTTGTCAGTTTTTATGCCATGTGGACGTGTGATGCCACTTTCATTTCACCAGTAGAATTCCACTCAGGTGAAATTGAGGTTAAGGTTATAGCTAATGAAATGGTTTGAATGCACTGGGGCCTAAAGGCATTCACTGAAGAGCGCGATCTGTCATCACTATAGAATGTTTACTGAGTATATGGATAAGGGTCATCATCACATCGACTGCGTCAAGGAGTTTACCTACCATGGAAGGTTGTTTTTTGTTTTTTTTTAGCCACAGCAAAGTAGGAGGGGGGAAAAGACAGTAAGGCTTAATAAAGCTTACAGGGATTTTGCGGAGCTCTTCCATTTGTGGGACTCAAAATCAGCCTCAGAACAAAAGTCTGACCATAAAATGACAATAAAAACAGTGTTGTCTGGTTTGAGAGTTGGCCAGTGAGAACAAATGACATAAAAATGAAGTGTAGCAATGTGGTGGTTCAAGGTTCAAGGTTTGAAGCCTGAAGGCCGCTCTAAAATTGACACTCACCAGCCACATTTTGGGTACCTGTTTAACAGCAAACACAATCTAATCAGCCAATCACGTGGCAGCAACTCAATGCATTCAGGCATGTAGACATAGTCAAGGAGAAATGACCTGCTTAAGTTCAAAACCAGCATCACAATAGAGAAGAAAGGCCATTTGGGTGAGTATTGTACAAAAGGCTGATCAACCGAGATTTTCACACATAAAAATCTACATCTTTACACAGACTGGCTTGAATAACGATGTACATGACCACTCGTAAAAGCCAAAGTATGCAAAGGACCAGCTATGAAAACACAATACGTCAAACCTTGAAGCAGATGGTGCCTTAGCGGTGAACTGTGACAGCTCAGCTAAAGGAGATGAAGCTAATAAGGTGTCAGGCACAACACGCAACGCGAGACAAGTCGTGAAGGATGGCAGTTTGTCAAAGCCTCGTCAAAGAGGGTTAGGATGACATTTATAAAAGTGACTGATGGTTGGTTTGATCTGCTAAAATGCGAAGCCTGAATAATAATCCAGAAAACATGATGACAACCTCCAGACATGGAGAGGAAGAGCGGCTTTGTTTGTTGTTTTTGGCTGAACAACATGATAAGGTACATAACAATTATTGGTCTGCACGGGGACTTTGCTACTGATTTATATTACGAATTGGGTTGTGATGGTGTGTCGTCTTTAAAAGGTAGTTCACTGTGTCTATAGTGGACAAAATGTACATCACTGGACTCAGACAGACTCTCACTGCTGTGTATATACATAAGCCATAATTTAGCCTCAAAGTGTAAATTCTGTGAAGCTGCTCCAGGTCAAACACTTGGGCTCTTTGAATAACGGTTTTGACAATTCACCCAAAGGCACAAACACCTAAAATATTGAGAGAGTTTCCAGTGGAAACCAGTGTAAATACCCTGTGGTCTTAAATAATAAGTGGTTGCTCACAGCCAGATTCTCTCACTGGTCCAAAGTTCAAACATGCTGAATAATTCAATATAGGGAAAATATATAGTCACATGAAGGAGGACAAACTTGGTCCCTACTCTGTTGTCTCTGTAGTGGACTCTCCAAAACCGTGACTGAGGTGTATTTTTAAATAACAATAATAACCAAACATACCACAGCGACCCACATACAGATCCAAAGCAGATAAATGCATAATCTATCTCCCTTCATTTCACAAGGGATCCCAAGATGGTTACCACCGCTACACTTACCGCAATTACACTTCTGTCATATTTGTTTCACATGCCATAGTTGATGGCATGTGACAAGGACTAAAATGAAGATACATTTAAATGTTGCTGAATTTAAGAGAGAGAGAGAGAGAGAGAGACTGAAGACAGTCACAGAGGCATGAAGCACACGAGGTTACAGGCAGATTCAAATCCAGTGACTATAAAGCAAAACATTTGGTTGAGGACTTTTGATATTTACTGGGAAATTTTAACAATGAACCCATTGGCATCAGTCTGAAGAGAAACCAGACAGGTGTTTGGTGAAGGTTCTCTAAAGACATCCTCAAATGAAATTGAAGCTGATTCTTTACATCATTTTTTTTTTTATTTGCTTGGCTTATTTTTCTATGTGCTAATATCTGCCTTTGGAATTCAGAGGTAGTATTTTCAAACAATAACAACGGCCACACGCACACACTTTGTGAGATAGATGATGTAAAATTGATCAAGTGTGACTTCTGCGAGGAGTTCCTGACAGTGCCGACAACTCCGAGGCGTGACTCACTTGTGCTCGCTGCTCAGCAGTGAGCGTTCTTTGCACAACTTCATTTTCTTCTGAACATATTCACTTTTATTTCTAACTCAAATCTACTGGCGATCATGACCTCCAGTAAATTTCAGTACCAATGTTTTTTTTTTGTTTTGTTTTGTTTTTTGAGGCTTCACAATATTAAAAAGTCAAGTCAAGCTTCAGTTAGATACTTATTTTGTCAAAAAAAGATATACAAATTACTGCAGGATGACATTGGTAAAATATTTACAATTTCATCCTAAAGCAAGGGTGAGAACTTAAAAGACGTGAATTGTTTCCAAAATCTATATTACACTTTTAAATTGGCATTTTTAATTTTAATATAGAAAAATCTGAGCCACTGCATTTCACTCCTGTTTACTTTGCATTGAAAAAGTTGCACATTGTACTGTGTAAATATGTGTAATATCTCTAATACACTGTACTTAATATGTTGTATATCTTTTAGTCATTTCTATTTTGCATTTGTATTTTCATGTTTTATTGCTTATTTTTATTTATTTTTTTGTACTGGTCACTTGTCTACTCCCCGTTTTTCTTGCTAATTTAACAAGGGAATTCCCCCAGCCTGGGATCAATAATTTCTAATCTAATCTAAGGTAATGTAATCTAATGTAATTTCTTTTTTCAACTGTATATGTATTTTTTTAGAGTCTGAAGCAACTAAACACAGCTAATGTCTACCCATAGATTCATAAGTTACCCAAGTTAAGAGCTTAGTTTCTCCTTCAGTGTCCCCATTAAATTGAGTCGAACTTCCTGCAAAAACAACCTCAAGATATACAAATTACTGGAGGTTGTCAGATTATTCTGTCACTGTGTTGATATGGTATGACATGTGACATTTGTCCACTCAGAACGAAGTCCTTTAGTTGGAGGTTTTCACGGTTGACATGCAGCTTCAGGTGCCAAAGCTCAGTCTTGGTGTTAGCTCATTATTTGGGTTGTTTCCTGAGCATCTCTGCCTCTATGGGACAAAAAGACATCTATTTATTTTCTGTTAAGCCTCTATTTGACTGACTGGATTTCAAAGCTTGGACTCCTTCACACAGGGAACCTTAGATGACTGTCGGCACACAATAGCCCAGTGGGACTGAGGCAGGCCAAGGCTCCGACCAGTCACGACTATTGATCAGGGGATGTGTCAGCGCCCGTCACTGCGGGTGTCTATGTGTAATTATGAGCTTATTCGGGCTTTTCATGTGTCTCTGGTGAAAATAGCTTTATGTAATGTTGTGATAGATGGGTAGGAAATTGACTTTTGCTTCCCTTGACAGAAGAAGAGGTAGCATTGCACAGGTTTGGCTGCTAAAAAGCTTTTGACAGAGAGGTGGACGCAAATCATACAGTATTAAATGCTGCGGTTTAACTCGTGAATTATATTTTTTTAACTTTTATGTTTGTAACACACACATCTTGGGAAAAAATAAGTACTTATATATTTACTGCGAATTGTGACTCTTGCATAGGGTAGTAGTGTTATTTTAGTTCTATCATGTTGTAAAAAATTAGACAATGAACCCTGACCTTAAAAAATTGCATAGCCAATTGAAAAATATAGGATATTTTACCTAAATTGATCAGCTCAAGTTTTTATCTCCTTTTTAAACTTCTTCTATTAATTAGAATTACTCTAGCGTGTGTCTCAAATCTTTTGATTGGTTTCTACCACTGGTGTTTTTGCTTTCCTCAATCCGAGTTTGCCAATTAAATATTTCTGGGTACGGCTCCACAATCACAGACAGCTGTGTTGGTTTTATCTGATGAAATGATGCTTATTGTCAATGACAATCCATCTAGATAAACATTCACTCATTATTTACAGAAAACAGGTCTTGTGTGCAGCCCAGGTTCAGCAGTAGAAATCAGTCTTTGAATAATCTGGTATCGCTGTTGGAAAAGACCAAAGTGTTGATAAATCAAACTTCTCTCATAGACAGGGGAACAAAAACATCATTTAACAGCAGTGACTGTAACTGGCAGAGAATTAGATATTATTAATGCAACGCCTTTTTACTGTATATTAGAATCTGGAAAAGTGGAGGAATGGCCAGAAGCAGCAGGCACAACCAAAATGGCACAATTACTCCAGGGTCACTTTGTGGTGTTTGTCATTTTTAAATCTTGACAAAATATTTATAGTAACTGTATTTAATTTATATCAGCTTATTAGAAATTCCTTACTACCTATTTAATTTTATTCAAAACAACTGCTTTGAACTTTCCACTTCCAAAGGCACAATAACCTCCCAAAATCTGATGCATATTTTTAGACAGAATCCAAACTCTACCCTCATATCATCTAAAGCAGGGGTGTCAAACATATGGCCCGCGGGCCAGAACAGGCCCACCAGAGGGTCCAATCTGGCCCACAGGGCAAATTTGTGAATCTAATCGTGATGTGGAATTCTACATTTTTCAGTTCCAGATACCTGTGACTAAATGCTTTGAGCCTTTATAGATCCACTGTGATCTGCAAATTGTTATGCACACGTGCATAACATTTGCACATTTTTTCCTCCCAAAATTTCAGGTTCATAATATATCTTGTAAAAAGATACTTGATTAAATGTAAAACACAGGGAAAAATGTTGCTTATTGTTTATTATGTTATTATTTTACTGGTCCGGCCCACTTTAGATCAAATTGTGCAAGTAAATGAGTTTGACACCCCTGATCTGAAGCCACGGTTCTCAAACTGCATGTGGTACATGTACCATCAGTGGTACGCAAGCTTCCTCTGTTGGTACTTGGCGGGAAATCTGAAACACTGCATAGACCAGGGTATGTGATCGGATTGCACCTGAGGAATTTTAACCAGAGTATGTAGAAAATGAGACAAATAACAAAATAATAATAATAATAATAATAATAATAAGAGTTACCTTATATTTCCCTCCATCTTAACATTTGGCTAAACCAGTGTCTGAAGTGTATGTGAGGTAGAGGAGGATAATGAGAGAGCAAATTATCTGACTGGGAATAAATCTACCTCTTAATGGTGTTACTTTGAGAGCTCAGTATTTTACTTGGTATAAAAAGTTTGAGAACCACTGATCTAAAGACTATGTGCTCTCCAGTAATCCTTCTTTAAGGAGTCTTTCACGTGCACAAACATTATTTTTTTCATCGATGTCCATCAGACACACGCACAAAGGAGAGCAAAGAGGTCGTGACTGTATTTTTCGGGTGTGTGCACACTGAACAGAGTTGAAAATACCTCAAATATCTGGAGTGCAGCGAGTGCTTTCAGCTTGTCTTTTGATATTCAGGCCAAAGAAGTAGGTCAACCTGGTCTTTGTCCACTGTGAAAGAGCTTTGAACCGCCATCATCCAGACAAAGCTCTTGAATCAGTTGGTGGAGAGGATGCACACAGACATGGCAAACAAAGCTGGGGTGAGGGGGAAAGGGATGCTGGTAATCCATCATTATTACTTATTTATAGTTTTCTTAGTTTAATGCTTTGATTAATTAAGTAAAGCTGCTACAACTTCAGTCATTGCAGTAGCTCCCAGCAACAGAAGCGACTTCCTCTATGCATTTTCAAGCATTTTTAGATCCTAATTTGTAGAGCATAGCTTTATGTTGCCTTGTCATGTATAACAAACCATTTTTCATACACACGGAATGTTTGGATAGGCTGAGCGTCCCAACTCTGTCACGACAAGCAATCCATCATCTTCCCCAGGCAACATCACCTCTGGGGTTCATCACGCCTCATCTCCCTCCCCATGCACTTACTACACAAAACAGTTAGTTGGGAATGCTGAGTCAGCATTTTCAACTTTTGCACTACTGTTTTCTTAACTATTTTTGGTTCCTCTGTATGTTTTTTTTTACCTACTTCTGCATGCTTGCTACTTTATTTTGGGATCAAAATGTTCAGCTTGTTCAGGACTAAACTTACACAAAACCGTTTTTGCTACTTACAATGTTTCAAATAATATAATATAATATAATATAATATAATATGTAATTTATTTTAATTTATAAATTTCTATTTTTTTTCTGCATTAGCAGCATCTATTGTCAATGCATTATGTTTATTGCCCTTCTTTGTATATTACACACACACGCACGCACGCAAATATCAAATAGTGTGGAAAAATTGCAAAGAACAATCCCATAGACATGAGTGGGGAGAAAGATCAAAGGCACCACAGTGCTCTGTGTACAGAAAGATCAAAGGCAGGTCAGGGCAGGTGACATTGAGGAGGATTTATTGGCACAAATGATCTGCTTCTGTGAGTGTTTGTCCGGTGTAAAATAAAAATGGTTTCATTTTCATAGACTTTTACTTTAGGCAAAAAGGTTTGCTTTATGGAGGCCACTGTCTTGCAGAGTCATGTTTCTTAACACACGTCTTTATTAAAACATACTTGTTAGTATATATTCAATTTTTGATGAGAAACTCCTAAATGATGCCTTTTAAAGTCAGAATCCTACACAAGCATCTACATAGTAATCTAGAGATTAGCATCAGAGATTATGGGAGGTCTGGTCTGTGTCAGTATTAGCATTCTCTCGTCTCTGCCGGTGTCATCTGCTGGATGAAAGGAAAAGCCCACGAGTCGCTGTGATCAGCATCTCATCGAGATGAGCCAGAGGTATCGATTTGGCATCGCTGGTGTTTGCTGAAGCAATTACCTAACACAGTATGGATCACAACAGTGCATTCAAGACGAGACTGAGGACTTTGAGTGCTTTTCTCCAATCAAGTAATACAATTTAAAAATGGTGAGTTAACTTTGGCACACGGAAACACAAAGGACACAACAAAAGCCTCTACAAAATCTAATCAAAGCATAAAAACAATTCTCGGGCAGGTATTTTTATTTTTTTTCCTGTGGATTGTTGTGAACATTTTGCGTATTTATTTATGAACCTTTTGTGGGTTCTCAAACTTTAATTATGGCTTTTCCTTATAAAATTACTGTGTCCAGTGCCACCAACTGTTGCCAATGAACACCTGTGACTATTTAAGAGTTCATTTTCATCTTCTATTGTTTTAATACTGGAACAACCCTGTCCTTCTTACTTAAACGGGAAGGAAGGTCTGAGCAGGAAAATAAAGGGCAGATTTGATCCAGATCACAGATGCCTAAAGTTTATTTTCCTTCCACAGACAATGCTTGACTCCACTCAGAAGATCTAACATCATTGCAGCATAAAAATTTGCCAGGAAATGAATCACTGTACCCTGGGTGAACCCAGCCAAGTCTACCAGCGATTTGATTTCACTCCGTTTTGGCCAAATTCAGAATCTCAGACAAAAGGGAACCCATCACAAACCCCTGGCCACACTAGAGGCGGGCTTAATCTGATGATGAAAGAGAAGCAACGTCTAGTAACTTATATATACACACATCCAACATGGCAGCCACAGAAGAACCGCTGTCTTTCAATATGACTGTTGCTTCCAATTTAAGCGACTTGCTCCACGAATCTCCCCTGGGCAAAAGTCGTAAAACGTGATTACTAGATAGCCATCCCTCCTCGAAAACTACTACACGCACTGTTGATACGTTTTCCATTGCTCTGCATACGTGCAGACTATTGGTCTGATTGTTGTAGGTCTATCCTACTGCATACAGAGGCTATTTGATCTGCGCACATGGGTTATGGAGGTGACTACACACTTTCCAGACTCATACTCCATCTCAAATGATACTGACATTTGAGATGGCTAGAATCATTGGACTCATTTCTCTCTTGCCTGAATCCTCTGCTTTGCCTCTGCACCAGTTACAGATATATGAAGTGCCTCATATCATCATCAAAGAGCTTTAAACCTCCTGCAAGCTTTTAACTTCCCTCACACCTCTGACTGCCTGTGGATATACTCTGCTAAAGCAACAACTTATATCTTTTATCCCATCAGGGAAGATCTGTGGTCTCTCATCATTCCCACCTATGGTGCATTTATTTAGAATTTTACAGGGATTACAAATTTGTCTCTGTATATAAAGAAGTTTTTAATAATTTTGCTGTGTCTGCTGTTATTTTGTGTGGGACTTCTTGCTTCTTTGTTTAAATGTTAGCTTGTGGTACACACAGATGAAAATGAAGAAAAACAGGGAAATACTAGGGCAGCAGAAACAAAGAGAAGGTCGGTAAGAACAGACAGTGGACACAGCACAACACAGCTCAGCCCCTCTTGACTCTTGGTTCCATGTGGCACCATGCTGTCCTTTGGGTGTCCAACAGAAAATAAGGGTATTGTTCTCCTGCCAAATCTGGGTTTGTTATCTGAGTGATGGTTCAGAAACTTTCTGGCTTGTCTGGTAGATAAAACTGAGCTTTAGAGTGAAGGACGACTGCAGTTTAATGCTGTTTTTAAAGCTGCCAAAATAGTTAACAAACTGTCTACTGCAGTTCCATTATCTTGTAGTCTATGGGTTGCATACTGTCTGCTACTGTCTGAGATAGTTTTTCAGAAAAATATCTCATACTATATTTCTGCCAGAGAGTGCAGTGGGAGAAAGTGGGAACGTGGCTCCAGAAAAGACAAATGAGGGGTCAGTGTATGTGAAGAACTCATGACAAACCTTGTACTTCAAAGGAATTTGATGACATCACATTGAGGGTGTTGAAACTTGGCAAAGGGTCAATTTATGTACAGAACTGATGACAAACCTTACACATCAAAGGCATTTAATGACATCACATCAGGAGGAAATAAGAGAATTGAAAAGAGAAAAGATCCAGAATTCAGCAATGCAACATTATGGAAGAATTCTGGTGTCCAGCACCACAATCATCCAACCAACTCCTCTGAAACACAGTGATCAACTAACACAAAGAGCAAACAGACTCAACAGAGCTGGCGCAGGGACAGAGCAGGCGAAGGAACAGTGGAGGACAAAACAACCACTAGTCACGTGCAAGAAAGAGCATGTGACGGAACAGTAGAAGACTGTTCCCGGGGTCCTCCACAGTCCCGTCGAACAGCTGCAGAGACAATGGAGGAAAGACCAGACAAAGGGAATGAAGGGGATGAAACAGCTGCGGGGACAGTGGAGGACAGACCAGGTGACGGGACAGAGGAGGACAAAACAACCACTAGTCACGTGCAAGAAAGAGCTTGTGACGGAACAGTAGAAGACTGTTCCCTGGGTCCTCCACAGTTCCGTCAAACAGCTGCAGAGACGATGGAGGAAAGAGCAGACAAAGGGAATGAGGGGGATGAAACAGCTGCGGGGACAGTGGAGGACAGACCAGGTGAGGGGACAGAGGAGGACAAAACAACCACTAGTCATGCACAAGAAAGAGCATGTGACGGAACAGTAGAAGACTGTTCCCAGGGTCCTCCACAGTCCCGTCAAACAGCTGCAGAGACGATGGAGGAAAAAGCAGACAAAGGGAATGAGGGGGACGAAACAGCTGCGGGGACAGTGGAGGACAGACCAGGCGAGGGGACAGTGGAGGACAAAACAACCACTAGTCACATGCAAGAAAGAGCATGTGACGGAACAGTAGAAGACTGTTCCCTGGGTCCTCCACAGTCCCGTCAAACAGCTGCAGAGACGATGGAGGAAAGAGCAGACAAAGAGGATGAGGGGGAGAAAACAGCTGCGGGGACAGTGGGGGACAGACCAGGCGAGGGGACAGTGAAGGACAAAACAGTTGCGGTGTCAGTGGAGGACAGAGAAGGTGAGGGTACAGAAGACAGAACAATCTCAGAGGCTATGGAGGATAAAACAATTGCAAGGACTGAGGACATAACGGATGAGAGCCCAGTGGAGGACAAATCAGTCCTGGTGGATGAAGCAGATGTGTTGAACATGGAGGACACAGCAGGTGAAGGGACAGAGGAGGACACAGCAGGGAGGGATGTAGCAGAAGAGACAGTCGAGGGGACAGTTGAAGATAAAGCATGTAAGAGAAAAGTGGAGGATATAACAGGTGACGGGACAGAGGGAGACAAGTCAGTTGAGGGCATAGTGAAAGACCAAAACATTGAGGGGTTAGCGGACGACCTGGAAGACGAGGGTACCATGGAGGACAGTGCAGTGGAGGTACCAGTAGATGACAGAGTAGGCGAGGTACAAATGGTGCACAAAGCCACCTCAGAAGCAGCGGAGGAAAGAATGGTTACGAGGACTGTGGACATAACAGGAGAGGACAAAACAATCCCCACAGACGAAACTGCAAAAGGCAGTATGGACAACACAGCAGATGAGAGGACAGTCAAAGACAAAACAAGTGACGAGATGGTGGAGGACATTATGGGCAGGGCAGTGGAGGACACAACAGCTGATAGGGCTGTGGATGATGGAATAGGCAAGAGGCCAGTTGAGGTCATTGAAGTCTACGGGACTGTGGAGGACAAAGCAGAGGACACAGGAGTGGATAGCATAAGCATTGAGGACGGTGGGCACATACATAGGACCTCGGAGGACAAAAAAGCTGATGTAACAAGTGAGGACAAAACAATAGAGGAGGCCGTGGAGGACATAGAAGGCACTGGGACAGTGGAGGAAAAAACAGCTGAGCTAACAGAGGAAGACAAAGCAGTCGAGGAAACAGTAGACAAAATAGGCGAGGGGGAAATTGAGGAGGCAACAGTGGAAGACAGTGTAGGTGAGGGGTCAGTGGAAGAAGGTGAGAGGGTGGCAGAAGACAAAACAGCCAATGGGACAGCTGAGGACATCATAGTCTTTGGGACTGTGGAGGACAGAGCAGAGGATGGCACAGGAAACGAGAAAGTAACTGCTGATATAATAAGTGATGACAAAACCGTCCCAACGGACGAAACGGATGAGGATAATATGGAGAACACAGCAGGTGAGAAGACAGTGGAAGACAAAACAGCTGAGGAGACAGTGGATGATATAGAAGATGAAAAGATAGAGGAGTACAAAACAGTGGAGGGGACAGTAGAGGACATGGTAGGTGAGGGGATTATAGAGGAATGTTCCAGGTGGTCCACACAGTCCCCTATAAAAGTGGAGGACACAGTCGAGGGGAAATTGGAAGATAAAGTAGATGATGAGACAGTGAAAGACAGAGCAAGTGAGGAGGCAGTGGGAGACGAAACAGTCAAGGGGACAGTGGACGACATAGTAGGCTTTGAGACTGTGGAGGACAGAGCAGTGGGCTCAGGAGAGGAAAGAGTAAGCGAGGCAATGACTAAGGACAATATAGCCTCACAAGCAATTGAAGATGAAACAGTTGCAGGGACAGAGGATGTCATAAGAAGCAAGAGTATAGAGGAAGACAAAACAGACACGGATTACATGGAGGACACAGCTTGTGAGGGGTCAGTGGAAAAAATAGAAGACAGAGCAGGCAAGGGGATAGCAGAAGATGAAACAATTGAGGGGGCAGAGGAAGAGAAAACAGCCGATAGGACAGTTGACGACATCGCACTTTTCAGGACTTTGGAGGGAGCAGAGGAAGGCACAGGGGAGAACCAAGTAGGCGCAGAGGACAGTGGTCACAGTGAGGGGACCATGAAGGAATGTTTCAGCTGTTCTCCACAGTCCCCTCAAACAGTCAGTGGAACACCTGAGGACACAAGACTACATGCAAATGAAGATAAAACAGTTGCAGGGACAGCGGATGTCCGACAGAAAATAAGCGTAATGCTCTGCCAGGGAGCAGTGGAAAATAAAATAATGGAAGAGGCATTGGAAGACAAAACAGTCAATAAGACAGTTGAGGTCACTGTAGTCCTTGGGACTGAGGAGGACAGAGCAGAGGAGGGCACAGGAGAAGACCGAGTAAACATGGAGGACAAAGAGCAAAGAGAGAGGACAGTGGAAGATGAAACAACTGATGTATCAAGTGAGGACAAAACAATTGAGGAGACAGTGGAGGACATAGAATGTGAGGGTACAGTGGAGGACAAAACAGCTGAGCATACAGAGGAAGATAGTGAAGGTGAGGGCAAAGTGGAGGACAGAGCAGGCAAAGAGACAAGAGTTGAGAGGACATCCTCTGCAATCGTGGGGCCCGGAGAAGATGAAATTGTCCAGGGGACCCAGGAGGAAGCAACAGAAGAGGAGACAGTGGAGGACAGAGCAAGCAATGGAACAGAGGTGGACGGAGCAGGTGAAGAGATAGAGGAAGACAGAGCAGATGAAGGGACAGTGGAGGACAGAGTAGGTGAGGAGGCAGTGGAGGACACAGCAGTTGAGGGGACATTGGTGAACAGAACAGTAAGACGGAAACGGGCTAGAGAGAAACAGATCCAAAGATTCCTCATCCTTACGATCCACTGTGTCTTCAAGAACACTGGCTCACTGAAGAACCTGGATGAGATCTCTCTAGACAGACACATAAGACGTCTTGTGAGGGTGTCACGTGAAAAACTCACTTTTACAAATGGCCGCATCCCGATGGTCAGGATGTACAAGCCAGTGGCAAAAAGAGTCACCAAAGAGCTGAAGAAGACATTTCGTCGAACGGTGACACAAATGCTACTTCAAATAGATCCAGAAACAGAGCAAACCATCGCCGACTGCATTCAGAAACACACCAACATTGAGCTGACAGGGGGACCAAAAACATTCTGCTCCAGCCACTACAAAGCCATCACCAATATAATTCAGGCCTTGATAATTATAGGCTTGGTAGGCGTTATATTCTCACTTTGTTTCCTGTTGTAAGAAGTTTTTAGTTCTGAAGCCTTTGATTAATCTCAATGACATTAAAGGTGTCAAGAAGTTGAAAAGGTCAAGCAGAAGGCCGACGGAGAATGCAGAGCCCCTCAGGAGGCCGAGCAGGAGTTGGACTGTGAAAGCAGTTTCTCTCTGGAAGCTGAGCCGGTGGGAGGCAACAAAGGCCAACCCTCAGCTGAGGTACTGCCAAATGAATGAAGGTGTTTCCCTATTCCAGAAGATGGCACTAATGCAACATTTTAGATGCTGTTTAACTCCATAGAAGACGACGACGTAGGGCTTTGATCAACTAAAGCACTGCTAACTCAAGTTCAGGAGCTGAGGACAGCTAGAGCACTGGCACCAACTGAGGATCAGAGGCTGAAGCAGCTGGACCATTGGCTCTGACTTGAGAAGATCCCACTTACTGAGGATCGAGAACATACAGCAGTGCTGCAGACTGGGGCTCAGGGGCTGGCATCAGCTGCACCACCACTAACTGGTCATACCACTGATGTCTACTAATCGTCAGAAGTGGGGTGAGGCCAGAAAGCTGGGCAGCGGGTCAGATTCACTGTAGCTGGGCGTTCACATAAGCCTGCAATTTCAGCTTGGACAGGTGACTCAAAACCCGAGGCTGAGTCTTGGACTGGTCACAGGAAAGTGGAGTGGAGCCCTAGGGTGATGCTCAAAAGCTGGTGATTAAGCAGTCTGCAAACCCCCATGGCAGTCCTTTCTGACAGCCTCCATGAACTTCCAGAAAAATTGTCGGACGAGTACACCAGGAAGGAGATGCAAAATTCCAAAAAAGACCCATTCTATTACGGGTAAGTTCAAGAGATGGACCCAGTTAGAGGAGTCATGAAATGGAGACGCCATAGGTGTGAATGTGAGTGTGAATTGTTCATCTCTGTATGTAGTCCCTGTGTTGGACTGGTGACCTGTCCAGGAGGTAACTGTCCTTTTTAACCTATGTCACAAGATTGGCAGCTACCCACAACCCTTGAGAACATGAAGAACACACAATAAACTACTGATCACAGCACACTAGTATCAATTTAATTCCAATACCAACAATTTATTCATTCATCATCTACCGCTTTATTCTCCACATGGGCGAAAGGCACACTGGACAGGTCACCAGTCCGTCTCAGGGACAAACAACCATTCACTCTTACACTCACACCTACAGTCAATTTAATGGCATCACTAGGATGTAAATATATAGATTTTTTACAATAATGTAATCATATTTATGCAGCTACATCTAACTATTGTATTTATCTGATTTTCACTTGTGCTGCCTCAAAGTAATCCAGGTTTTCATGATAACCCAAAATGATGTGCATTTACATATTCCTTTTCTAGTCTTTAAGATCACTCATAGCAGCTAGTGTGAAGATTTACACTAGAGTTTTGCTTTTCACATACATTCACATTTGTCAACACAGCTGTGGGCAACTCTTTTTCTCATCCATCAAACCCATTCACATGCTGCCTGTACAGCCATCAAGAGCTAACTGGGGCTCATGCCCAGGGAATTGAACTCATAACCTTAACTTCCCATTTAACTCTACCCATGAACAACAATTTCCCCAAAAAATGTTTTGTTAGTTGAACTAAACCTGTGTGACCAGGCATATAATTTAGTAGGCGCTCTAACCTTGTTTTGTATTACTTATTAATTTTTGGCTTTAGGTTTCATCCAGCTGCTGGAGAAGGAAATTTAACCATGGGAGAGTTTTTCTGGGTCAACAGAGTAAAAAGAGTGAGAGGCAGGCAGGCGAGCAGGAAGGCAGAGCGACAGATGAGCAGACAGTTATGTAATGAGGCCAGAAAGAGGAAGAGGACAGACAGAAGCAGGCAGGTGTGCAGATCAGCAGGACAGCAGACAGGTGAGGGAAATAGTCAACAGATCAGTCAACCAAAGCAGACACATGGGATCACAGATGAATACATGGACAAGGACGAAGCAGAGGGCAGACTTAAAGATAGACGTCTGGCATGCAAGTGAAATCTGATGAGTCACAATAAAGAAGTCGGCCCGATGACCAAAGACAAACCGGAAGTTGTGTACATACAGAAATCAAAAGTGGAAGAGAATACAGGTCAGCAGTGAAGAGGAAAAGAAGAAGGAAAAAACAACTACCTAAATGAAGCGACAAGAATCTTGCTTATTATTCAGTGGTGAGGTCCAGTGGTGGACAGGACACTCTTGAATGGTGAAAAATCCAAGTGCTTTGTGCTTGAGGTAACGGCAAGTCACTAAGAACAAATAGTTTATTCGTGTATTGAGTTTAGAGCCAGGGACACAGTCGAGGATGTGGGCTCGGTTTCAGTGGGATCCGCGCTAACAGCTCTATGACTCGGCATGTTGAACCGGCATCGCTGTCCATCAATGAGACCACTTTAACTGGCTTTTAAACTCCAGCCGATCAGAAGACGAGAAGAGACACAGAAGCAAGTAAGGACTCACAAACAAGAGGACACTGTATAGGATCTTCCATATCTTTAGAATTTGGATATTTGGACACAAATACAACTACATAGGTCATGGTCATCTGGAGCATGTTTGTGACAAGATAAGCAAAAATGTGCAGATTTCATGCACCGCCACTAAATAGGCTTTCTGTTTTTCAGTTAAGAATACAGACAGGTGCAGAACATACATGCTAGTTGCTCATCAACTGTACTGATGTGGTGCCTTTATAAGACCTATCTCTGTCATATAAAATTCAAAATGCAATGGCCCAAAAAAAAGAAGGGGAAAAAAGTACTCTTTCAAATATTTATTTTCACCTTGAATCTTGGTATGCTTTTAAGTTTCTCCATTTCTTTTCCTCATGTGTATTATCACCTTTAATAAAACAGCCCTTTCTTGTGCCTTAAACTTAGCAATTGCTCTATATATTCTCTTTCAAACCCCATTCACACTGGTTAAAATCACCCATTTAAAAAGATTGTGTCTGTTTAATATGCATTCACTCCTGTGTCAAATGACTGCAATATATATATATATATATATACACATATATACAAACATACACACATATATATATGGGGTTTTTTTTAGTTTCAGCTCCGATTGGCATGAGTGGCAATGCAAGATACAAGTGAACAGTGTTATTTCTTCTTCATCTGCTTCATTTTTGGCAGTGATGCAAAATGAAACGCACATTAATTTCTGGCAGCCAGGAACGCTTCCAGTAAACTTTACTTTCTACAACTTGGGACAGAGCTCAATATTATACTCTATCTTACGCAGTTAAAGCCACAAAAATAGTCATGACTGTAATACTGTCACTGAGTTCCATTGTGTCGTTGTCGTTTTCTTCTTCCTCTGACTTATCACCACATTACACATATGGTTGGTTCAGGGGTGAACAAACACTAGGGGGCAGACGAACCACTGGTAATAAGAATAATGTTAATCACTTTTTTTAAGGAATTTCACCCATGTTCAAAAAATATGTAGTGTCCTTTTTTACTCATGTCATCACAGGATTCAAAATGTTTTCCCTGACATTTACATCACTATCCTCTTTTCACTCTGTCTCTCCTCCTGCCATCGATCCCACATGGTCCTTTTCACTCTCCATCACCTCTGCTTCCTTCTTCTTCTTCTGTCCCCTCTGGTCACCTCCTCCTCCTCATCATCCTCCTCCTCCCCGCCTGTTAGAACAGTGTCCTCTCCTGCTCCATACTTTGACCGTATCAGATCAATACTGGGGATCATTGCTCTTCCCAACATTCCTGTTTGCAGCACTCATTTCAGGCCAGACCATTAGCCAATCATCAATCTTGATCCAACCATTAGTCCATCATTAATCCGGGTTGTTGTTTAATCGTAGGCTGCTGACTGGGACAATGGTGACCTCTGACATTTGTGTGGTTTCCATAGCAACGTGGCACACATCAGTCAAAACACTGTCCCCCTCCAGCAGATGCTAATGATCTAATTTGGTGTGTGCATCAAATAAACATCTAGCTGAACTAAACGCACAAGGGGACATGAGGGACACTATTATGAGCACTTATTGCAATAAAGAGACATGACGGGCGGTTATTTCATAGGGCTGTAACTAACGATTATTTTCAGAGCCGATTCATCTTTTGATTATTTTTCTCTCTTGCTTGTTTAGTCCATTAAATGTCAGAAAACTTTGAAAAATGCTGTTTGTCACTTCCCAAACCTTGAAACGATGATGTTAAAATGTCCTAAAATGTCCTGTTTGGACATTTTTTTTTAAATTTTGTAAAGAGCAAAGAAACCAGAAAACATTCACATTTAAGAAACTGAGAAATCAGAGAGATTAAAATTAATTTATTTATTGATCAAAATAATGAGTTGATTAATTGCTGCAATATTTTATTTCTAGTTTTTTAATATAAAGTTCTTCCATGAACAACTTCCTCCATTGGTTTATCCCGCTTCATTTCTGTGTTATGGCTCTTTGTTTTAGTGATTTTTTTTTTTTTTTTTTCCCCACATACTGTCACATTTATACAGTTTATGTTGCACTTTTGAATATTGTTACAGTATATTTATTGATCTTGGATTTTGCTTGTGTTTGTTCTTATTTTCCTCATATTACATCTCGCTGCTACATCTTTGTACATATATTGAGCAACGTTTTAAAGCACATCATATTTCGACTACGTTCCCCCTTCATCCATTCATTCATTCATTCATCCATGCATTTATCCATCTATTCCTACAGTGTAAGTGTTTGGGTGGTTGACTGTGTTCGAATGAGTGAGGGTGGAGGGAATGTGAGGACGGGCTTTAATCACATTGGAACGTGCGCAGACTTATCGCGCTCTCGTGCCGAAGGTCTCGCCGGTACAAGTGTCTGTGCAGACAATGATTTGAGCCAAGCAGCGCGCGCGCTCTGGAGAGCTTCTACTCTGGTGTTTCGCAAGGGAAAATAATAAAATATAGATATATAATAGATTTTTAAACGTAAACACCGGGATGAAGTGGTGTTGTTTTGCCTCGTGACCTCTGGATGATAATGGGATAATTTTCTTTCCAAGCCAACAGATGTTTCCAGTGGTGGATTTCACTGTTATGGAATGTGTTTAATGCGCATTTACCTTTATCCCTCCTCACACCGTGCTTCATGTTCTTTTTTTTCTCTGCCACTGGAATATGGGCGCAATTTACCTGATTCCTATTGATTTGTTCAGTTATGAAAATGCTTGAATGATGAAAATCTTTTGAGATGAAAAACAGCACTTTTGGGGATCATTCTTTGCTTGAGCGCGGCTCGTGCCTGATCTCGCGCCTCGGCAGCCTGTTGTCTGTGTCCGTGAAGACAAGCACAACTTTGCCGCGAGCTGGAGCTGCAGCTGGAGCTGCTTTGAGCGGCGCACCAGGGCCACACGTGGGGCGCCAGGAGGGGGACCTGCGGAGCGGCCACGGTGTTCGGCCGGTCTGCGGTTTGACTGCGCATTCGGCGCAGCTGTGGAGCGGAGATGATGAAGACGGTGGTGATGACGATGATGAATGGGCCGACAGCTCGAGCAGTCACTGGGATTCATCTGTCCTTATGTTTAGTAATGTGCGCTCTCATCTTTCTCCCGCCGCGCGCTCACTCGCACCCGCAGCCGTGCCAGGTGCTGAAAAGGATCGGCCATACGGTTCGGGTCGGGGCTTTGCATGTTCAGCCTCGCTTGCTGTCCGCCACTGTCTCCGGCTCTAAGGACGGGGAAAGCGAGGGAGGATTGTCAGGGAGTGGAGAGCGGAGGGTGAAGTTGGAAAAGCAGGTAAAATTAAGTGCCAGTGTGTTTGGATACGGGAGCCTCAGGACTAGAGGCTCCACTCATAACCAGCGGGGAGCCAACAGGAGTAAGAGCCCAGCACGGCAGCGGGAGGAGAACCTCTCAAAGGAGACCCGGGTGTTCGCGCCCCGGGATTCGGTTCTGCTTGCGGTCGAGGCTCTGAACCGGGCCGGATTACTGCCCTACAATTTGTCTTTGGAGCTGGTCATGGCTGTGGGATCCGGACTCGGAGAACTGCCCGCCTTCTCCTTCTCCTCAAACACGGGCAGCCCCGAGGACGAGGACCCGCTGTCCTTCTTGGAGAGCGTGTGTCACACCGTGGTGGTGCAGGGGGTTTCCGCCATGATCGCCTTTCCACGGAACCGGGATGAGTTTGTCAAGTCAGAGTTCCTGTCTTTAGCGCTTCGTGTGCCAGTCGTTAGTGTGGTGCAGAGGGAGTTTACGCGCCAAAGTGAGGTAATAATATTTAAAAAAAAAAAAAAAAAAAAAAGTTATTTCGGAGTTATATACATTACTGCAGTTTTACTGATGTAGCCTACAGGTGTCACCTGACAAGGCAACCAAGACCAAAAGAAACCAATAAACCTGGAGTCAGGGCGATAGTGTGCAACAAGATTAAAATAATAATTACACTTCACTTCCTCTGATTGTACCAACTGTTGTTTGTCATTATACAAGAATGGGTCTATTATATTTATGTCAGGCTCAGGGTCAGTTTTGTGGAGGCCACCATCTTTTGCGTTTTGATGCAAACTGCAGGTTCAACAGGTTCTTCAATATATTTGGGAAGGTAGGGTACTTCAACCAATACATTCCACACACTGTACCTTTAACCCACTCCAAAGATCTGTGTAAAACCAAACGGATCAATGGATTCCTCAGGCCTTATTCGCTAGGTGCCATCAGTGTCCCACATCTCAGACAGCAGCTGGAGGGAGAGACAGGTCTTTTATCTCCAGCTGTCCTCTGACTGTTCATTCCTTTGTCTGCTTTCTATGTGATGTTGGTTAAAATGGCTACAGACTTTAAGATGCAATCTGTTTTTTTCCCCCTTCACCATTTAGTTCAGAACCATGGAAAGAGAACACTCAGACTCTATCCCTGGTGCTGAAATATAGTCACCTCTTTGCACAGCAATCTCTATGAAGATGATTTCAAGGCTCCTGATTGTCACACCTATACAATATGACATTAAATCAGGAACCATGGGGATAGCACATGTATAAAAATCAATTGTCTCCTGCAGCGGAACATGGCACACTGTAGACACTGTGAAACAATTTGGTTTGTTTTAAGTTCTTGATTATTTGCATTGCATTCAATTTGACACAATTGAGGCACTGTCCATGGTTCTGAAATATATGCTACTGCATTGGCTCTATGTGAATCTAGGCTCCTGTGCGACTGTCGTTCTTGTTTTTTTTTCCATACTGTATACCTTTAAATACAGCATTAAATCAGGACCATGGAGAGAGTACAAGCCAACTCTATCCATGGTGCTGAAATCTGTTTGCACACTGCATTCAGAGGAGGATGAAAGAGGATTTCCTCTTCTTTCTAAGGCAAGGTTACAAGTGCTCTTGTACACAGCTCTTGCTCTTGTGTCTTTGCAGAGAAGCCACTTTAAACACTGTCACCCATATGACACAGCATTGATGACTTCTATCACTTTTCTTGCTCCAGATATGAATTCCCACTGAAGTTGAGCTCAGGGATTTAACTACACTAGACATATTAAAGACATTTCAGATACACTATGTGTCTCTTCTCTACATTTGGCAGGAAAACATAAAGTCATAGGAATTTCATCAACAAATTTAGCAAAGGCTGCAAGCATTATAATCACATGTTTGAACCAAGGTCCACGTGATTAACAAAGAACTAACAATGTGTATGTGAAAAAGCATCCATTTGGACAAATGGTAACATATATAGCATTGAATAACTGGCTTAATAGCATATGCCACATGGTGTTTGGCTCAGCAGTAAAGCAGAAATATTCTAGGCATAAAGGACCGTTTTACAACACATCAACACTGAAAATGTAGCTTCTATTAAAATAAGATTTAAGTCTACCTGATTAGATTTAGATAAAGAAAAATGCAACAGTTTGGTTAACTTTCAGGATAGACTCTCTTCATGTTTAAAAGACAACATTTTGGTATGTAATAAGAGATGGGATTAGCCTAATCACCAGAGAGTCTGACTCTCACAAACATTGAAGAGGATTGTCAGTTTACAGCTGGACAGGAAGAGAGAGAGAAAAAATTGGTGAAAAGTGTAAACACGCTGAATTAATCACTGGGCTGATTCATCAATAATCATTCTGTGGGGGGAAACTCCCTGTGGGTGCATTTGTGTGTGTGTGTGTGTGTGTGTATGCACATAATACATTTGAGTGAAAATCTCAGACACACCTGCACACCGAGACACAGACACAGATTTAGTGTGACCACTTTAATTAGATGGCAATCACTAGGTAGTTATGGCATATCCATGTGTGTGTGTGTGTGTACATGTCTGTGGTAGGCTGTGAGGACATGTTTTGATTGAAACCTATCTTTCTGAGGACATTCTGACTGGTCATCACTTTAAAGGGCTCTTTGAAGGTTAGGACTTGGGATTTAAGGTCCAAGGGTTAGTGTGTGTATGTTTTAGCATTTGTTGCCTGCTTAGGACATTTTCTAGAACAAACACTGATCTTGTCAGGACCTGTAGTCCTCATGTAGACCAAAACCTGGTCCCAATGAGGCAAGCCCACATTTCTGAGGAAGTGAACTGATAACACTTTGTGTTAGCTGTCCAAATGAATGAAGGTCAATGCAATGTCCTAAGAATAGCTGCACAAATCTCTCTCTTTGTGTGTGTGTGTCTCCGTCCATCTTGGGTGGGGCAAAGAGCATCATTGTTCCTTTCAACACTCACACAAACACACATCAGAACCATTAGTTAGACTGAAGGGTTCTGGGACACATGCCACCAAGAGAGCTAGTGTGTGTGCGCGTGTGTGTTCTTGTACTTGCTGCAGAGCGAGGACCAAAAATCATATAAACCCTACGAGGACATTTTGACAAAGTGAGGACATTTTGGCTGGTCCTCACTTTTTTTCAACCCTTAAAGTGGCTTTTTCAGGGTTAAGACCTGGTTTTAGGGTTAGGGTTAGAATTGGGTTTAGGTTAGGGTTAGAGTTAGGCATCTAGTTGTGATGGTTAAGTTTAGGGTAAGGGGCTAGGGAATGCATTATGTCTATGAGGGTCCTCACTCTGATAGAAGCGACAAGCGTGGGTGTGTGTGTGTGTGTGTGCGCGTGTGTGTGTGTGTGTGTGTATAATATCTCAATTCCTGCTCTGTCTGTGCACAAGGAAGCATTTTGCTGCCAAGGAACAGCAGGTGTCCACAGACCAAACAGCTTCTGTAAAGTGAAATAACAGGTATTCATGGATGGAGATGTAGCTGACAAACCATCTAACAAAGAGCAGTTAATTGATGTGTGATTGATATATGAATGGGTATGTGGATGGAAAATGAATGGGTGGAAGGGAAATGACGATGGGGCAGAAAAAAAGAAATAATCTTACAGACAGATTTTTTGTGAATGTTGGAGAAACAGCTTAACTCTCCTCTGACTCAGTCTGGTTTCTATATGACAAGTTCTAAGTGTTTCTCCAAAACAGTGTATCAAAATGTGATTTTTTTCTTTTTTTTTTTTGAAGGAAGATAATCTCCTTCATGTTCATTTGGTGAACTTTGTTCTTCCAGGCAGAGTTCAAAAGCTTGTCGAGGTTAAACAAAGTTCACACTGTTGAAATTAATACATTATAACAGAGTAGTGAGTGTGCAAGTGTCAGAATAATGAGGCTGCATGAGAGGAGGGACCTTTAATGGCCAAAAGATAAGGTTAACTAAGAAAAAAGGGACTAAGGCGGCATGTAGGGGAGGGTAGGGACGGGTTTTTGGAAGCAGAGAATATTTGAGATAAACGACCAGGAACTAAGAAGCACAAACTCTGGGGGAAAAGTTCACTTGTCTTTGATATAGAGACTTCAATTTGGAATTGAAATGTAACCCATTTCAGTGGCGTAACAAGTGAAAACTTAAGATATTCACTGAAAGCTTGAAGCTTATTGGCAAATATCTCCAACTATTTCAATTTAAATAGAATTTTTATTAAAATATGTTGCAAACTTTCCCGTCCAAGTCATACTGAACAGAAACTGTCAATGTCACAGTCAGCACTTAAAGTCAGCTTCATTCACTCTCAGCCAAAGTAGTTTTAATTGATTTCCATGCAGTATCTCAGCACGAATGAAAATAACCAATGATTACACTTTCAAACTGTATGACTAACATGAAGTGGGTGAAAACACATGAAGACATATTAAAAATGAATTTACTTTTTTAATTACATACAGGTTTATTAATTTGCAGATTATGAGATTGCTGTAATTGTTTCCTCAGCATTTAACCTGTAATCATAGATAAATGGTTATGATATGGTTCTGCAGACTGTGGGAGGGAGAGAGTAGTGTTTCTCTTTGCCCCTTTATCAGTAAAGTGAGTGGTGGCACTAAAAGGGCAGATGGGTGAAATATATGGGAAAAAAATAACAATTTCTGTAAATTATGGAAAAAAAGGCATCATGTTTTAAAAAAAAATTTTGATCTTGTTAAAAATAAATGGGGAAAAAAATGTACGAGATGAAAATGTATGCATTTATACAAATAATCTCCACAAATTATATCACTTTTGGTGGCTTGAACGCACACACAACTTCAACAACTTAATGCAGAAACCCAAAAATGTTCCGTACATTACGAAAGATATTTATAATTTTTGATAGTTTTATAATATTTTTTTGTCCGTTGGCCGTGAAAAGGCAGAACACACACTGACCTTTACCAAGCAGAACCCAGCGGGCCTCTGTTGAACCTGGGTCAGGGTCAGGGTCATGGTCATGGTCATGTCGTGCCTGAGGACCATTCAATGCTCCTTTCAGCTTTAACATTACTATTATCTACAAATATACTGTACATGCAGCCTATGTTCTGTGTTACATTTGGGTTAGTCTGCATGCACAACTTACATTAAATTAAAATGGAGGACAGTGATCAAATTAGACAAGCAGTTGAAACCAAGTCTTGAGGAGTTCTAGAATCATGCATTTTTCAGGGAATAACACAAGAGTTGGATTATAAATGACAAAGATTTGTTGCTTGGATGAGTAAACTACATAACATCTTGTGATGAACAACAGTCTGCAGACACAAAGTGTGAAAAGAGCACAATAATCTACAGCGTTTTTACCACCTTAAGCAAAAACACTGACAGCTTCAATATGCATGACTATCTATATGATTTCCCTCTGCAAAATATTTTTTACAAATCAATCTTTGTCTTCAAAGCCTGAAAAATCTATACTGCAGTCTCACTGCTTTCTGCCCCTTTCTCATTCATTCAAAACAAAGCACCGTCATCGAGGACCGAGGCTTGATCTTAGTTGATGTGGGTAATCAGAAAAATTAAATATGTCACATGAATCTAATCAGGAAAAGACCAGTAACTAAGCGCGTTTATTTGATTTGTCCACTGGGCTCATGATTGTGTCCGGCTCAGCAGTTTTTACAGCAAGGGTTGCAACTTTCTTTAGTTCAAACTCAAACAGAAAATGTATTTTTCGTTGGAAAAACTCGCAGAAAAAAAGGAAACAGTTTGATCGACGAAAGAATGACGAATAAGAGCACGGTTACAACAGGTCTCGGATTTCCGAGTGCATGGAAAACAAAAGATCTCCATCTTTAGAAAATGAAGTAGGCATCTGCACTCAGCCTTTTTTCTTTGGTTTATTTACATGGGACAGAAAAAGGTGGTTCCAGATTTATGGTGATCAGAGCTGAAGTGCTGCAGATGAGAAGGAAAAAAAATTTGCCAAGAGGGTGAGAGAAGGTGAGAGTGTGATGCCAGAATTACCATTTCCCTTCTGAATGTTAATTAAAAAGCTTTATATTGCTATTGTTGGTGCTTTTGTTTGCCATTATAGTTGATTAAAATATATGTAGTAAGCAGTTGAATAACAACAGTCTTATTTGTATGCTTATTGGATAGAGTGAATAATGGGATAAATAACAAGAACTAGTGGATCTAATCGAATAGACCTTTATTGCAAAGCTTATGTGCAAGCTGTTAATTCAATTAAACAACATTAAGGGCTTTTTCTCTGGCCGTCTGTGTGTGTGTGTGTGTGTGTGTATTCTTGTATAGGTATTTTTGTGACTACCAAAAAAACCTATAAACCATAGGAAGTGACAGAATTTTGGGAAAGTGAGGACATTTCTGGTCCTTACTTTCTGTCAGCCCTTGAAAAGTCTTTTCTAAGGTTAAGACTTAATTTTAGGGTTAGAATTTGATTTAGGTTAAGGTTAAGTTTAAGGGGCATGAGAGGAAACATGCAGTTTGAATTGGCGTTAAAAGGCATATTTTTAATTTAACGTTCATTGGATTATTTTTTGTCGATTCTGTCATCTATTAACGTCAAGTGACAGTGTGTGAACGCTGTGTCTAAAAAGTATCTTGTTGTTGTTGTATTCTTTTGTTATTTCTGGGTCAAAAGGGTGCTGAAACTGTGGAGTGTGTACAGAACATATGAGTGAGTTTAGGTCCAGCTGAACATATATATCTATAGTATAATAACTGACTTCTAAAAGTATTAGCTGGGTGTGTTAGTCCAACTTTGACAATTTATTACAATTTTAGTTGAACAAACGTGTATTTTCAATGTCCTGTTTTTATCAGACTAACATAATAATCTGTTTAATCATTCTTAGGTCATGTAAATGTGCTGACTCTGTGAGCATTTTGGGGAGAAACATAGTTTTTACCTAAGGCAACATAATCTAATTCACTCAAATAACCCAAAGATTTCCATCAAATTGTTGACTTCTTCTGCATCGAAGGTTCAACTCAATTTACAAATGGAAAACCCTCTTCTGGTGTTCTTCACTTTGGAGATCCAGAACTTTTGAGCAACTATGGTGGGCGATGAGTTAAAAAGTTAAAAAGCCTTTTTTTTTTTTTTTTAAATTGCATGGCTGTTGAATCATATTGAATCCTATTGAGTCACGCCTTCAAGTCAAACTCCAAATGTCTGTCCTCAGGCTGTGAAAGACCCTTTTGAAATGGGACCCTGTTTTGTTTCTTCAGCTTTTAGAGTACTGGTAAACGAGATGCAAAGGAAGCACAAATAAAAGTACATGCACTCTGATGTGAATAATGATATTCATGAGAGCAGGTAAGTGAGGGCAGAAATCCATTATGTCCAGCAGACTGTGTTTATATTCAAATTGAATTCAAAGATGTAAATAATTCCAATCTTGGATTTATAACCGCTCTCCATTTCTTCCTCTCACTTCCTACTCTCTTCTCCGCTCTACTACATCTTTTCATCTCCTTCCTGGTGTTCCATCCCTCCTCTTCCTTAACATTGCACCCCACTTCCTCCTCCACACGTCTTCCCGTTATTATCATTTGATCTTTTACTGTTTTTACACATCAATTCTTTCTTTCTTGCAACCTACCATTTATTATAAACCCACCCACTGCTTCATTTCTCCCATCTCTCTGCCCTCTATGAAATCCAAATGACCCTAAACAACCCTCCCCATCACCTCTTATTTATTACTCCTTCACATTTCCATTACCTCCACTAACCTTTGTTTGTTTCTCTATATATCACCTCTACTCGGCTTCTCCATTCCTTGTCCCTTATCTTCCAAACCCTCCACTTTCTCTTGATTCTCTTTAATCTTCCTCACACTCTCACCTTGTACACTAATCCTTGTTTACCTCTTGAATTTATCTACTACACTCATCTCACATTCCTGGTATAAATGTTCCACACATCCCGATATCTTGCATCACATCCGTTCCTCTGATGCTATCTCCTCACAGAATCCTCTCCATTTCCAAATGGCGATGCAGACAGTGGAGGCCCCACCGTCTCGCCTCCTCTACTCCCTGCTGATGATGAATGGCTGGTGGGACATCAGTGTTCTGCTTTGCCAGGAATGGGACATTAGCCACTTCCTCTTCCTCATCAAAAACAACACCCGCTTCCACCTGGGCACTCTTGTCAACCTGAGTTTATCACCATCTCCGTCTTCGCCGTCATCCCCAGGATTGGCATCTGGTGTCGCAACGGGAGAGGAGGATTTGTCTTTATTGTCACCTTTGCCCAATTTTTCCTCTGCTGCCTCATCCCCCACTTCTTCATCCACGTCCTCCTTAAAATTGGACCAGCAGGAAGTCATAATGCGACAGCTGGACGCCCTGAGAGAACCATCAACCACAACAGGGGTGGTGACATTTGGGTGCGATATCCGGCAGGTACGCCGGCTCTGGACACTTGCCACTCGGATGATGCTTCCAGAGTTTCACTGGGTGTTGGGGGACAGTCAGAATGTGGTGGAGCTAAGAACAGAAGGGTTGCCCCTGGGGCTTCTGGCCCATGGAGTAATGGGGTCACCATCTCTGGATAACTACGTCCATGACTCGTTGCAGCTGGTGGCACGGGCGGTGGGCAGTGCCGCCCTGGAGAATCCCGCCTTGGCACTCATACCTGGGACTACCAACTGCATGAATGTGCAAGAGAACAATGGGAGCTCTGCGGAATATCTGGCAAGGTAAGGCATCAAATGTTTCTACACTTGTTTCTGCAAGAGCAAGGCATGGCGTATAATTCTTCCAAGATAAAATAAAACATATGTGAAAGGTGAACAACATAAAACATTTCAAAAAGTAGAGCATTAAGACTTTAACTTGGCTTTAAAGGTCCAAATACACTCCTCCCTTCCCCAGCTGGATCAGAGAACTACGGTAGCCTGCACATAACAGAAAGGATGTCATTGTTCTTCGTTTGTTTGCTTCAACATGTGAAACGACACAGCAGCCTCCATAAAGCAAGGCCTGTCACTAAAGTACTATTGAAAAGCTTGGTCTAAGGAAGGGCTGCAACTAACAAATATTTTCATAACTGATTAATCTGTCGATTATTTACTCAATTAATCGAGTACTTATTTGGTCCGAAAACCTGAAAATCTGAAAATGATGAAATGTTCTAAAATGTCTTGTTTTGTCCACAAACCAAAACTATTCCGTTTTAATGGTTCCTTTTTCATATGGAGCAAAGAAACCAGAAAATATTTACATTTAACAAACCGAAACATCAAAAAGCTTTTTTTTTTCTTTTTTTTTTTATATTTTTATTAATTATTGTAAAAACCCTCAAACCAATTAATCAATTATCAAAATCATCGTTGATGATTAATTTAGTAACCAATTAATAATCGATTCATTGAATAATCATTGCAGACATAAACAAATGTCCTCAACCCATTTGTGGGAATGCTCTACAGAACATCTACACATCTATCACACATCTACAAAACCATACGCATGAACAAAATTTCCACTGAATATCCTGCACATTTAATAACTGCGGAGATGTGGCAAAATGTTACTGTGTGTGATGATTTTCATTTAGCATCAGTGCTGTAATCTGCCGCTGAGCCACTCAGCTGAAATACGGAGAGTGTGTGCTCACACACACCGCTGCATTACAATCAGAGTTTGACCTTTCCTACTGGGATTCTCCTCAAAAAAGCCTGAATCAGCAGAATAATCATCCCAGGAAGTGAATTATTTGAAGTAGGTGAGCTTAGTGAAGCTGGAGGGGATTTCTGATTGTGTTTACTCTCTTTTCACTTTCATCTTAAGCTGCTTATAAAACGTTGATTAGTCTGCCAGTGTTGCATGTATTGCAGAAGGAAAAACTCTCGACGCAGGATCTTTTGTCAGGTTTGTAGGAAACCTCTCGTTGACCCTGTGAAGGCAGAGGATTTACCCGAGAAGCTTTAGTTTTACAAGATGGAAATTGGGTGTAATTCAAAATGGGGATTAGAAAACAAAAAGGTGCCTATGCTTGGCTCAGGTAAATCTTTACTAGATAGCAATATATGAAAGACTATACCTGGCTCAGGAGACAGATTAATATCACTCTTTCTTGAATGATTTTTAAATTTTGTAAAGCAATGAGACTGTAAAATAACATGCTATGTCTAGGGACATTTCTCTCTAGGTTATAAAGATCAGTGAGGAACTTAATTAATGATGATAACAAATCAGATTATCAATAACATTTGTTCTACAATGTTTGAAACACCTGTGTGTGCGGACCCTTTCATTTCTTTCCTGAAGTATGATAATTAATTAATTAATGTGATCATACAGTTTACAATTCTCAAAGCAAAACCACCAGTGCATGTTTGGAGATTTGAGGTTTGTCAGTGATGTTTTGGCTTTTTTCTTTCGTTAGAATTAGCTGTAAATATCATACATAGTACATATTTAAAATATGATACAATGTTTAATCTTAACATCTTATAGGGATGTATAGGGATTTTTTTTTCTCTTTTTTCATTTCTTTGTGTTGATTTTACATGGTTGTTGTTACCGCTCTCTAAGTCATTTGACTGATTTCCTCCAACAACAATATTCCAAACTTCAGACCCATGAGGCTGTGCTTGGTTGGTCTGTGGGCGACGACATAGACTGGAAATAAATCTACTTTAAATGTGAAAAAGTAAAGTAGTAGGAGCTGAAAACAGCCAAAAAGTTTTCAGCCTCCAAGCTAAAAAGAAAAACTGACTGCAGGAGCAGGATGTTCAGTACAGTGTGTGTAATTTTCTGATGTACAATTTGCCGTTGAGGGTTTATTGGCTGTTGGCAACCAGCTTATAGGTGCATTACCGTGCTTTGCTGAAAGAGTGTGTTAGTGAGCGTGCACTAGTGGAGTGATTATTGATTCCAAATTCTCCACCCGTTAGCAGCAAATTGCCACGGCACCACAGCGCCGCTGCAACAGAGAAGTAAGAGAAGAATGAAAACACAATTATCAAAAATAATTTCACAGCCTAATCACACACGGAGCCTGTGTGACCTTCACTGTTCTGCCTGTGGTGTTTGTAGATACAGAACAACCAGCTGTTGGTATATTTAAGGGAATTCCCCAGTGCAGACTCTCTATGGAGTACTTTCTATTAAAACAACAATAACAATGAATTTATATAAAAAGTTAGTTTTGAGTTTAAAGAATGTTTTTAAACTTTTTAGTTTGGAGCTCATTGACCTGCTTAGCTGTAAAACGGTCTGGTGTCAGAACTTTTGTATTTAAAACGGTTACTCGAATTCCGCATTACATCTGGTTACTGGATTTTTACGCTGCGGGCCACTAAAAAAAGTTATTACATTAAATATGATATTAATTGTAATCGAATATCCATCTAAACAACGCCTCAACTTCGACCATCGAAAACAAACATGGAATCGATGATTTATCCGCAACCCCGATACGACGCCCTGCAGACGTGCCAGAGAGGAAAAAACCACATTGTTGGGGTTGTAGCCATTATAGCACGACTACACGTTACGTCCCGCCGCTAACGCTAAAGCTGCTGCCAGCTAACTCAAACACCCTCCCGCTTCTCTGAAACTACCAGTGTGGAAATATTTAGCATTTGCTGTGTGTTTTGTCAACGTTTGCGTTGTCGCCAAGAAAACCACGGCGTATCATAAGGACGTCCTTATGGTGCCTAATCTCAATCTCAATCAAAAATCTAATTTAATCAAAGATTTGAAGAATCATGACATCACTATTAAATATCCACCTACAAAATGTAAGAGAGAGAGAGAGCGTGTGTGTTAGCCAGCCTTAGCTGGAGTTCTCCATGTTCCTTATCCATTCTGGAGAAAAGAGTCCTCCCCTGTCGTGGTCTGGCAACTTCCTCTCTGCTATCAGCCATGTGTATTTCAATACATCGCCACTTCAGAACCTTTTTTCTTTTCTTTGCGGGTGGTAATGAGGCTCTCTGCTTGCTCTGCTGGTATCCTGTCTGTTGAAGAGCTGCTCGCTGCGTTAAGCCTGGCCCACACGAGGATTTTCAAATCTTCAAAGACCACAGACACAACAAAGGTTGTGATCAATTTTCAATATTTTAATCCTGAGAAAGCACAGACAGGGAGGAGATTCCAGGGATTCCATCATGGTAATTGTAATATAATACCTTGCTGACATATACGACCTTTAAACAATACTATAATACAGAGCTAGGGACACTTGCCTCACACCAAGACTGGTTCGTGTCCCATTTTTTTTATTTTTTATTGACCCATGGTTGTTTGTCTCTATACTGTACTGTGTGATGGACTGACAAATCTGTCCACGGTGTTCCTCTGCCTTTTGCCCTATGTCAGCTGGGATTGGTACCAGCAGCCCTGTGACCCCTTCAGTATGTGGAGGATAGTAGTGTAGACAATGGATGGATGGATGGATAATACATATTCCAAACTTACAGGGTCTGAGGTCCTTAAAACCTTTGAAAATGTTTCAAGGCTCACACCCAGATTTGCACACTGACAAGAATGTAGCACAATATAAAAGCAAACAGCAAAAGCTTCCAACATTTCGGAAAGACTTTGTTTCAGATCCTTCAAATTCACACTGTACCAAAAAAATCCCGTCATTTCCAGTCACTTTAGATTCCCTCAGCTGGAGAGCTGCTTTTTTATTTTTATTTATTTATTTATTTTTGTTTTACCTTGGGCTCTGGAACTGTGGTATCAGGTGTTTGGTGGATAAGCCGACCTGGAGGGGAGTGCTGTCACCACAAACGTGTTGGAGCCAGAAAGCATGTGACAGATGAGCAGCCAAGGGGCCGTGGCAGTTCCCAAGCTGCACAATGAAACCCTTCGGGGAATTTATTGCATGATTATTATGGAGTTACGGTCACAGCAGAGTTGCCCGCTCAAGCAGTCAACCAGTCACGAAGGGCAGAAGCTGATGATGGACAGAAGTGTTTGCCATCAGACAAGTGTATCAGTGGGGATTATGACAGGTGAGGCGTTGAGGAAGCCAACGGTGAGATGCCAAACCAGTTTCAGTGGTGAGACCAATAGAACTTTGACAGCAGGATATTAAAAATCCAGACTCAGGACACAGTTGACAATACACATACACATTATGTCCATCATCCCACCTTGTTTATTTGTGCTGCTTCCTGTCCTGGACAGGTCTGAATTGGTGGCCAAAAGGGAAATAGAGTGCATTTACTGGGAAAAAAAAACTTTCTTATGCTTTTACACAAGAGAATCATAGAGATTTCTTTATTTTTTGGCTCTTTCAATAAACAAAAAATGCAGCACAGTTTACAAGGGTTTTTGTGTCCAATGTGTCCAATGTTTGAACATTTTCAGACCAAGTATTTCACAGACAAAGCAATTTGCTGCAAAAGTAACTTGGCCAATAAGATGCAGTCAATATTTCATACTTCCACCAACTCACATCACTCATCTTCTACTGCTTTATCCTCCACATGGGGGTCGCGGGGGCGCTGGTGCCTAATCCCAGCAGGGTACGCCCTGGACAGGTCGCCAGTCCATCGCAGGGCCACACATAGAGACCAACAACCATCTACTCTCATGTTCACACCTACAGGGAATTTAGAGTGTCCACGTGGCCTAATCCGCAAATCTGCATGTTTTTGGACTGTGGGAGGAAGCTGGAGAACCCGGAGAAAACCCACACACACACGGGGAGAACACGCAAACTCCATGCAGAAAGGCTCTTGTTCTGACTGGGTCACAAACCCGGGTCTTCTTGCTGCAAAGGCAAGAGTGCTAATGTCACCAACCATGTGGCCCTAATATTTTCCAAAAAAAAAAAAAAAAAAAATTTCCCAAGATAAAAAATCACAACTTAATTTTATGCAGGTTAATGAATAAACAACAAGTTTGTAACTTCTGTTGCCAAAGCAATGAAACCTCACTTGTCTTTCAAAGAAGTTTACTGCCATCTGCCTCTGTCAGTCGTGACATAAAATGCATCACTGCGTGTCTCTACAGACACAAAAACAACACCACTAATATACTGCGAAACAATGGGAGAGCCGTGTGGTGCTGATGGGCTTCTTCATCGCAGTTATGTGAACTCATTAAACAACGATTTTTTAATAATACAACAGACGTTAATGTAATCATTCAATCTATAAATTTATTCGGCAACCCAAATAATCCAGTCTCTAGGAAAGGCCGCTTTAATGGGACAAATCACAGCCTACTTTGTGTCCCTGCTGCGCAAAATTGGTTTCATTTTGACAGTTCTACAGTTGTCATGACAACTGTACCAAGGATCAATGTGAAGTCCAAGACGACAACATGAATACACGAACACTGGGCCAGATGTATTTATACAGATGTCCAGCTCCAGGCTGTGTGATCAAACTAGACAGCAGGTGTTGGATGTGGGACGTCCACAGTGACAGTGACGATGACATGACTGTGGGGCGACTGCACTCGGGCGACGTTTACTGAACTCTCATGTTGTGCATGTTATTAGCTCTTTAGCAAAACACAGTCAGTGTCAGCGCAGGGTAGTAACAATTTGCTTATTTTGCTGTTTTGTCACTGTCTCCGGTTAAAATGACAAATGTGCCATGAAACGTTCGTATATCAAGTGTAATTGGCCTAAATTAGTCCTAGTTCAGTCCGCCTGTACCTGTGAAAGACAGATTTTAAATAAAACACAATTAAATTGACTTTGCACTCATTATCATGAAACGTTAAGCTAAAATGACATGTCATGATAGATAAAGGGCTGACGCTCAGTCAGTTTATCCACTTTTTTCTTAGCACAAAACATCAATGCTGACACAGTCCACCTCCATGTCTGTTTATATTCTGAAGTTTAAAAAAAATCACGAGAATCACGCAAGTTTCAGCAGATTCCCAAATCTGTGGAATCCCCTGAATGAAATTGTTTGATTAAACTCCAAGTGTGGGGTCCTGCGTCTTGAGCTTTCTCAGGATTAAAGCATTGAAAATAGGTTACGGAGTTCGCTGCGTCGGTGGTCTGTCCAGTGACTCGTTGGACAGTTATGTGATTAAAAGACATTTCTCTGAATCATACATTTTCACGTGCCATTTATTTGTAACCATTTTATTCAAAGAGGCACGCACAACGGTTGGTCATCAGACTGAAAAGCTGACGGTGAGGGAGGAGGCCCCGAGTAGGCAACATATTATACTAAAACAGATGAAGAGAAACCGTAGGAAGCAGAGAAAGACTGTTATAAAAAGAGAGAGATGTTGACTTAAATACTGTATAAACCTCAGAAATGCTCACAAACAGATAAACTACAGTCCTGTAATAACAGATAAGATACAACCTGGACACATTTCAGCAGGTTATTCCTTTTTTATTATTATTATTGTTTTTTTTTTTTTACTTTCCCTCCCCACCAGACAGTTCTTGTTGATAAAAAATCATCTTAAAGTGATGCTTGCCTTCCAGTGCCAAGTATATTTCCCCTGAATGTGCCAGCCAGCTGAGCTATGAAGATGGAAGATAGCTGTATAATAAATGTCCCCCACTGCAGCTTATATTCCCTCAACCAATGTAAGTAAAACATATTCTGCTCACAGCAGGGAAAGAGACGGCTTTAACAAATGCCTCTGGTTCATACGGCTAAAAAAACAAACAAAAAAGTCGCTGAATTTGCTTATTATTCGTTACAACAAGAGGTTTTTAATATTTCAGAACAACATTCAAAAGATGTTAAATACTTTTCAAAGTATGATATTTTAAGTGGAATTCTTTATTCTGCTAATTAAGCTATTAATGTGAAGCATAAATCCAGATGGTACTTTCTCCTCAAAATCTTTTTTTAGGTGATGCATGAGACAGAAATACAAAAAAAAAACAAAGAAGACAAGAAATTGAGTTAGTGTTGCTTTGAATAAATGCCACAGCGACTCCTCTTTTTCAAATACTTGCCCCTCTTTATATGTATAACATTTCTTAATGGAAGATATTAATCATGTAGCATCGTGTAAACGGATGAAAGTATCGCTTTCTGTTTTCTTTTATTTCCTTGAAATGCAGGAGACACTGCAGCAACCTCCGATGTCAGCATCTGCTCTGGTCCTTTTTGGAACTTATGGTTACAAATTATGATTATGAACTGGGGCGAAGCACATTTTTCCCAAAAGTTCCTCAAAAAAAGCTGAGCCAAGTTTACACTTTACATTAAAAAACTGGACAGTGTTAAATTTACATTGTGAGCATTTTAACGCCATCTTAAAGCCTGCAATTTTAAGTGCTCCACCACACTTGCAGTATTTTTTTTTTATCTCTATTTATTTATTTTGGGTTAAAGCACTTGTGGTTGAATGCAGTTGAAAAATAATGAGATTTGCAGGATTAGAATTAAAAACAAGCTCAAAGAAAAGTGTTCAACAGCACAGACTCTCAACAACAAACCTCGGCCTCATTGCATAGTTACTCAACATACTCAACACAATTGAAATGAAGTTTTGATTGATACAGTTTCCACACCATTTCCCTCACAGTTGTGATGTAGCACTTCATTTGTACTCCTGTACATATCCTGTATATTTCATTCATGATTCCATTACCGGTGCTGCAGCTGCCAGACTAAATGGGATGCACTGTAATCCCTTTCTATACCTGAGTAGAGTAGCAGCACTTAAAGTCACACTGGGTTTTTGAACATTTTGCTCCACGTGTGTCTACTTAGTGTCAACACGTGAGAGAAAAGGTTCTAAAATGGTCCCTTAATCATGAAAAGCATCACGTATGCTCGGTATGCAATCATGTTAGACACTTGGATACATATTTTTTTTTCCATCCATGAGCAGACCTGACGCCACCGTTGCTGTAACCACTGCACCACCGCGCCGCCTCTATGTTTGTACGCGCTACAGAAGGAGCAGTGTTTGTTACGCCTCTGAGTAGAAAAGAAGCATCCGTCTTTCTAGAAGAGAGATTTTCTGCAGCAGACAAAAGCATAAACTGCAGCTTTTGTACGACTCGACCTCAAAACCTGCAACACACCTCAATTATTCATCCGACTGTGGCTGCAAATTCAGATTTTAGGAGCAAAACACACTAAAATGTTTTGACTCGTGTCGACAAAGACGTTTCACAAATAGCCTCTTCAGTCACTATACACTGTCCAAAGTATATGCAAGTTCAATCAGGATATAAACAAACACTTGAGGTGGTTTATTACGTTAAAGCTCACTGACCCTCACACACACTGGTAAAAGAGGCAAGTTAATTTGAAGTCTGAAAAAGATGGAGAAAGTGGACAAGGTGGTGGAGAAAGGAACTTTCAGTGAGCAAGGTAACGTTTCAGGAAAAAAAGGTCACTTCATTTCCATCATTAGTTCCTGAAGGCCTGTTGAAGAGGCGTCCATATGTGTTCCTTTTATCAGTGCCAATGGTGTGTGTGTGTGTTTGTGAGGGTGTTCTTGTATTTGTTACCTCTTTAAGACCATTTCGGGCTTAAACACTGACCCTGTCGGGACCAGTAGTCCTCATCGAGATCAAAACCTGGTCTAAATGAGGCAGGACCTCATTTCTGAGGAACTGGTTACATTTAGGGCTAAAATTTGCGACTTGTTAGGGATTAAAAAGGATAACTATGCAAACTTGTGTTTGTGTTCATGTATTGTTGTGGCTTTGTGAGGACCAAATGTCGTATAAACCCTACGGTAAGGGGCTAGGGAATGCATTATGTCTATGAGGGTCCTCACTTCAAACGCAGCACAAATCTGTGTGTGTGTATAAAAGAGTGACAGAATAAGACTGACCATGCTCCAGTAATCACACCATCTCTGTCACTGAGCCATGATACTGGCTGTCTGAGCGTGTCAGATACCGAATCAGTCACACACACATGCAAACACACACCAGTGTTAAAAACAATGTCTGGAAAAAGTGACTTTTATGAGCAAATTAACAAAAAAAAAAGAAGCTGAGTGTTAACTTTCTTAAGCTCCTGCACATTTCCATAATTTGTTTGCACTTGTTAAATTGAGTCTCGTAAACTCCTACTTACATTAAACAGAGGAACAAAGCGAGGCTTTCTGCGAGCACAAAGAAGATAGAAGAAACGATATAAAATAAAGTTTAACCTCATTAAAAATGATTCCTACCAATAAACCGCGAGGACAGATTATCGAGGTCGTAGTTTCTGTCAGCCATTTTCTAACTATTTGCTGGACAGATTTACAGACACCTTTTCGCTTTCACTTAGTTTGAATTCTCTTCTCCACTAAATGTCTGTGCAAACAAGGACAGACACAGGTCACCATCGTCCACGGCGCATCTCCAGGCTAGAAGGAGCGCAGCTGCTCCACTCGCATCGGCATTGACCTTTTTTTACGACCACAACCTTCAACTCACTGTTTTCAACCACATTTTAACCATGACCACCACTGTCACATCTAACTTTGTAAATTCAGCCCACAGTAGTGTCATAAAAGATGCTTTCATAGTGTGTCTCACAGAACAATCTCGACTCAGATCGTCATCAGAAGCAGCGGAAGGACCATGGAGCTGAAATACACAGGACGTGTTCAGTGTCAAACATGAACTGTCAAGTTTATCTTGTGAATGAACCCAGATTGGAAATCTCTGTCATAGTTTTTAAAATAAGGGATCAGGTGTTCAAATCATACACCGAACTGTGTGATACAGTGGCGACCGTTGTGCGGTTATTTCACACAGTGGCCAAACATCTTTCCTCTCTGTAGAGAAATGTGTCTGCAGGGTGTGAAAGAAGGTTTAAACTAACTTTAGTTTAAAATTCACAAAAGATTTTCCTCATTTAACAACCACTCTACTAAACTCCACCACATTTATTTGTCTGTACAACACACATTATTATTTATTTTGCAAACAGGATTGTTTGCAGTGTACAATATTAACAGTTTGTTGGCAGAAATTGAGTATACTTTCTGTTTGTCTCGGTGGATCATATCTTAAAATAAGCATTTGGTTTTCATAGCCGTGGAATAAGCCTTTTATGCGTGGTATGAGCGAGGGCCTTGATTTACGCAGGCCATCGTCTTGTGCTATCATAGCTCTATGGCAGATCCAATGAACAAACCAGGCAGAGCAAACTGAAGCTGTAACGGAAGCTAACTATGCAAATAAAGGAGGACATCCTTTCTGATATGTGATGACATAGATTCAAGTCCGCGCGGGTACTGCAGATCAGATGAAAAGATGAATCATCGACTCTTTGCTTTATTTAAGTGTAAAAACATACCTATCTTCTATCTCCTTCTCTAAATCCTCACTACCATCTCCCTTTCGATCCCCTCAGATTCCTCTCCAACTCATCATTTGAAGGCCACAGCGGCTTCATATCCAGAGAGAGCCACAGCCAGAGCATCATCTCCGAGGCCCATCATTACATCTGGTCCCTCCAGCTGGACCCTCTAGGCAAGCCAACCTGGACCCGCCTGGGGCGCTGGCGCAGGGGGAAAGTTCTGATGGATCAACGAGCCTGGCCAAACCATTCAGGTTCTGGAAGCGGTGGTGACTGGCGCCGGTCCACTAGGCTGCACATGCGGGTGGTGACACTAGTGGAGCATCCGTTTGTTTTCACCCGAGAGGTTGACGGGGACGGACTGTGTCCCGCAGGCCAGCTGTGCCTCGATCCGCTCACCAATGAAACTTCAGTTTTGGAAGGACTTTTCCAGAACCTTGCAGGGCCCAATGGATCTGTTCCCACAGACCTGAAGAAGTGTTGCTATGGATACTGCATTGACCTGCTGGAGAAGCTGGCAGAGGACATGGGCTTCACGTTTGACCTCTATATTGTCGGCGATGGGAAATACGGGGGGTTCAAGAACGGTCGCTGGACGGGACTGGTGGGTGATCTGCTCAGTGGAGCTGCTCACTTAGCAGTGACGTCTTTTAGCATTAATTCAGCCAGAAGCCAAGTCATTGACTTCACCTCACCTTTCTTCTCCACCAGCTTGGGGATTCTGGTGAGTGATACAGTCACAGTTTCTTTTTCTCCTTATTATACAGCATACAGATTTTTCTTATTGTCAGTCCCTCTCTGCTCTGTCATTGACCTCACCTTAACCTTTTCCTCTTGGTATGGTCAGTCAGTGTAAAATTGTTTTATTTACGTGAACTTTTTTTTAAACGCATAGGACAAGATGGTAAATGTTCCTACAGGGAACTATTCCCTTCACTAAATCAGATGTTGGTTGCCAACCATGACTGTGGGACGATGATTTTTCTGCAATTATTACAGCTCTCTCCACTATATTTGATGTGATAATGAAAAGCACACTCTCCTATTCTCCTCTCAGGGGGATTGTTTGCTTCATGTGCAGTGGATTTACCTTTGAATAACTGTTTTATATTTATTTTTTTTCCCACCTGAGAAAAGGTTAATGAATGTGTGATTTCAGTAATTAATTTTAGTGTTAACATGCAACTATGGAGGCTGTTTTGTTAGATTTTAAATGTTAAAGTTTAAATTTGTAGCACTGAAATTTTTCACATTGAAGTTCTGTATATTCTTCCCACTGTCTATGGATTCATATTCTTTAATGTTCTCATTTTCACTTTTATTTCAAGTGATAAAATTCAGGGTTTCAAAGAATATATTTAAAAGTATATATTTAATGTGGTTAAATTGAAAAGGATAAATTCAAATTTCAAAATAAAAAAAAATCTAATCTAACATATGGAATATCACGAATAAGCTTTTGATTGTGGCTTGAATCATTTTTAGCACCATGAGCTAAATAACATAAAATATGACACTGGTTATTATGTCTGTGATTTTCAACACTACCAACACTTTGATTACTGTTTATGCTAAATTTGAGTTTATGCTCATATGATTTATTGTTAAAGTTTTTCAATCCTGTGCCCCCGGGCCCAGGTTCGTACTCGTGACACCGCTGCACCCATCGGAGCCTTCATGTGGCCGCTCCACTGGTCCATGTGGCTCGGCATCTTTGTCTCCCTGCACGTCACCGCCATCTTCCTCACCCTGTACGAGTGGCACAGCCCGTTTGGTATGACACCCCGCGGACGCAACCGCGACCGGGTTTTCTCCTTCTCGTCAGCGCTCAACGTTTGCTACGCCATTCTCTTTGGGAGAACGGTGGCCATCAAGACGCCAAAGTGCTGGACAGGTCGTCTGCTGATGAACCTGTGGGCCATCTTCTGTCTCTTCTGTCTGTCCACCTACACCGCTAACCTTGCTGCTGTCATGGTGGGAGAGAAGACCTACGAGCAACTTTCAGGGATTCATGACCCAAAGGTACAAAACGCCCTAAATATTCGTGTGGCAACACTAACTTTCTGCCAACATTTGATTATGACTAAGACAAAGATTTGTGGACTTCTTTCTGCTCTGTAGTTTGAAGTGGGTGGGACAAAGAAAGTGACACTATGTCACTTTTCATATAAACATTGTAAGCAGTTACATTGTAAACACATCTTCATCAGACTCTGATGATATTTGATGGGTGCTTGCATCAGGTTTGGTCAAACACAACCACGACGGAGCAGATCCAGGTTTGAGTATTTAACTTTGAAGTTTATATTTTGTTTCCTTAATCTTGAGGGTTTCGACATTTCTACGTGGCAGTTCATAATGATTTATCCACTTTAAAAGAGCATCAGTTGAGCTACTGACCAGAAGTTCAAAAAGTTCAACAGTCGATAGATAGATAGATAGATAGATAGATAGATAGATAGATAGATAGATAGATAGATAGATAGATAGATAGATGCAGAAATTAGTTGAAAAGAAAATAAGGAAAAAATAAAAATAAAGAAAAGAAAAGAAAAGAAAAGAAAAGAAAAGAAAAGAAAGCATTCTTCCTGCATATGGCAATGTAACTGCAAAAAAAGAGGACAAAATGAATATGGAAAATCATTATTGAGCAATATTAATGCTTATGTGGGTATTTTAGCCGAAACCCCTCTGAGTCTTCCTTCCTCCCTTCCTTCCTGCAGTTGCATCATCCCTCTCAGGGATTCCGATTTGCCACAGTGAAAGAAAGCAGCGCAGAAGACTACGTCAGGAACAGTTTCCCTGAGATGCACGAATACATGAGAAGATACAATGTTCCGGCAACACCAGATGGAATACATCATCTCAAGTGAGAAGTCTGAAAGCACACACACACACACACACACACACACACACACACACACACACACACACACACAAAAGATTCCGGGGCAAAATGGTACTTCAAGAAACCACATTCGCCTGTCATTTAAAGCAGTGGTCCCCAACCACCGGGCCACGGACCGGTACCGGTCCGCAGATCAATTGGTACCGGGCCGCACTAGAAAAAATAAATTATTTCCCTTTTATTTATTATCTGATTGTGAACGGGCTTTTATTTTGAAAATTATTTTATTTTGATAAATGACCGGATTCTTTCGGTTACATCCTGGTCACTTGAGCTCTAAAATTTATCCCACAAGCTAGCAAAATGAGTAAGAGACAACTTTGGAAAGTTTCTCTGAGAAGGGTGGAAAGGCCCAATGAAGAGACAGGAGAAGAGCCTACGACTTCTAAGAAAAAGAAAGCTTTTAACAGGCAATACCGGGAGTCCTATTTGAAATATGGATTTATCGCTACAGGTGATTCCCACACACCTAGCCTGCTCTGCGTCATATGCGCCGACCGGCTCTCTAATGTAGGTATATTTAGATAATAGTGAAATAAATGTGGAATTGCTGGTTTCTTATTTATTTATTTTTCCAAGTGATTTTTTTTCTATAATTTGTTTATGGGGCAGAGAAGATGTTATCAAAGACTTTGAATTTATACTCACGTTATGTTGTTCATTGTTACAAGGAAGCCGCTAATAAAGTCGCATACGAGTACACAGTGGATTCACGTTTATGATTATAACACCCCCCGGGCCGCAGTAAAATTGTCAAGCTTTAACCGGTCCGCGGTGATAAAAAGGTTGGGGACCACTGATTTAATGGGATGGGTATTAAGATTGAATCTATACTGATGCCGCCACTTAGCATTGCAAATTAATTACAATTAAATTAAGCATGTGCTATAACAAGCTACACGTAAACTATAAGGAGGGTTAGCTTCAGCTGAGTTTCTGTTAGCGTGGTAGACTAGAGACAATATCGGTATCGGCAGATATTGGCTTTAAAATGTATTATCGGATGTGTACGCGCACACAAGATCCACCGATATGACTAATGACTGAAATGGTGAGCTGACTAAGCTGCTAACTCCTTGATTTGTATGCTAGCGCCCCCTACAGCTATTATGTTCTTGATGTTTATTTATTTTGTACAATGAAGGTGTTTTATATCCACATCTGCTGTGATGCGAGTAGAAAAAACATGATGTTTGTTTCACTAGAGAAGAGACTAAACGTCCTCTGCAGTTGGACAAAGGGAAGGACGTACTGTGTACATCAGTTATCGGGACCAAGCACTTCCAATATGTCTCCCATATGGGATATTGGCCAAAGGTCCAATATCATGCATCCCTAATGAAACTGACATATTCTTTCATACTCATGTTGCAGCAGAGGTAGATAAAAATGTTTTTCCTCATTGTACAAAATAAATAAACCAGTATTATATAGGTAACAAGGCATATAGAAGTCCAGGAAGTAGCAGTGAATTCAGCCTACAGTTCTAGTCATTAGTCGTATCAGGAAGTCTTGGCACGTTCGCCAATATCTGATAATACATTTTAAAGTCAACACTGGCCAATTATATTGTGCATCCTCGCTAAATTTCGCTACGTGAGCCCAAACTTTGTAACACTGGTCTGAGACGATGCTCCGCGTAAACAACACAGCACATCATTAACGCTAATCATCTGTCGTTGGCAGCTGCGTCATCATTGATCTTGGTCGGGATGGTCCGGTTAATAAATGTGACATAAATATCGACAGCATTATTGTCTAGACGCTTATTGGCATTTTGGTGTTGAGCAATGTGGGACCAGCATCAATTGAACCCTTTTTTTTGATAACCGTCCCTCGTCATTTATCTAATACTGTATATCGAGTGGCCACAAAGCAGCTTTTCCCCATCGATTACCTTGACCACAATGACATAACACGGTGTCATTTTTCCTGCCACGATTTTATAATGACCTAAAAAAAATATGTAACAGAACTCACAAAAACAAATAAGATCTCTAATAGAGCTGTGTGTGTGTGTGCTTGTGTGTGTGTGTGTGTACACCTGGTATTCCTCATGTTGTGGGGACCTATATCTGTTTACACAGTCACATTATGTGGACAAAAATCAAGTCCCCATAATGTAAATGACTCAATTTTAAGGTGAAGACATGCTTTAAAGTTCAACTGAGGTTAAGGTTAGGGTTAGGGCACTAGTAATTATGGTTAAGGTTAGAGTAGGTTTCCAGGAAATGAACAGAAGTCAATGCAATGTCCTCTGAAGTCATGGAAACCTGTGTGCACGTGTGTGTGTGTGTGTGTGTGTACAGCAGAGGCAGCTGTCACCACAGATAATCAAACTCTGGGCAAATCAGTTGCTCTCATCACTCTGTGAAAAATCTACTTTCTGGATGCAAAAATATGGAAAACAAATTGTATCATCTCTCGTCATCTTGGACTCCTTCTGTTTAATTTTCTTTTTTTTTTTCCTTTCACATATTAAGTCAAAATCTGAAAACATGTTAGATCTCCAACCTAACTGTTGTTCCCCACTCCTAGTCAGCCTGTTCACTTTCAGATGTCACTACCCCTCTTCCTCCTCCTCTTCCTCCTCATCCTGCCATTGCTGTCATCCTGCTTCGACATTCAACTAGCAACCCCCCCCCCCTTCCTCCCGTTCAGCAAAGCACGATTCGACATTCAACTAGCACCCCCCCCCCCCCCTTCCTCCCGTTCAGCAAAGCACGAATATTGTGTGAGAAGGCAGCTGGAATGTTGGCCTCAGCTGGGTATGACACAGTTTGAATGGATGAAACAAGATTTGGTTACTGAGCTCGTAAAGTGCTGATTAGAGTGTTGAAGCGAAAATGTCATCTGTGAAAAATGAACATCAAACAAGTGAGCTACAGTGCAACTGTGAATACTCGGCGAATATTCGAGGTTTACTTCCCGACAGGGATTTGACATTAGCTACAAACTAGCACGTGGGCCATATGTGTATTAAGTGAATCATGTTATAATATGATTTATCACCAACACATGGCCCATGGGACTTTTCCCAGTCCCAGTCTTTAACTTAAGTGTTTGTTATATGTAAATGTTTTCAATAACATGCAGAAATACAAGTTGTGATTCATTTGTAAAAGACACAGTATCACTTTTTGCCCTCTTTAAAATGTAAAATATTTGACAAAACTTAGTTAATTAACTTCATAGCCATTAGTGCCATTACATCTACAGCAACATATTAACAGTAAAGTGCAGTGTCCTTGCTATTGTCCTTTGATAATTTATTGTTATAAATTAAACTTTAACTATGAATTCACAGCTTCGTTTTGCTTTTTTCAGATTTATACAGTGTAGCTATAATAGAAAAGGCATTAAAACATTATACTTTGCACAAATGTGCTATTATCAGGATTTGTATTACAAACTGAGTCACAGTGTTGCCATCTTTTAAAACCGGGTCCCCATATAAGTTTGGGAAAATGCTGTGGAAACTGAGTTTTGTACAGAAAATAATATGTGCACCACCATTTCTGGTGAGTAGTTAGCCTTGAGTTGTACTTAAAGTATTTAAATGCCAACTTTTCAACTTTATCATGACACTGAAACAAAATCATTTGAAAATTTGAAATTATTTCACTGTGATGCATCAGCTTCTCTATAAATCAAGTGATGTCAAAATAATATTTTACATGGAGAATCCATGTGGCAACATCAGCCAAGAAAATCCCCCAAAAAACTGACAGTTAAGATCAATATTAGGCTTACGAGAACTAACCAACTGCTGGGTGTCTGCTCTAAATTAGAGCGTTGTGGAGAAACTGTGGTGACTGGAGCATGAACAAACCACTGTGGAAGCAGGAGATATTGAAAACGCTGCTCTTACATTCCTATCGAGTTATTTTGATATTTGCTATTTTGTGAAGACGTTTTTTGTGACTGCAGCGTAACCCTGAATACAAAGCACAGTTTACCTGGAGGGTTTTCAACCTGGGTTCTAACAGGTCATCTGTCATGATAAAAACTTTTCCGTGGTCGAGTCCAAAGTTTCTGCATTGATGCACCGGCCGTATCCTGCATCGCCTCGTATGAAATGAAGCCACGCTACAAAATTCTGCTGACGACAGTGGTGTTGTTTTCCACTTATGCCACTGAGATGCCGCGACATGTTTCCACTCAGTTTACAAGCATCACTGTAGGAATATGATACTGAAAACTCTGAAAAATAAGCATCGTGTATTCATTTTATGGGTAACTTAACCGGTTGATGTCAGTCCTTGGAAAGTCCAAGGACACGTGGCGCAAACTAACTCAGCCTGAACAGTGAGGTGGGTATAGAGGCTAGTGGATAATTTATAACACTGTCCTTGATGAAAAAAAACAACAACAATAAAAAACATTAAAACTACATATTGAAAATAAAATTATCTGTGCCCTTTGCTTTACAGGCTTTACAAACATTTTAGGTTGCTGATTTGTCAACCTCACAGAGTGTTGATGCTTAATATCTCTAACCTCTGTATAAAGGCCTGCAGGAAGAAAAAGGTGGAATACAAATTAACTGGCAAAAACAGAGAGATGGGCCAAAAAATAAATTATAGGTTCAGGTAAGTCAAAAGGTTGAGAGAGAGGTTTGTTTACATGTAATATTCAGTGATTGTTAAAAGCTTTTCTTTAAAAATGCCCCCAAAGCAAAAAAAGAAATAGTCCTCAGAGGATTTTCATGCCTTTTTAGTTTCTTATTTCCCACAAAACTGTTGTCTTGATGTGTGTGTTGATGGAGGGTGAAAGCATGAAACGGTAACATGAGGACAGGAGTGACGAGAGGAAAAAAGCTGAGAAAAACAAGCTGGACAAAGTTCGAAGCCCAGGAGTAACGAAGGCAGTGAGTAAAGGTTCTTTAAAGTTTATGACTCGCAGGCTGTTAAAGGCTTATATTTCATGTGAATTTTAAAGGCTCATTAGAAGATGTGTGCGTGGTTCTGTGGCTTATTCCCAGAAGGTACGGTTTACTGTCGTTTGTCACTGAAATGACATCCATCCTCCTTCACTAACATCGTACCAGAGTTTCAGTGACTCCTTTACAGGGTTGTGTTGCACAGTGTACAATATTTTCTTTTGACTCAAAACACGCACATTTTGTGTCTGCTACAACAATTAATGTGATGTGTAACTTCAGTTTCCCTTACATTGTCCACAACTCATGCATCTAATGTGTCTCGCTGTGTGTCTCCAGGGCTGACCCTCAGAAACTGGACGCATTCATCATGGACAAAGCTCTGCTGGACTACGAGGTCTCCATAGACGCGGACTGTAAAACTCTCACAGTTGGAAAACCCTTTGCAATCGAAGGTAACACATGAAAGCTTCTTTTATAAACACGTAATTTTTCATTCAGGACTTAAAGGTCACATAAAATGGTCTTTTTGAACCAAAAATCAAGATTACTGATGTCGACTTAGGTAAATTAAATAATATTTATGGTCAAAAACCTCATAGTCTCTTCAGATTAAGCCAGTTTATTGCTGCTCTCTGCCAGCCTCTGAAATGGGAGGGTTCGTTGCACGGCAAATGTGCTAGTTACTAAACTAAACTCGACTTTTCTGAACCGCTTGCTCGAGCGCAGGTAAACAGAGAAGCCCTTCTTTCTCAGAAGTGGCTGACGTGTTTATTGTGACACTTTAGTGATGTTTAGACACAGGAAAGAAAAGGGGGAACACCAAAAAACATCAGACATTTGATTTTCCTGTGAATGTCCTTTTTAAAATTAAGCTTAACATTCATCTGAAATGTGGTTGATTGCTTTTTTTTTATTAAAATTAGTCATTTCTCCAGCAGTAGACAACAAGAAGTGTATAGCAAATGTTTTTAGTTTTCGATCTCATAACTCCAGACCAACTAACCATGAGTGTTTTAACCATAACTTTAACAAAATCAATCTGCATCTGAGAAGATTACTTCTTCCTACTGTTAATCTCTAGTCCCCTTTAGGAAGCCTCTTCTTCTCTCTGAGAAATCCTCCCATGGTGGTTTCTTCTATTACAGACCAGCACAGTCCCAGTTTCCAGCGGTGTTGCTAATTACTTAATGCACCTTTAAGCCTCGAGGACACAGTTCCAATCAATCAGAGAGTGAGTTTCCCACCAAGCCAGGCTTCCTCTTCAAATGGCCAGAGCTCTGCTGAATGTGTCACACTTCAGGAGCACACTGAAAAATTCTGGGATATGACATTTCCTTCAGGAACTTGCTTTGACCAAAAAATTATTTCAAGACCGACCCCCCACCTTTTAAAAGGAGCATCTAACCCTACCTAACAACATAAGATAATATCGAGAGTATCATTAGGCAGCAAATGCTATGATGATAGTCTTGAGACATACATTTGACCAAAATTGCAGTACAGAATGATGGCAGTGGGTGGTAGCAGAGGTCAGATGACATAACGCAGCACATACTGTATCTAAAACACATCCATTGCCCTTGCTGCCGAAGGTTAATAGAGTAGGATAAGGTCATTATTCAGAATAAATGTGATTTTCAATACACATCTTATCATGGCCTCTGAATTGTGATATGTTTAGTATCACAAGGTGGTAGGAAATACCCAGCTTTGAACGAAGACACTGTCAAAAGTCTACGTTTCAGATAATATGTTATGGCAATCACTTGAGTCTGTAATGCTTATTTTCTGTTTTCTCATGTGTCCATCAACATGCAGGCTACGGCATCGGCCTCCCCCAGAACTCACCGCTCACCTCCAACATTTCAGAGCTTGTTAGCCAGTACAAGTCAGACGGCTTCATGGACATGCTCCATGACAAATGGTACAAGGTCGTGCCCTGTGGGAAACGCAGCTTCGCTGTGACCGAGGTAAGACCGGCACAACCTGGACATTTCAAAACATGCTTCCATAGAAAATGTCACCAAAAATGAACCTCTACATACAGATCTTTCCTACGAGTAAAAATCTTCATGCCCATTTAGTGTCTCTTACCATGTTGGAGTTTTTTTGTTCAAAGCCCTTCAAACAACAAAGGCTCCCCATGCTCCTCATTTTTATGATTCTACTCTCAGAATGCTCTTCCACCTCCAAGTGCAGTAATTGCTCCCTTGTAATTTAGACCCTGGGCCCCTGACCCCTGAGCAGCTAACCAAGCTGTGCCCCATAACATCAGGTCTAAGCACTTCAGGCCCCATGGTCCATCCGTGTTGTACTGCTATTATAAAGCACTTAGCTCTCTTACCAGCCAGGCAGTCTCTCAACCCAGCTGTGACTTTGAAATCCCCAAAAGTGTCTCCTTACTCACTCTGGACTCAACAGTCATCACATTTTCAAGCCTGAATTGAAAAGTAGCTTCATGCGCCTCCTTCTCCTCGTCCTCCGGCCGGTATTTACTCCTTCCATTATTTGTCTTCTCAGTGCGACAGCCAAAATGGCCCCCCCATCTAATTAGGAAGCCCTCATGGCGTGTGCCTTTGAATGACAGCGTCGTCAAAGTGCCCAACAGATAAATGTAAATCACCGACGTACGAGTCTCGCAAGAATGTGGTGCCACAGATTTGGTGATGCTGCCGGAGGTGAATCCTCCTCCATTTTGTATCATTTTTCTGTGTGTGCACTTGCAGGGATTTCAACAAATAATTCTGCAGCATTACCTGCTGTGAGTGGTGGTTGCCTACATTTTTGATTCCGCCAAAGTCTCTTTGTTTTAGAGTTGTAAATCATCTATAAATCGTCTTTAATATTTTGGAACCTTTAATCCCAACTTTGCCAGAGATCCTTGGACACTGGCCTTGTCTGTATTCGAGATTCCTTTGCAATTACAGCCTGGAGGTTTGAATGACCTGCTCGATAAAATAAGACCTTCTGAGTCGATGTCTTCATTTAAGTCCCACGTAAAAGCACAGTTCTATCAGAAAACCTATTCTGATTTTATCTAGCTGAATGTTCTTGCAACAGTTAAAAGTTACTTTTCAATTTTACTTCTCTAGCAGATTATAAAACTGCTTCTTTTAATGTCTGTTGTTATTGGATTTCACTCCGTTTATAAATTCTGTTGAGGCTTTGTTTCATCACCGTTAAGTACTTAGTACATTGTTCTGAACAGTGCTTTGTACATAAAGATAATTATTATGAATAATTAGATTTTGATGGTGATGCTGAAGCAGATACTCAGCAGCCATGGAGGAGGTTTGTGTTTTTCTCTAGTTTTACATTAATATATCTGAGAAAGTCACACTGCTATTCTAGATATTTTGTTCTATTTACTGTCAGTAGGGGTGTAGCTAGGGGGCCACACGGTTGGTGTAGTGGTTAGCATTCTTGCCTTTGCAGCACAAAGACCCAGGTTCACGACCCAGTGAGAAAAAAGGCCTTTCTACATGGAGTCTGCATGTTCTCCCCGTGTGTGCATTTGGGGACTAGGCCAATTATAAAAGAATGATCCATTCATTTGACAGTTATTTTCTCATTTTATTCTCTTTGACATTTGGTCCATTAAATGCAAAAATTGTAGAAAATCTTAATCAGCGTTGATCAAAACTCCAAAATGATAACATCCTCAAATGTTTTGATTTTACTTTTACTGTATGTGTGGGAATCACATGGTACCTCACAATATGATACATGGTCCCCAATACCTATAATGTCACGATACAACAATTCTGTGATAATCAATATATTGCAAGACAGTCATAAAGCGATGCATCACGACATCTGTCTAAGTGAAGAAAACAAAACGTATTCAGAATAAAGTCACTAAAGTCTGGGTATTGAACAAAGATGGAGCATCTCTTATCATAGCTTTCTCCACCATTATCGTGCTGTAAACGCACACTTCTTCGGCCAGGTAACGTCCGCCCAAGTTTCCGCCCCGCTGTGACGAGACATGAAGCAGCGACGCCCAGCAAGTGAAACTGTATTAATTAAAATATGGATGTTTTGCGTATTGATTCTCATATTGCACCACGAAGGACGACGACATATCACCCAATCGATATTTAGACCCGCCCCATTTTACTGTCATAGAATAATCACATTAAAGCTGAAATGAGAGAGATTTTATTTAGCTGATGACCGACATAGTTCTGTAGCTGATTATTCATCAATTAATCGTTGCAGCCCTAATCAGCAGTGTTTGCTCTCATGTCTAATGCCATTACCACATTAAGCCGTAGAATGACAGAAGTGCATCAAAGAATATAATCTGCCTGAAACAGATGTTAACATTCTCCTACAAAAGGAGCTTCCTTGTTGCCTACAAAGGCCGACAGATGTGGGATTTTTTTTGGGGCACGGACACAAAGTGCTGTCAGAGTGAACACTGGTTGACATCAGTGGCGAATTCGCGTCATAAGGGCAGTGTATGAATTAGTGACAAGGCTGGCTCAGTTCAGTCCTGCTCAGCAACTTTCTCAGTAATCTTTAATTCTGATGAATGGCTGCTACACCAGCGGCAGCAAAGCATGGATCTGGAAAAGATGAAAAACAAAAAAAAAAAAAAAAAAAAAAAGGAATCTGATGGATTGCTTTCAGTGAGTCAGCCAAACTCCTCTGGCACCTAGCCAGCTCTCCGTCAGTTGATCTTATTAAAGTAATAAAATCAATAACGAAAAAATGACATATCATTCAATTAGCCAACATTAAGAGGAGCAAACTTGACATCACTAAGAAATAAATTGTGAATAAAGGGATGCAGATTTTTGGTGCAATGTACTTTGGTTTTTCAGCACTGCGGGGAATCAAAAAGAGGTGAGAGATAACATAGTGACTGTGTTCAGGATAATGTCAGGAAGTGTGAACAATATTATGAACTGCGTGTTCGGAGAATCCCCGCTTTAAAGGTGTAGTTTCATCTTCCTCGTCTCAGTGCAGTTTAAATGGGACTCTTCTGTCTGTATTACCCAAACTTTCCAATAATCATCCACAGCCTCTCTGCAAAAATTTCATTACAGCGAGCTCACCCAGTCACAATACCGCAATGATGAACAGAATCCATCATGTATTCCTTTCCAGCAGGACTTTGTGCTGCAATCATTGCAGCTGCTGCGGCTGCCACTAAATCACGAGGCCGTGCCACACTCTCGTCTGCAGTAAGAGAAAGGTTCTTATGGGCGTCTGCGTCTGCACTAACAGCAACAAGTGCTCAATTAAGGAAAGTGTGATATTACGTCTGAAGATGGCTGCGCTCGCAGATTGACAGACACATTTCTAAAAGGGTTTCATTTCGCCGAGGCATTCGGGAAGCGACAAGTGCAAATTAGGATTTGAAGGGGGAGAAGGAAAAAAAGAAAACAATCTCAGAAAGTAGTGGAATATTCAAGACTGTCCTTCAGGGCAACCCATCTCTGTGTTAAATACAATAAATTAGACCATGTGGTGAATTTTGTAGAGTAGTGGACTGAATTTGGCCGAAATGTTTCCAACACTCTTTAAATCTACAGATTCATGTTTCTTTTGAACGTAACAGACTTCATTTACTGCCTTTTAATGAGAGCTGCGGCTACGTTCTACACAGGGTTTGCCTTTAAAATCGCCATTTATAATCATTTATCCTCCTCTATAGCCAATAAAATGGCAGGAGTTGGTCAGTCTGTATCACATTTGTTAAAAAGAGCTGACTGTTACGAGGACCAGTCACTTAATCAGGAAGTTTTTGAGCTCATGATGGGATCATGATGAGCTCATGATCCCATTCTGGACGTCACGTCCATTGGAAATGTTTTGATCGAGAGAGAGAGAGACAGAGACCCCTGGTGGAAGAAATTACACACTCAAACATTTAGAAAACAAACAGAGCTTTTCTCCTTAATCTGCATTTGGGTTTGCACTGCAGTGCACTTTTGTAAACAGGCATTTTAAAATAAAACAAACTAAATATTACACAAATAAATACAGTACAGACATTTGTCTGCTTAAATTAGATTATTTAAAAAATAATAAAAGTTTTAGAAGTTTCTAATGTTCCTAATGTATGCAATTATACATGAGTATAATTAATTATATTTTGAATGATTAATGATATTTTTTCTTTTGTTAAATCTGCGCTATCATCCATTTTGCATTAGTATTTATTTTCATATTTCATTTGCATCAGTAAGCGTTTGACGTTGAGATGATTGTACATTTTCCAGGGTCTCAACTCTTTTCATATCCATTTGTTCAATTTGCAGCTACAGCGTCTTTACGAGGAAATTATGTCGGGGAAATAAATGACGCATTACATTTGTCAGTGGCAGAGTTCTTTGCCTGATGCAGCTGTTTTTTTTGTTTTTTTCCTTTAATGGAATTCTTTAAAACGACGGGAGCCGGCGACGATGACTCGCAGGAGGTCGGACAAACGTGTGATGCCAAACGCAGTGGGAGCTCCTGACTGATCAGTGGAGTTCACACTTTTTCCCCTGGTGACAACAGCAAAACAATAATAATCACAACAATTTGCGTAAAAATTATGCAAGTGTTATCGCCACAGTGTCAGCCACGGTCATTTTCCCGCCACTGCTGCAAAACATCTGCTTCACTGAGATAAGGCGGCATGAGCGGGCAGTCGCAGTATTCGTCAGTTATTTATTTATATACTGTATTTATTGCAATAAAAAAAATATATGAAATACAATCTGACTAAAACTGGAAGATGGTAGTGAAAAGAAATAGACTCCTAGATTGATAGATTTCAGTATCATTGGCACACAAGAACCAGTGTAAAAAGACATGTATAGTGTATTGTGTATAATGTAGTTTGCATACACAGGGAATAATTGAAACATATTAATTTGTAGAGTGATTGTTTTTGTTTTGGCTTGTTAGTTCACTAATTTACACCAGAGAGGAATTTATTATTATTATTATTCTATAAATAGAATTTATTTTCAGAACAGTTATGGATCCCCGATCTCTTAATTTTTGAATCAAACCCTCTTTTTCTTCCACCTCAAACCTTTTCTCTCTCTCTCTCTCTCTCTCTCTCTCTCTGTGTGTCTCTCTCTGTCCAGACGCTGCAGATGGGCATCAAGCATTTCTCCGGTCTGTTTGTGATGCTGTGTGTGGGCGTGGCCTTATCTCTGCTGACCACAATAGCAGAACACATCGTGTACAAGCTGGTTATCCCGCGGGTCAAGGAGCCACGCTTCAAATACTGGCTGCACACCAGCCAGGTAAAAAAGAGAGAGAAAGAAAGAAAGAAAGAAAGAAAGAAAGAAAGAAAGAAAGAAAGAAAGAAAGAAAGAAAGAAAGAAAGAAAGAAAGAAACACACTCACATGAGAGCACAGTGAAGTTACAGTCCAAAACTTCACAATAAAAGCACACAGCTACAGCAGAATCATGTACTACAGTCTCTTAGACGCTCAAGTCCTCCAAAAAAGTCAGTAACACTGAGCTCTTATGTGCCGCTTGTTTTCCAGAGATTACACCGAGCCCTCAACTCAGTCTTCACTGATGACAAACTGCCAACTGTTACCAAGCCTGAGAAAAGGTAAAGTCATAAGAAATACTTGACTTATTCACACTTTCAGTTCAGGCACACATGTCCTGCAGGTAACTGCTCTAACGCTCTGATGCTCATCATGTCTTTGTATGAATTTGAATAAGCCTTTTGCACAGCAGCCATTTCAACAAGTGTTTTGTACGATGTCATTTCTGGAAGCCTGTGGATTTCCACCGTAAGAGGAGAAGCCTGTTCTTTTCACCTTCAACCACGGCTGAAGTTACTCGCGGTGGAAGAAGAACAACATGTCGGTTCTTATACCTATAAAAAGTGCTGGTTTTTGCCAATAAATGGGATCAGATAGTAATTGTAAGAGTCCCGCAACATTAACATGGAAGTAGCGTCACTCAAAGCGGCAGTTGCTGCAAAGGAAGAAGAAGCTGGAAACATGAGTGGGAGTTGGAGAGAGGAGTGAGTAGTTTACCATGATGGACAAAAAGCTCCTGCAAGGATGCAAATCTCTGAAACTGGTGGTGTTTCCGTGACTGCTGTGGACGGACGCCCACAGGGGAAGAACACCTGCGCTGTCAAGAGTGGGACCTGCTGATGTCCAAAACTGGTGGTCATTGTGTATCCAGGGATGAGGCGTTGGACACTACACAACGTCATGTAATGTCGCCAGACTCTTACATTTACAATGCGAGCCATTTATTGACCAAAACAGGCACTTTTTATGGCTATAAGAATGGCATGACTGCCCCATACTCCTGTCGCAGCTGCTTGAAACTGTTTTGGAAGTACCATTCACATACACAACCAAATTTATAACATTTATATAGGGCCTAGGGTGAAAAATACCTGGATTCCCCTTTAAGAATAAGAATTCTTTTTGCATCCGGCATAGTTGCCCCCTGACGAACACACGTGCTCATTCACACCTGCCCAGAATTAAGTTTGACTCAGAAACGTTTACTGTATGTTATGAACAAAACGTCATTATTACTAAATTAATTATTCACATAGGCTATGAAAGACACTTATGTAAGCTTATACTGAATAATCCACTACTGTCCTTAAAGTCACCAAATATAGACTTTTATGACCAAACTTTTCAGTCCTACCTCCACTGCTAAAAATAAAATCCTCAAGCAAACACAATTTCTATAATAATTTTATTGGGGACCCATTAAATTTTACCAGGGACTCATGCAAATCACAATGGATATTATTATTATATGGGTCCTGGGATACATTGAAATACATTGAAAACCTATCAACATCACTGGTAAATGCTGGTGTGTATAGTTATGAGTTTGTGGGAAAACAATAAAAGTTTTTTTTTTTATTATTTTGATCTCATTTTGGCTTCTAGAGAAATTAAAACACCAATTTGGTGGAAAGGTGGGCAAATCATACAATTTTAACTTTCATAATCAATTATTCTTAGGCAGAATCAAAAGATTCCTTTAAATCAAACCTTAAAAATCATAATTCTGCATTTCTGGATTTTACCTCATTTTAGTTTTTATTATTTGTTGTGGTTGGTTAGTCATGTTTTAAAGATTTTATTCTTTTGCATTCCTTTGTCGGTTTGTGTTTTAAATTCAGCTTTTTTAAAAATTCAAGCTGTGTTTTTCTTTGTTGAGTGCAGTGTAACTTTGTTTTCTGAGAAGTGTGCCTTCACAAGTTAGTCATTTTGGCGTGTAAAATACAAAAACATGCTGAGCAGTGATTCCCGCGCCTCAAAATAATAACGTCTAATGTTCTGTTTCGTCCACAAAAGAAAGAGACCCTGAAAGCAGATATACTTTTATAAAACTAAAACAAGTTAAGTCACTGATTATCAAAATGGTTAATTGCTGCAGTCCTGCAACTTCCAACAACAAACACAACACACACTGATGTTCTATCCAAATCCATGGCTTCCATTTTCCTTCATTTCAAATCATACACACGTTGATATCTTTGCACATTGGAACAGACTTTTGAAACATTGGAGCTCACCATCATCATCATCACCATCATCATCAGCTCTGAGGCTGCAGCAGAAACCATGACTGATTCATGAATCACTGAATCAGCAGCTTAAAAACCACAACAAAGCAGCCACATTATTCTGACACTGGCACAGAAAACACAGGCTGCGCTGAGCCAAAGCGCGAAGACGCACAAACCGCAGCAGAAGCAGCCGCTCACCGATTAGGACGAGATTCTCCGTGGATCCAACTGGAATCACGAACTTCGTATAATCCAGACAGACGCTCAGAGGAACAGCAGGGGAACAGCAGGGGAACAGCAGAGGAACAGCAGAGGAACAGCAGGGGAACAGCAGGAGACGCGCGCGGCGACACCTGCTTCTTTTAATGTCAATTTTAATCCGTTTTCGTCGCGTGAATAATCCAAGAGTTGGAAGCGGAGGCGGCGCCAGGTGAGTTTACGTCCGCGCTGCGCACCTGGATGAACCTGATGGCGACGCGCGGTGAACGAGCCAATCATGGTCACGTTTGCCGCACAATCAGCCAATGAAACGAGGCAAAGGCGGTGCTACTCGCGGAAGAACTATTTTTACGTGAAAGTGACAAAAGTGAAAGAAAAATCAATGCGAGGTCAACACAGTGTTTTTAAAGTACGTGAAAGAAATTAAAAGAGAAACAAAAAAAAAAATTTAAAAAATGAATTTGCTAATATGATATTGGGTTACAAACTATTAAAAAAAATGATAAAATACAGTTACATTGAATACACAGACATACTGAATTTAAGAGCCATAAAAGATAAAGAATAAAGTCATTAAAATAGGTAAAAGTCATTAAAATAGGTAAAAGTAATAAACACGTTAAGGTCTTGAAAAGTTGAAATTAACTGTTTAACTGATTAATGAGAATACACTGTGAGATGAGGTTATATTATACAGTTACAGCAAATAAAAAAAACTGTGGTACAAGCTCAGATTTTATTTTGTTTATTTGTGTTTATTTTGTTGTTTAGTTAATAAAATGTACTTTTATTTAAAAAAAAAAAAAACCTCAGTGCTGCTGGAAGTAACAAACAAACCGAACCCTTTTTCCACACACATATCTTTATTTACACATCTAAACTAAAATAAATTTGCCGTGTAATGATGTGTCCCAACTACAACGGAACACGGGGGCATTTTCCCAGCAGCCTTTGGGCCAAATCATCCGGCCGAGAATAAGTGACAGCAATTAACATGTGAGTGGAAGTGAAGAGACGTCTTTTAATCAGAAACACGGTGGAGTGGTCAGTGAGTTGGAAGCTAATTATGAGTCAGGAGGAATAATTGTTACAGTGTATTGTTTGGCACAGCGGGTGAGAGACAGAAGCAGACTTAGTCCGTGATGAAAGCTTCATTTTTGAGGACAGTGTGCGAGTCACTCTTTGTTCTGGTTAGTTACATAAACCTTCACTGTCAGTCTGACACCAAAACCGTGTAGGGCCACGTTTTTAACACTGGAACTTGCTCCTTGTTATAAGCATTTTAAGGCTTTATGGAATATTCTGCTCCTTAGCGCCACACTCTGGTGGGACATAAAGAAGTATACATACAATGCAGAGTGGCTACATCTAATGGCGCTTTTCCATTATACAGTTCAAGCACTACTCGACTTGTTTTTTTTTACTTTCCTGTTAGGGATATAACCTGGTACTTGGGACTTTTTTTTAGTACCAGCTCTGATGAGGTTCCAAGCGAGCCGATACGATGCTAAAACGTGACGTCGACAGACTGACTGGTCAGAGAGTGTTGTCAGTGGAAGAGTCGTGAGTGTGACGTCCGACTCGGGAATCGAACCGAACGATGCCGAACTGTAGATCAGTTAAAAAGACGTAAGAATCCAGAAAACATGCTTTAATCGCCAACATTTAACAAGGACATTTCTGAAATCTCAGTATTTAACAGAGGAGTCTGGTGTATTTAGCAACAGCAGGCGATCGTGAGCCGAATCACAACCCGTTCAGCCGTATTTCCGTTCAGTGACTGTGTCTGTGCTCGGGTCATGCAGGAAGTACTGAACTAATCTTTTTAATGAACTAATTCTAATGATTCAGTGCAATGAAAAGAACTGCTTTACCCATCACTAGTTAGCGTGTTTGTTTTGTGTATAAATTGACGAGTAGCATTTGAATTGTAAACTGGGAAAGCGCCTTAAGAGTCTAATCCTTAATCCTTAAATGGTGTGCTCCATTTACATCAGAAGCAGGACCGGGGAGTGACGTCACCTCCGAGTTGACTGCCTTACGTTGAGAAAAAAATGTTGGGGAAAAAAACAAGAACGTGACCGTACCTTGGGCGAGCCATTGTTAGCAATAGCAGTTGCTATTTTGCTCACACGAACAGCATAGCCTCGTGTCCAAATTGAACACGTGTGTGACTGATTTACTGAGAAACAAATATGACGAAAGTGCAAATTAACAGTAAAACTGCTGACTATTGACATGAGAGGCAGCCATCTTGGAATCCTTGTGATGTTGCTCCGACTTTCCAGGTTGGAAATCCGACTTCGGGGGCTGTTCCACTTGGAAATCCGACTACAACTGGAGGGCACCATTATAAAGATTTGCATGTTACAAGAAAACACATCCGTTGAGTATCAGTTCTTCCACTGCAGTGCATCTTCAAGCACAACTGTATCCACCTTCAGTCATGGTACTAAATCAGTGTAATAAAAACACAGCGTTGCATAACCAAACCTGCTTGGGGCTGAAAATGTAATGGTTTAAACCGTGTATTAAGTACAGAACCATAGTTCATTACTCAACTGGCTGTGTTAAAAAAAAAAAAAAAAAAAAAAAACCCCAAGGCATCAGAGAAGTTTCTCACTGACAGAATTAGTAGCAGAGTCTGTAATAACCTGAAACACCTGCCTGATGGCCAATAAGATCACGTAATTTAGTACCAGATGTAAGTGTTAAGGTCATTTAGCTCGAGAGACAGTCATTCAACCGACAACCACACTCAAACAAGATTATCCGTTGTTACTGTTAAATCCATAATTATGATTTAAGTGCTATATTAAATGGATATCTTATTCTGGGAGAGGGCCATTGATTACTCTGTTTATACTTGTTATAATAAGTAAAATATTTCACACTGACAAAATTGACACATTTATTCCAATAGGGATTATTTTAACTACCATATATCACTTTTCAATTATAGCCCATGTTGTGCGGACAACTCCAGATTAAATATACACTCCCTGACCACTTTATTAGGTACACATGATTTAACAAAGTAGCAGGAGAAGTGCCTGGTGTGGCGTTCTGCCCCTGTAGCTCATCAAAGGTTCCATGTGTTGTGTGTTTTGAGATGAGATTCAAGCCAATCAAATCCAACCATTCTTCTCTGACCTTTGGCTTTTTCTTAGAGAGAAGAGCTGCTCACTGTATATTTTCTCTCATTCTCAGATGATTTTGCATGGAAAATCCCAGTATAGAATAGCATTTTCTGAAAAAAAAAAAACAGACCAAACAACCCATCTGGTACCAACAACTGTGCCAAATTCAGTGTCACCTAAATCTTCCTTCCTCATTCTGGTGCACAGTTTGAACTTCCACATATCTTCACAATGTCTGTAAATGGCTGATTTGTTAAATGCATTAACAAAAAATACACAGATGGGTTGCTGCAGAACTTTTTCCACCCACTTAATTAATTTATGTGATTAATTCTTTTACAACATGCATAAATTGAAGTTGAGATTCATTTATTAAACATATATCTCTTGGTTGGTTGATAAATGGTTTGTTTGCTTATTTTGAATAATTCTAAACATAATAACTTAGAATTGGCTTAACAGAAATGGCATAAAGGTTATATTATGCTAAAAAGTATAAAATAGTGTAAATATATAAATACTGTAAATTATAGTTTGTCCTTTTTAAAATGTAAAAATTTTGGGAAAAAAAGTATTTTATTATTATTATTATTATTATTATTATTATTATTATATACCTCTATAAAGACCACATCTACAGAGAATCTAAAGATTTGTGCCTCCCTGTTTAAGCCATGATGTGTCATTTTGTAGCACAACTCAGAAAGAAGTGGAATTACAGAGACTAAATCTGTCAAAGAGGTCGTTTAAACGCTGTGCTGATCTGCAGCCCGCAGCAGGCAGGGACCGCAGGACCCTTCAGCAGTTGCACATCTTCATGCAGCACCTGTGTCCTGCTCTTTGAAGGACGGCCTCCCTATTCACAGAGCTACAAGCTGTGCCCGCGTTTTGTTTTGACTGGCAGTGGCAACATCTGCACTGGCAGATGTGACGGGAAGTTGTAGTTAGTGGTAAAATACTGTTTAATGCATTCTGAGGATGTAACGTGCAACTGATGCAGGTAAACACAAACTGTGCAAATGTGAGCTGCGCTCTTTTCAGCAGTGGCTTACATGCAAAACTCTGTCAGATTATTGAAAGCCCTGAGTAGAAATAGCCTTGGATTCAGAGTTTGGTTTGTGCACCTACCAAATTTGGATCTAATGTAGGTTGCAAGGACATTGGGATATAATATTTATGAAAATGTAAATTAAGGCTCTGTCAACTCTGTGACAAGAATATGGCAATTTTGCAAATTGGAAGTTAGAAAGAGTAGCTACACTTGGAAGTTATCTGGAGGAATCTGACAGATGTTAAAGGTTCAGGGATACAGTAGAAAACTGGAACAGGAGCGATCCTTACCTGCCACTTTAATGGGGACAGCTGTTCAACTCCTTGTTAATGCAAATTTCTAATTATACGCTCACATGGCAGCAGCTCAGTGTAATGCAGCATGTAAACATGGTCAAAGAAGAATTTTCAAATTGACCATCAGAATAAGGAAGAAAGGTGATTTGAGTGACCTTAAAACTGACATGGTTATTGTGTCATAGCCAAAACAATATACTAAGTTTGTCTCTGATGAAGATATTAGACATATGCAACCGACTATTACTAAACATAATGAGGAGTAAACACTCAATTGCAAAATAAACACACAAAATGAGTTCATTATTATTATTATTATTTACTGAATATGGGACACTGAGGGAGAATCACAATGTGAGCCTGCTGGTTATTACATTTTAAACTTTCTCACACACGCGAAAAGAAACATTTTTCTTCTTCTTTTTTTTTGTTCATGGTCTGGTCCAATCTAGTTTCATTTTGTTTACACGCAAAGAATAATACTGCATTGTACTGTATACATTCATAATCTAAGCGCAGGGTTGGCAGTGTGCGCTGTATAATAGTGAAGAAGAGAGATGTCACCTGAGGCACTGGTCTAATGAAAGATTCAGCCTAGACAAATTCCAGGCGGACGATGAGCAACTTTCCCACATTGTTATTCTTGGTAAGAACAGAGTTGAAGAAAGTTACTTTTTTTTTCTGAGTGTCTGTTTCTGTCTCTTCAGGTGTAATGAAGGAAACAATCAGTCAGCATCATGGAATCCAGCAGAGGCCTCCCACTGCAACAGACGGAGGTTCCTTCCACAAGAGATGCAGAATGACCTTGAGCGTCCTTCACAGGATCTCCCCCCTCCTTCTTCTAAGCCCTCTCCCCTGCCTCACACCCATTCCCTTCCCCTTCTGGAGAAACACATGCCCATAGTGACCACATATAACGGTCGCTCTGACCTGTTAGGGCGGGCTTTGAGCCAAGGACACGCGTCGGGGCAGGGGGCCTCGACACAGTGTCGGGGTTTGGGTGGGGTCGACTGCGGTCCGGGCCTGAGTGTGGGCTGTAACCCTATGATGCAGGAGCTGTCAGAACTGGAGAGTCAAATCCAAATAATCAAGCAGCAGCTTCAGACTGCAATGAGGAGGAAGAGGGAGCTAGAACAGTACCAATCCGAAAACCAGCAAGCAAACCAGACTGCACCCAGCCAAGCCACAACGCTCCAGTCCAACCAGTTCACTCAGTACACCCAGTCCCACCAACAGACTAACCAACACACAAACGCAGTCCCAGAGTTCTGAAGTGTTCAGAATTCTCTGTTTTTGCCCAGAGAAACCTGGTTTGACATACGACCAGATTCCAGAACCTCCTCCGGGGTCTGAAAAAGGATACTCTCCTGAGTTCTGGAATCTAAATCCTCCTTAAGGCTCAGGAGTTTCCCTGAGGACTGGACTGTGATGTTCCACTGAGACGGTCAAATCCTGCTCTGTGAGTCCAGTAGGACGTTTCCAGACTGCTAAGATATGGGAAGACGAGAGGCACGGAACAAAGGTGAACCAGGGATCCTGAACTAAATCTGTTCTCACTAGCTTGTTGCTGTTGCTGAGGAGGTGTGCAAGCCCATCCTCATCACTTCCCCTCCATTTTACTCACGTCATCGTTTCTTCCAACATTTCTTTCCTGCACTCTTCTCTACCCTGGACATTTGTCCTTCTCATCTCACCTCTTCCTTCAAGCCGTGTCTCTTCAAGGGCACAGATTTGCTTGCCATGACAATAACCATATCACACACGTGAAGACTCTTTGGTATTTAAACTTAATGGACTAATTCACTGTAGAGTCTTACATTGAGATTCATTGAGGGTGTAAAATGACCTGTGGTTGAACCCAGCCCATCAAGTCTTTATGTCCTTGCGTCTTGCTGAAACCTTATGTCTTTGAGGTGGGATAGAGAAGAACTGCTGGTTAAGCTGATTTTTACCATTGATAATTAAATGTTTCTGGCCTTTAACTGTGAGCGTTTGACTGTTTTTCTGGTTGAATGGTCTGGTGAAGATATAAAGTTGTGACATGACATCTTACCAAAATCTGGTTATAGCATATGGTGCTGGATTTTGGGTCAATACGAAATTATTTATAAATCACTGTAATGCACATCTTAATGAAAGCTGTACCTACAAGTTGTAATTTAATTTTATGGTCCAAGTTACGGTCCAGTTGTTTTTTTTTGTTTTTTTTTGTTTTGTTTTTTTACCAGGGCTATAAACAACACTAAATCTGATGAGGTAATACGACTTCTTCCTAACTTCATTAGGGATCAAAACAACGCCTTTTGCCCCTTCTCTTAATCTGATACCTGTGCTCCTCTGTATCACAACGCACTTGGGATTACCAGTAAATTAATTTTATGGACCTTTTCCTCAAAGGGCAACACAAATACAGTGCAGCCTGACATGTTATTGAATTAGAAAAGAACAAAAAGCTGAAGCAGCCCCTCTGTGCTGTGACCTTGTTCTCCTTATTTGTTTTTGTTTGGGTTTAATTTGTTCTCTTATTACAGATTACCTCTCTTATTTGCACTTAATTCGATTGCAACTTCTTTTTTTTTTTGGTTCAGTCCACCTTAAATCTACCATGTGATCCATCTGTTGAGGATTTCCTGTGAGCAGCATGCGAAGTTCATCTCCTCACGGTCCTTGTAGCCATAGAATAAGCCTTTTATATGTATTTTACACAAATACCTAGAATTACGAAGGCTGCCATCTTGCATCACTATGTTTCTACAGCAGCCTGACTGGACAGAGTGTGTTTTTTGTGTTTAAGGCAGATGCTTATTACGCAAATGAAGACAAATAGCATCCATTCTGTTATTGTGAAGGCCACACTGACACACTTGGGCGCAGTGAATTATCACTCATAGAAACTTACATTACTATAAATCCATTCATTACATTTTTCAGTGAGGTAAGTTATTTGCGTTTACTGACAGGTGAATCTAGGGGGTTCAATGGCGAATCATCAAGGATGATTTACTTGCTGGTTTATTTCTTCCATTTACTAATTTTCCTCCCATTGAAAAAGATTCCATTATCCTTTAAACAAGTACACCCTGCAGCTTTTCATAAACAACCCACTCAGAGCTTTGCTGCCCAGCTTGAAAAAATATTTGGTTGTTTGGGCTGTTCTTCATTCTCACTGCTAGAGGACAAGTATTTAGCCAGGAAAGGCACGTTCAGAACAGCCAAGGATGACACTTTTTAAAAAAGCAGGGCCTGGTCAAATACTCGCTCTCGCTCTCATACACACACACACAGGCAGCTGCTTTCTATTTAGCCAGTGTGTCTGCAGGGTAAGCGCAGGCTGTCACAGCTGAAATGAATACCCGACGAAGCACAAGAGCGAGGCCACGGTCTGAACCGTCAGCGTCCTTCGTGTCTGTCGGTGTGTAGGACTTTGCTCCGGAGTGACGACACGTCACTGATGTGTGGGTGCGGTCAACGGGAAACTGAATGAAGAGCTTCAACTTCAATTGTCTCTGCTCATTCTTAATCACCTGTCTGCCTCATAAGATCCGACACTGTACAAGAGACAAAAGTAAATATCCGGAGCAATTTGAATGGTCTTAACATAAAGACATGACTTGCTCTAAGACGCAATCATCAATTGTTTAAACTTGCTGATTATTTGGAAAATAAATCTCTTTTTTTTTTTAAGAACTCCAAACAAATCCAAATCATTTTGTTCATTTCTCAGTTGGTCTCTTGTAGGGCTTTTCACACTGTGATGCCAGTTCCGGGAAAAAAATTTCAACGTGGTTCTGACTATTTCAGAAACTGATTATCTACTGGGATTTCCGAGCAGAAACATCTCTTGGGGTGACACAGACTGGTCAGATAAAGCAAAAATGACCAGTGATCAGCAGTTCTCTGTGTGCAAATAATGACTAGACTTGTTTAAGATGATATAAAGATAACATTAACAGAAATGACCACTTCTTCAAATGTCCACTGTACCTATAAAGGGACTGTTTAATGTATAATCAAAATGTCAATGCCATGGTTTAGCTCCAAGAAATGGGATGGAATTTTAGACGGTCAACTTGCACTGGTCATCACTCACCATATTCCAATACACTGCAAACACTGTAATCAGATTTCATTTTCTGCCAAATGCTTCCTCACCTGGGCAAATGTACAAAAGTCATCATATTACATGTTTCCCCATCTTATAAAACTGACAAAACTGGATTTATAAATCATCTCTTTTCAAGTTGTTTGACTGTGTGAATGAGCACAATCAAATTCAGCCTCATCTGTTCACCAGTTAATACTGTATTTATGGATTACCCACAGTCCTTAGTTGCAGAGGAGCTGTGATGAAAGAAATAGGTTTACTACTTTAAATCAGTGTAAAAATGTTGAAGAAAGGAAACCATGAACATGCAGACACACACAAGAAGTCATTGTTGCTACTGACTATTTAATTCATGGACAAACCAAGAAAGAAAAAAAATATATATATATATATATATATGCAGCATTTCAAAAGAAACGCTTCTTCTTTTGCTCTCAAAGTAAAATATGGTCATAATCACAATGATAATGAGCATTATTCAAATCATGAGTATTTATAAAAGATCTCAGCTTCTCTCTTCATGCTGGGCAAACTGTATCTTATCTTCCAACAGGAAATGGAGTCACAACACTGCATCACAATCCACTGGAGGCTCAGGGAGAGGGAGCGATACCTCAAAGGAGGAAAAGTGAAGCAGGAGTCATTAGCTTTGTTTTCTGTAAAAGGGCCAGTCAGGGGGCAAAGTTAATAACTCAGTTTCACTCCAAAAAGCTTTTGTACCCCCCCACCCCCACCTTCATATCTTAAAAATTGGAATTCTTCAGGTAGATCTGGCCCAGGCTAGTCCCATCGGACATTTCTGTACAGCAATATATATTAACATCACAATGAATCAGGAAATTGGGGTGAAACTAACGTTGGCTCAAACCCATTTCACCCTTTGCCCCAACCACTTAGCCCTACTCTGTCTTACACAAACACGAGTTCTTGTTCTTGTCGAGGGTTAGGTTGAAAAGAATTCCTCTTACATTTGCTCAGATCCAATGAAACTAATGTTACTGTCACAGAGCTAACACTGGCTAGTTTTCATAGAACTATTATTGGTTAACTGTATGAGATTTTTCCCAGATAACCCAATCCAAACAAACTAATGTTACCAGCGTACAGCAAAATGGTTGACTTTATAAAGCTAACATTGGAAAGCTTCATGAAGCTAACACCGGTTCACTTAATGAGATTTTTCCCATATGAAACAAACCAAGTAGTTAGTGGTTAGCTTTACAAAGTTAACACTAGTTAACTTGATGGGATTTTTCCTGGATTAACCCACTCCAACAAAACTAACCTTACCGTCATCAAGCTAACATTGGTTAGCTTCATATTTGAAAGCTTTGCAAAGCTAACACTGGTTCACTTAATGAGATTTTTCCCATATGAAACAAACCAAGTAGTTAGTGGTTAGCTTTACAAAGTTAAAACTAGTTAACTTGATGGGATTTTTCCTGGATTAACCCAATCCAAAGAAACTAACTTTACCGTCATCAAGCTAACATTGGTTAGCTTCATATTTGAAAGCTTTGCAAAGCTAACACTGGTTCACTTAATGTGATTTTTCCGGGATTAACCCACTCCAACGAAACTAACCCTACTGTCATTAAGATAATATTGCTTAGCATGTTGTATGGCTATGCCAGCCACAATAAAAGCTGTTTGCAGTCTCTTGTAAGCACCAAAAAAAAAATGCTCCATGACTGTTCCCAAGGTATTCTGACAACTTTGCTTAATAACTTCCTTTGTTCATATGAGCGGAAACACAACAGCTGAACAGCTGACAGCGGCTTTTTAATGAATCGCAGGGAAGACATGTCGCACCTGCTTCTTGAAGAAGTGTTCCATTTGAGAGTTAAATTTTAACCACTATTTCCCTCTTGCAGCTCAGTTCTAAGGAGGGATGGGCAAGGGTGCAAATGAGAAATGGGATTGGGCCTTACCGTGAAAATTTCTACGAAAACATGGCATTGCAAGAGCTGAACCCCACTTCCTGACTCCGACTATGACACTTCCTCCAGAAGAGAGAGGGGTGTTACCCCCAAAACACTTAACTGATACCATAACATATCCAGGTTTACAGCAGGCAAACAGGTCCATATGGATCATAATAGTCATACAGATTAACAAAAATCTTTACAAAATATGACCTAACACGGTCAAGTAATGTACAGTGAGATAACAAAAGAAAGGATTCTGTCTTTTTTTGTTTTTTTTTCTGTACAAAGGACAAACATCACAGGAACAACAACATCGATATTTATTCCATAGCAGATATTTTTCAGACAGCGCGGCGGCAGCGATAGATGTGGTGATCGACGGACGAGGCCTTTTTAGCAGGCAGGATGTGATGTAAGACGGAGTGAGTCAGCTGACAGGAAGTGTGCAGGTGTAACACCATCAGGTTAGGCTACAGCACTCGCTCATACAAAATGTACAAAACACTGTCCTCTAACTACAAACCACACACCTCGTAAGGGGGGGGGGGAAATGTCTCATGTTTCAAATGGTTTCAAATATCAGGAAAAAAATATCTGTGCTTAAGTTTTGTTTTGTTTTTCTTGTTGTTGTTGTTGTCGCCTTTTTGTTGCTAATCTGTGCGCCTTGGCAAGTTGAAGTGAACTGAGCATAGCTCAACTAGATGAGAACCATTACAAACATGGTGGATTTCGGCCCCGCCCCCATAGGTGAATGAAACAGATATATCAGGAGTGGGTTTTTTTTTTTTTTTGTGAAGCATTCGGAGCCACGTGACATGCGTCCTCGTCATTGTGTCTGGAAGTGCTGTGGAGACGCAAACGTGACCCGGTGCTGCCCCCTTAGTCATGTGACCTCCGTCATCGATGCCGAGTGGTTCTGAAAAGGGATGTGGGAGAAAGGTAGGATGGAGGAGGAGGAGGAGAAAACGCAGGAAATGGAAGGAGACAGGGAAAGGGGAAAGGGTGTGGTAATGAAGAGATGGAGGAAAATCACTTGTCAGGAGTGCACTGTGTGGTTCTCTGTTTGTGCGTGCGGAAGAGAATGGAGTTGGTAGTGCAAAAAAAAAAAAAAAGGAGTCATGCCTGTGCATGTGTGTTCTTCTGAACATGTGTCATTGCTTTTGAGAAAGAAAGAAAGAAAGAAAGAAAGAAAGAAAGAAAGAAAGAAAGAAAGAAAGAAAGAAAGAAAGAAAGAAAGAACACACAGTGAACTCAATATATAACACAAAAGAAATTATGAGAAAAACCTGAAAATTACAAACTCAAGCTGGACCTGAAAATTCATTTCAACAAAATTACAGCAACAGAAAACTGAAGTACCAAATGATTTCCAGTAAACCAAATTAAAAGTTTGCAGAGGTGTGGATTTATGTTTTGATCTAAAGGCCTTGAGGGAGCTCTAGCAATTACTGGGGAAAAATAAATCACATCGTATTAGAGATAAAGCTTTTTTTTCTGAGATTCCCGGTCAGGTGTTTTGAGCTACCTGTGCACTGAGCGTCTCCAGAGGACTCTCCACACGTGGGAAAGTCATTAGAGGCAGACCACGGTAGTCTTCAGTCTTCTGTTTGACCGCTGCACTGTGGACGCCTTTGAAGTTGTTCACAACACAAATACCCTGGGAAGAACAAGAACATTTTGGAATTAATTGTAAGACGGATTGACAGTAACACGGGCTGACTTGGAACTGAAGCACAGATGAAATCTTCCGATGGTGAACTCAATTTTGAGGCTTATGTATGCCAACAATTAAACCACGTTTTCCACAAAGCAGTGCAATTCAATTTGTTGCACATTGTCCATCAGTCATTAGAGGCACCTGCTGCATGTCTGAACCCCTCTATGGACTAGTAAATCAAAGAAAGCAGACAAACTCCAGGCCAGTCATACCCTCTGGCAGCAGCACTGCAGGAGAAAATGAAGCAGGGTGATTCACAGCCGGAGGATGCTCAAGGTTTCCTTGTTTGTGGCACTTCATTCTCCACTACATCCACACCAAGAAAATCAGTGAATCAAAGAGACTGGACATGGTTTTGTTAAAACAAAATATGAATTATTTTAAGTGTAACTCAACCCTTAAACCACTTTTTTTTTATGCGAAAACAAGTAGATAGGGTTTAGAGCCTCTCAGTTCAGTTTAGTCTACAGCTCTGAGCTCTCGAAGTAACACCATTATCGAAAACATTAAAATACAGTGGAGTAAATAGGCAGCTAAGGATTTTTCACAGGAGGCAGATTTATTCCCAATAAGATCATTTGCTCTTTCATCATCATCCTCTTTCTCACATATACTTCACACAAAAGTATAGAGGAATTAGATTAAGATTTAGCAAGAAATAAGGTGACTCGACGTCAGATGTCAGGACCAGACCACACCCTCCCCCCCCCTGCACTGCTCCCCACTCTCCCTCACTCAGCTCACTTCTCGGTATTTATCAAAATTAGGCAACAGGTGGACTTATCCTCAGGAGTCAGGGTTAAGTTAAAATGTAAGAAATTCTGTCATTATAAATTTAAACTTTACACCAATTGGGTTGATTGATAAGCAAGTCAAATATATAGAAAGTGTAGGTCTTGGTGCTCAACTTTCTACTGATTTAAATTGTTTTCACATGACTGTTCTTATCTACTCTTGGCGGCAACCTATTTTTAAGCCCCAACCACCCTCTTTGTTCCAAATACAATTTGAGTACAGCATCCATTTGTGTGTCTGTGTGTGTATTCACCCAGTTGCATCCCTAAAGATTATAGATGGATACTTTTTCTTTTCATTTTTGTGTCCTGTCATCCATGCCAAGACAGACTCCTACCCACACTGTGCAATCTAATGCCTCAGGTGTGGAAAGAGAAATTAGCTTATTGCCATGGAAATGGCTTTGAGCTTTCTGAACAAAAGGTGCTTCTTGCCACAGGATGCAGTTTTGTAGCGTAAATATCAAGCTGAGCCAAATCCATGTATGTGTTTTGTACCTGCTTAAAATGTGACAGGAAGAAAACAACAGCATTTGATCATGAATTCAGTGATATCACATGCCCTTCATGTGGCAAATGTACATAAATAGGAAGCCTTGAAATAAGTGCTCATTTTACAAGAATTTCAGATTGTCTCAGATCAAGGAGACACTTCTGTGTCTCTATGTTTGGAATCTTGCAAGTATCATCCTGGAGCTCCATGACCAACTTCCTAACACTGATCCCTAAAGCTGCATGAGAGGACAAACCAAAATCCACAGGGATTTGAGAAAATACCTGCTTCCTACCTCCTCTCTGTGCCAATTAATTCCCCTCAAGACGGTTGTCAATCAAACCATGGTTCTCACGTGACAAAACTGTGATGAGCTTCGTCACGATCATTAAGTTCACATATCAGTGAAGAAGAGGCATTTCACGCTTTGCTGATAATAAGCTGGACATGAGCAGGTTCAAAACTGCTGAGGTAATGATTGACTTTCACATTTCCCTGGAGATCACTGACTCAACGCATGTCAATTTTTATGGGTCAATCATTGGAAGCCTACTGTATATCTCTCTTTAGAGCCCCATGAGCGGTGGCTCCTCCTCCTCGTAGTGCAAGGACAAAGCTGCTCCATTGTGACCACACTGTTGGCTTTACACTTCCCTCAACACAGTGAGCAAAGGAGAATCAAACACTGACTTCACACACCGGGTAGCCTGAAGTTAAAGCTGCACGATATGGTCAGATGTTGCCATTGTGATATGATTCATAACTGGTACAAATAATAATTTTTTTCCACATCTAAACTGTCATTCTTGAAGGGGGAATTCCTGCAGTACTGCACAGTGCATCATAATCCCATCAACAAGGTACCATTTTGAAGGCACCAGAACTGTGATTTGGTTGGTCTGATTTTGCAACCAGAAGTACAGAAATGTCACCTCCTCATATGTGCCATGCTCCATCATCTATTTTCTCTAAATGGAAAAATAATTTACTAAATTAAAATCATGCATTATTGACAGTCATTTGAAACAAAGTGAAACGAAGTGTGACCTTTCTTTACATTATTTCTGTAAATGTTAAAGCTTAATTAAACCCCCTCTTTTGAGGCTAAATCTGCCCAGTGCCCAATTTTTAAACATGCCAAGAGGTGGAATGGGAGGTAAATGAGGGAGAGGAGGAAGGAGAGTGGTGAGCATTGAAAAACGCATGGTCTGGTAGTGAATCTGACACCAAGTTGCAGATGTGTGGAAAATCCCCACCAGAGTGTACCAGTGAAGCAAGAGTGGACTACGAAAGGCACTGTCAAAATTTGAATGCAGTAGCTATGCCGATTTTGTATGTATAATTTCAATACTTTACATTTAACTGAAGATTTGCACCTGGATCAGCAAATATATCGATACCGTTATACACTGGCTTTCCACTATATATTCATTTAGTTTGTTGTTTCAGGACCATCTGCTTGAACCTATTTAATGTTTTCATAATTAGGTTTTCAGATTATTTGATTATTTGATTGTTCCATCATTTGAATCCTGCAACTGTAATGCAGTGATTTTAAGGTTATGCTGTTCAGTAATTGTTTTTAGCATGACCTAAATATACTGGTAAGGTTCTCTGGACTTGACTACTTTTATTTTTGTTCCAAACACTGAAACTGGAATATTGTAAATTCTACACCTGTGGCTAAGAACAAGCTGCAGAAGGAGTTTCAGCTTCCTGAGTTAATCCCACTAAACACTTTTAAATTCCAACTCAGAGGTTCAATCCCTGCGAACCTTGGCCTGGTTCTTAAAATGGTTCTTCACCTTAGTGGGACTTTTTAAATCCCTTATTCTGTGTTAAAGAGACACTTTTATCTAAGACACTTTAAATAGAATGATCATCTCTTAATTTACACACAAAACAAATTTATTTTGGTCAATATTCAAGGAAATAAACGTGATTAAAACAGCCGACTGAGCATTACTTACCCGTTTAACACCAGTTTAACAAACTGCATAAAACTAATTCATCGTACTTTTATGTTTCACAAAGATGTGCTTACCAACCTGGAAAATGGTTGTAAACAGTCAATTCTCTTTATGAGCCAGAATGCCTCCATATTTACTTACCCAGTCCCAAACCAAATTACAGCTCATTACTTCCACCTATTGACATAAAGTGGGCATCACATGACTATTTAATGTGAATGATAAATCACAATGAAGAGATGGTTCACCTGCTCAGACACTTGTTTTGGAGATCTGTGTATTAACAGTAACTTCTGACATAAATCCTATTCAATCACCACTTTTTCATAATGTTAAATCATGTTATCACATCACGTCATCTACTTTTCCTAAAAGCAGTGATCTCTTAAAACACATGCTGGTCATATTACATAATTTTATGTTATGCAACTTGTGGATTAGTGGGTTCTGCAACAATGTAATTTCCAGTAAAACATGCACACGCTGTATCAGGATTAATCACAGCTGAACAATTATGTTTCTTTTTAAAGGGTATTTGACTCTTTCTCTTTCAATCAAAAAGACATCAAATCAGCCAAATTCCCCGTCCTCCCTCCCTCCTCTCTTTCTCACACTCCCTTTTACACCCTTAGCCTTTTGACAATCAAGTAATGAAGCATCTGAGAGAATTAAATATTTCACGAGAGGGTTCCTTCACTTTTCCTTTCTCTCCTGTTTCTGCTTCAATGCAAAACAACTGTGATCACTTTGCGACATTTCAAAAATCTGCACAAAAGCTAATTAACTGATGACAAAGCATGTTTTTTTTCTAAATTGTCAGCAGAGGCGAAAACCATTTGGTGGCACGTCACAGGAGGATGATGTTGAGTTGAATTTAAAGCGGAAAAGACACATTTGGTTTGATGAGACAAATAAGATCCGCTGCCTCTGGAGAATCAGACTTAATTTGATCGCTTCATCGTTCATCATCCGTCATTAGAGCTGTCATGATCTGAAAATTGATCAAAATAACATCATCGTTCCACTCTGCTCTTAGATCTACAAAGGTTCCTAGTAGGAGCACAGGATGAGTAAAATGCAGAAAATGCCAGATTTTCTCACAGAATTTATTTAGTTGCCTAAACCTTACCAACAAAATAAAAAGGGGGATATGGATGATTTAGCTCCGCCCCCGTCATGTCCAACCGAGGGTCAGAAAAACAAACATGTACAGAAATACTAACCTGTTGTAGACACAATAAATTTCCACGACACCTGCAGCCAGTTAAGATGCCATGACAGCTGCGGCTAAGAGACACTCCAACAAAACAGCACAAACTTAAACCTCCTCCGTTTCTCTCAAATCACAGTGATTTGTGTGGCTAAGTATCAGAATTGTGATCTTATTCAGTTGTTGCTCTACACATGTGATAACGTGAAGGCAAAAATCATTTGCCAAAATGACAGATCTCAGAAAATTAAGTCCAAATATTTAACTTTGTGTGGCTAATGTTTAGATGAGTTATGATTTGGTTTGTTACAGCTCATTGTTAATCGGTGATAGTCAAAATGCAAGAGAAAAAACAACAACACAAAACGTATGAAAATTCAAATCTAATTGAATTGCAAGCTTAAACATCAGTTGGGGCTTTGGAGAATCGCGTTAAAGCTTTTCACTTTTAAACATAAAGAAATGTCTGTTTTTCATTTATTCAGCCTGTCAGCTGTTCCTGAGTAAAGTAGTGTTTGGTTTTTGTGATGCCTTTTATATGAACAGCTACTCTTGTAAAGCAAGATTCAAAACAAATATTGAGAACAGTTGCAATTTGGACGCAGTGGAACTGGACTCTGGAGTGTGTTTGTGACACTAGCCACGTTTTTGCGACAGAAGTTACACAATGAAGCTTTAATGAGTTACATCCATCTGTGTCGTCAACATCATCTCTCTCTCTCTCCGACGTGAACCTCCTCACACTAAATCTGTCTTTCACATCCTCTCCCCATCACTTCTTCCTGAATTACCCCCTCTTCACCAAATCATTAGAAACAGCGAATTGGCACACAGCTTAAGTAACACTTTTCCACACATTTCTATATGGCCTCAAAGGTGCTTTTAAAATCTAAGCATACATTAAGTACAAAAAATCTGCAGTGCATGGGAATTTAAGCAAATAAATTTACATCAGGACTGACTTAAAAATGGCACTGAACCCGCTCTGCAGCAGCCCGGATTAATCATTTAATTACTAGTTTGGGTCTGTTCCAAAACTAAGCAGAAAATTGTTGCAATAATTTGAAAATAGTTCACGACCAGACTCCGCCACAGAGAACAATCATCTCCTCTCGTCTCTGCTCTCCTCTAATCCCCCTTTCCCGTGCTTTCCTCAAACTTCTCATTCAACCATTGTTCTCACCAGAAACAGAGCGACAGCTGAGCCCAGTATAAATCCAGCCACGACGTCTGAACAGTGGTTCCGGTACTCTGAGACTCGGTTGAGGCCCGTGAGGAAGGCGGAGCAGAGCGTGCCCAGACACAGCACAGGCTTGGCCAGGCGGCTGGACTTGGTTTTGATAGTGCTGGTGATGTACATCTGGAAAAGAGGTGATCAATCAGTTTTATTTTTTTTCACAAATCATTAACCGTTTATTTAAATGGCAGCACGCGTGAAGTTGTTTCACTGTGTCATGATGCCACAAACTTGCAAAGAAAGATGTCAAAAACTTACATCATATGAGTGAAACAAGTCTAAAAAAACCTAAGAATTCTTTTTCACAGGGAATAAAAGATTACAAGAGGGACCAAATGTGAGAATCTGATAGTCTGAGCTAAAAAAGAGTAACATTTAAAATCAAACACATTCTGGGTTTTGCTCTTCATGAATATTTACCTCCTTTCAAATTAAGGAGCTACACATGTCAAATCCTGTCTTCTTCAGTGATCTGTCGTCTCTCTACCTCTGATAAAATCTGATTTTTCACATTTTCACTGAGTCACATGTCTACAGCTGCCTGGACAGTAATACATGAACAAGCAGCACTCATTACAACAAAGACAAATGTGCATAATAAAGATGCTCTTACACTAAAGTTAACTAGTCTGTGGCACGACTGTTGTTGCGTACAAGATAATTTAATTGCCTAAACCAGTCTTTACCAAAGTGCAGACAGAAGCCCCCTGCTGGACAGTGAGGTACTGCAGCTGGGTTGCGAGAGATCATAATTCACAAATAGAAAATTACGCTTCCAATAATCAGCTAAACCAGCTAAATATTGAGTAAACCCAAGATGGAGGTAACTAACTTATCATAGTATTTAATATAATGGACATAAAGAGGCTTGATTCAAAATGTAAATGTTATTTTTTAGCCCGTTTGTGAAATATGGCAGATAAATCAAAGGTTTTGCTGAGCCACAGAAGTTTGAGACATTTCTAAGTTGGGGAATGTCTGGTAAACATTCGGTCTCATGAATGACAGTTGGAGTGTGATTTATTCTGACAAGTAAGGCTTGAGCAGCGAGGCAGCGCGTTTATTTTTTTTTGCTTTCATTCAGCTGTTGCAGTGAGTCACTGGGAGAAGGAAATAGATATTATTTTGTTTGTTTTATGCTTAACTTTTACTCTCAGCCTCCCTCTTTTTTATTCCTCTCAAATGACTCCTCTGTTTTTGTTTAACTGCGGTACTGTAACTCCGACTTGCCGGTACATTAAACAATAAATGCCTTTGCTTGACAAACAACATCACCAATTGTTCCTGCCTTATTCTTGGACACCTATAGCGTTGTTATACTGATTTATACAGCCATTTCACTTGAGTATAACTTTCCCGCGCTCTCTCCAGTGGCACATTCGTGGTCCTTACCGTCAGATAAACAGCGGAGTAAACACTCAGCGAAGCATCCTTGGACGGGAACGACCTGCGGGCGTTCTCCACAACGATTGGGTTCCCCGTGCAGATGTTACCGTTGACGATAAATTGATGATTAAAGCGGCACTCGGTGCCAGTATAGTTGGGTTTGCAGACAGACAGGAAGTAGGGTGAGAGACCCCCCGTCACCACCTGGCCTGCGTTGACGAAGATGTCCGTGGCAAACAGGCCGAATGCGAACACACCTGGACACGTGGAGACAAATGCACAGGACAGTGAGACACCTGGGGTTAAAATGAGGTGTATGTTATCAGGCACCAATTTAAGCCTCATTAAGTTGAGTTTAAAAAAAAAATGTTCAACCGCAGTACCAAAGCAGTTCCAAACACAAAGTAATTGTCTTTCCCACTTTCAGAACACATAATATATTTAGCAGTATCATTAATTTTCCCATCAAGCATTGGTTTGTTAAAGTGGAAATACTCATTTTTATGTGAGTGTCCATGGGTGTGTTAGTCTTAAATGGGAGTTTATTGGCAGAATTTGAATATACTGTCCATAAATCTATTTGCAGTGCTGTATAATCAGTTACATAAAATAAGATTAGAATAACCCATTTTGAGAAAAAAATTCACAGTTCGAATATCGTCCTTGTCAGAGCGTCTCCATCACCTGTACTGGCACTATGTAACTTTGGTTTGGGTCACTCCAAGAACGAATGTGAAACCAACTTCACTGCTTTGACTGCTTACGTCACAGAGCTCCGAGCGAGCGAAGCTGCTTTAAGTTTGGGGTGAAGATTAAACAGGATTAGTTGTTACACTGGAAATGGAAGAGACAGCACAGACACCAGAGGGTTTGAAGATTTGGTCTGAGGAGTCAAAGATAAAGTGGGGGAGTGATAGGATAAGATGCAGGACAAGGGTGAAGACTGATCCTGCCTTCACTCGCCGGTGTCAGCTGAGAGACGCCGAGGGATGTCGGAGTGATAGTGACCTGGCTGTTACTATTAAACTAGTAAGTAGACATTGTTCGCTTACAAACTAAACATAGTGTGTTGGAGCTGTGTGACAGGTTGTGTTATTGAAGTCATGATGTTCCATGTTCATGTTTGGAATTCAAAGTTATTCACGCAGTAGAGCGTTTTTTTTCCCCTTAACTGCTAGTTATGGCTAACATGCTTGTTGTAGACATGGCTAGAGTTCTCTGGTATCGGTGGTTTGGCAACAAATGCACATGTTACCACGGCGTATGTTGTAACAGACAGTACTGTTTTCTAACTTTAGGGGGATCCTGAGAGCAAAAACTACACTGTCCTACTATGCCAACTATATTATATGTCAGCCCATGGATGAGCGGAGAAGAATTGGGCTTGTAAAAGGAGGGTTGCTGGCCCAAATCCCGGTGCATGTCAAGAGCTGGGGTGCTCTTGAGCAAGGTACCCAACCATCATTGCTCTCTATTGCAACTTAGTACTGCTATCAGTCACGACTGATACAATCAAAACATCTTATACTGTATATCAAATTCTTCACTGTGCACAATACTGTAAAAATGTGAATAAAAAAATCAGCAACAGCATTTCAGCTGAGTCATGTTGTGGGCTGTTTATTTACTCTTTATGGGAGAAGAATATTTGGAGAATTGCTTCTTTGAAATTGCTTGAAAATGGCTGTAGGTGGTCAATGCATCAGCACAAATGTGTTACTAACAGCTTTGTAGTTTGAAAGGTGTAAAGAGACTGTCATGGACTGATACAGGCAGCGGTAGACAGTCCATGTTGTGATATCGGACATGAGAGAGTGATATCCAGCCATCCCTGGCTGTTACGTTTTCCCCCTCACGTGAACAAACTTTTCACCGAATCATCGGGGGTTACACACTTTGAGTTGGTAGCGTTTTTTTTTTTTTCCCTCAGGAGTCACAGGTGACTGACATTACTCGCATTCGACTGTCAGCCATGATGAACAACGGCACACTGCTTCCTAAACACTGACTACAAGACTGTGAAAGTCACGGGAACGGTTATGATTTTGCAGATGCTTGACTTAGCGAGCCATTAATCTCCTGCTTAAAGAGTTTTGTGCTCACAAGGCATCAGACAGTGACCTTAAAGTGTCTACATTATACTTTTCAACTTGTTGCTTCTTCCCCAGTGTGTCTTAAAAGATTTTTCTGTACATGTAAAAAAGTCGAAAGACTGCACATGACATTTAGTTATTCTGCCACATGTATACATATGTGAAGTCAGACGCCAACAGCTGGTCCGGCTTGATTTATTTAACAGTAATTGGTCTGCATTGCACTGACCAATTAGAGCAAACAGATTTTTGGGATGGAGGCCAAAGTGCAGAGTTTCAGACAGATGATAAACAGAGGCAGAGCAGTGATGTACATATAGTATGAGAGTAAAAATGCACATTTTAAACATTAGTGCATGTAAAGAAACAGCACCCAAGTAAACTCACACGATATTGGAACTTTGATTTGGCAAATAAAAGGTGGCATTTTCCCCATCACTCTGTGAACAGCTGTGATCTGAGTAGGGACTGCTTAAGTCTGACAACAGCAGGACACAGTGAGAGGACTCTTTGTCCTTTTTTTGCAGATGCAAGTAAAGACTTGCATCCACCAAGATGTCACCAATTAGTTGCAAGATGGACTCCAACGTGTAAAAGTGTCCCTTTTACCAGGCACCATCTGTAACGTGCTGATTTTGCTTCATACTGCTATGTTTAAATAAAGTATGAAGTGAAATTTTGAAGATAGACTCCATAAAAACTAATTAAACCTAGAAACTTTAAGGTTTTTCTTAATTGAATTTTAATTGTTTTAACAAAATTGTTTTATCATCACCAGATGTGTCTGCTCTATTTGTTGTATTCCCCTTTTTGACATCTGTATTACTATTTTTAGTGTTGTATTGCCTTAAACCGAATACTTTGTTGTGAAAGAGCTCAATTTTCCCTGAATAAATAATGGCTATTCATATTTTACTCCTCCTATTCTGTAAGAATTGAGACAGAAATAATCCCCATTCCACTGTTCCTGCCCAGAAAATAAATTAAATGTTGTCATTATGTGGGTTTGTATGTGTACACCTGAAAGGACACAACACGGATAATCTGGGAGTTTTGGGCATATAATGTAAGAAACCTTCTCACCTATGAAGCGTATGATGCGGCGGATCAGGGGGTTGAGGTAACAACAGTCTCCTGTCACGATGGTTTTCTCCTGAACCAGGAGGGTTTCCCTCGTTGATTTCATCACGTACATGCAGACCTCTCCGATGAAGATCTACACACGAGATTGAGATTAAATTAAAAAAAATAAATAAAATACAAAAGAAAGAAAAGAAACAAGGAAGAAAAAATATAAAATATCAGACATTCAGGGTCATGGAATTTGCCCTTGTCTGGTCTGTGATAACAAACCGGTGTCTTAATGCAGCCTTTCTTCAGGTCCATTACAGTGTGGACATTACATCAGGGTTAATGGAAAACCTGCTGCGGCTGCTGCTGGACTCACAAAATGAAAGTCATTGCCAGCTGCTTGGGCGACACAGGCTACTCCAGGAATATATAGTACACTGTAAGTGTCTATGTGAGATTGTGCAAGCATAAAATTCAGTGTAGTGTGTACATGCAATGTGATTTTCCTCTTTTGTGGTCTATTAGGTACAAGATTGGTTACAAAACACCCTATTTTTTAATCATCAAATATTCTTGGGGCTCCAGCTGATGCCTTTTCTTTATGTTTTCTTTTTTGGTTACAGGCGACATCATCAACCAATGCTGTGATTTTTGGAGGAACCCGAAAGTAAAAGAGGGACTGACAGCCGTCAAACAGCAACATGAATATGAATGTCTGAAAAGCTCTGTGCTGGATTCAGCCCCGTCAGGATTTGTCAGCGTGAAGGATGAATTCGTAATATCCACTACTTGCTCTTGTTCCTTCTGGACGATGAGTGTGCCATTAAGCATGCGAGTAACGAATCATGAGCTATCGGCAAAATGCATCGTGACAGAGAAAATACATCTTTTGATGTAAAAACGACCCAAAAACATCGCTCTTCATCTGCAACACGTTAGTGACTGTAAACTGCATGAGGCAGGCAGATCGTCGTCGTGATAAATAGAATATGCATTTAACAAAAGCAGGGCCAGTGTGAGTAAAACAACGTGTCATTTCACTACAGGCTGCAGGTTGTGAACCCTGGGTTGAGGCTGAAAATGACCAGTGTTATGGAAATTGTGCATGTTGAAAACAAACCGTCTTTCTTGAGAGCTTTTCTTTGCAATGAAGAAGAAACAATCAGTCCGCAGGTGTGTGTGTGTGTGTGTGTGTGAGGGACAAAAGTTCAGGAGGAAAACAAAGCATTCATCATTCTCTGAGAATGTTTTTGGTCATTATCTGTCCTTGAAGGAAGGAAACATGATTGAACAGAGAAACCACTTCTGATGTCAGACACAGACAGTGTCCCTGCATGAACCTATGCAGGCGAGTACAAAAATATCAAGGGCAAATCAAAGTAAAAAGGTATGTAAGGGTTAAACTAACAGATTTTTCATTACACTGGAGTACTGTGGAGGACTAAAGGTGCAGTGTTAGGATTTGGTTTTGAATAAATGAAGTAGAAATTCTGAAATATTATGAGACAGCATAATTAAGACAAAAATGCAAAAAAAGTTAAATGAATAACAGCTTTAACTGATTAAATTCAGAATATACCTAAAATATGTCATCAAGATTAATATTTTCTTTTAAAAACAAGGCAATATCCTTCAAATGGTTCAACCAACTTCAGGAACAATGAAGAAAACAAGTCTCTGACTTTTACTGATGTGTGGGAGCCTTAATTTAGGAAAAGGAAAATCATATATTTTGCACTTTGTTTACCGTTTTTTAATGGCTTATTTTCACAGTGCGTCTCAGGCTCTAAGCATTTATTCTGTGTTACATACTGTATATTCTATGAAGACAGTGTAGATTCCCATTTATGAAAAATATAGTCTGTGAATTACATGTCCTTCGTAAGCTGTTTCTGCTTCTTTGCCCAGTGTTCACAGATTGAAGTGGGGTTTAGCATAATTAGGGCTGCAACTAATATTTTCATAATCAACGGGAGAAGCACAAACTCCTCCTTCATATATTCCTCTCAGAATGTGACCTGCTCACCAGAGTAAAAAGTAACTGGCAGCTCAGGTTCACAGTTTACCCTGAAAGTTCATAAATTTCTGAGAAATCCACAGATGGTAACAGCCTAAAGTATGGTGGAGAATCACTTTTCTTATGCAGTTTTACTCGCACATTGAAAGTGACTGCTTTAACCCAGAGGAGAACAATAAATGATTCATGATGCAGTTTGTTATACCACACTTGCTGCCAAAAAACAGAGAATTTTTAATCAGAAAACAATCAAGTTTTCAGCCTCAGGCAACGACAAACAATGTTGTGTTGATTGTTGTAGTTTAGAAACTGTTAATGTTCTTTGATGAATCTCAAATTTGTGTGGCATTTGTATAGAAATACAGCCGTGGGAAATCCCACACGGGTTAAATATGTATAATATTAAAAAGTAATAATTTATATCTTTCCCTGTTCTCTATATTTCATGATTAGATTAATTTCTTATTCATCAGTTCACCACTGGGATGGCCCAACTCCAAAAAAATCATCGTATGAGGTTGTAAAAACAAATGGACTGGATGTTCAAAATGGTCTGATTGATTGTTCAGTAAACCAAATTAGCTTTAAATCTGCACATGAATATTCTTAAATAAATAGTGGATGAAATAATGATGTGTAAAATCAAAAGGGAGCTCTGCAGCGATGTTCCCGCAGAGGTCACAACACGATTTATGGAGCGTTTTAGTGTCGTTCAGCTCATTGTTTTGCCACCAAACCTCCCCCTTCCATCAATATCATTTACAACTACAGCAGACACGGCTCTGATAACAGCAACTAGTAATGAGAAAAATGTGGAGACCAGTGAGAAAAGAACGGTTTTATCTGAAATGTGGACATCCAGTCGATGTTGGAAGGAGACCTCAAACTCAAGCCTTAAAATTTCATTAACATTCTAGACATGCGTTCGGGCAATCTGAAGAATTTACCACATGGTCCAGCAGAGGGTGTTGTGGGCATCCCAAACAAATGATCATGACAGCAAAGCGTGTGAAAAAGCAGTGTGTGAAAGCATTACAGGTTCCGCACTGTGGGTATAAATCTAAAAGGGCCATTACACTCAATTTTCACCCGTTTTACATCTGTCCATCCCAAATGTTATCACTGCATCTTTTGCGCTGGTATGGATGTTTGCACAATACTTCCTCTGGAGGGCAGTGCTGAGTAGTGCCAACTTGCAGGCATCAATATTTTTTGCTACTTTACTTTATAATGCTGTTTTTATTGCTTTTGAACAAGTTTCACTATGTAAATAAAAAAAAGCAGTGGTGTTATTATTGGTGTGGAAAAAAATGCACTGAAATTCCAGGCTTAAAAAGGAAGTTTATTGTAACTGGCTATCAGTAACAAAATATATAATAACTGTTCTTCTAATGGGCGTTTGAATTCTGATTTTTATTTGTGATAAGTTTTAAGTCAAAACCATGTCCAATTAATCATTTTCAATCATAATCATCATTTTGGCATCAATTAGCCATAAAGTTGATGTCTTTATTCATGAAAATGACAAAATGCAAAAATGATTTCAGTAAAAACCAATATTATCACAATATTGTGACCATATTGTTCACTTCATACCACTATAACCACTAGTGCAATATCCACTATATTCCAAATATGAATTAATTTTTTTTGATAAAAGTTCCTAAATTGCAGCCATTGCAATTTAATTGCCTAATTTAAAATTGCATTTTCCCTTCCATTAGTCAGCTGTTTCTGTCGTACTCTCTCTCTCTCTCTCTTGAGAAGAAGAACATCTTGCTTTCATTATCCCGACTCTGAGCGCGAACGATGGCTTATAGATCGTTGCGAGAGCATGACCTAACTAACCTCCACAGCTTCCCAATCATCTGGCCATGTGGAACACTTCACATTAATTACTGCCTCCCTGCTAATTGGCCAAACATCCCAGCCTTGACATCGTTAATTTGAATTGGTCATAAACCTCTGCAAATTTATGACGCATGTGAAGACGGAGCGATTTACAACACAGCACAACTCGAGCGCCTGACACAGCACTCTCAAAGGTCACAATTGAAAAGTTTGGGGATGGCGTAGAAATGGATGAAGGGATTGTGAAACACAAAGTGGCAGATGTATAGACAGATGGAACTATAGGAAATGACAGTAGTGTTAAAGAGAACTTAAACTGCTGAGACAGCACATCGCAAGTAGCAGCGTGTGATCACACAAGCAAGACGAGTGTTTATCGATTAGGAATTAATGGGTTTTATGTAAAACTACACAAAAAAAATCTCAAGTGTTACAGAAGAGATAAAATAGCATAACATTTGAAGGAAATGTGACAGTAAAATAATCCAAACTTTTCATTTACAGACATTTCTTAATTTTTACTAGTTGATTTAAGTTGAATTTACTAAACTATGTCAAATGCTGATCTTTAGGAATTTGTGCAGCCAGTATATGATATTTTATATTTATTTTATATATTTCCGATTTTTTCCCTCCATTTTAAAAAAATTAATAGTTGAATAATAATTAAAAAAGTGTTGTTTTATTTGCACAATTTATTTTCTCAACTTAATTAAACACTTATCGACCAACACTTTTGTTCTGTATTCAGTATTCAGTATTTTGCATCTGCAAATCTATACCATTTTTTTTACTTTGAATGATTTATTACATGTCTGAGAAACTAAAATAATCGCCCAATGTTGATTTTTTTTTAATAAATCTACCCAAATTTTATGAAGTTTTTAATTTATTTCTGTGTTTGTGTGTACAGTTGTGCGACAGGTTGGATCACTTTTGCAACACCTCACCACTCAGTCGCAGGGAGGAAAAACAAGCCACCTATTTCCTCCCCCCGTGTTTCATTTGTCCAATAAAAGTGGCGCTAATTCAGATTGTGCCATAACATGCCAGTGACAGCACTCAAGAAGAACAAAATGTCCCAGATAATAAACGAGTACGACAGGAAATACAGCACGAGGCAGCAGAACACTGGTTTCTCATCTTGTTACAGATAGATGGGTGGCATGTGTCCAGGAGTGAGACATCTTTAACAATCGCATCCCAGATTAAATGCCTCCTCAGATCTGCCGTAGAAAAAGGAAGCTGTGCGTTTGGGAGGGACATAAAAGCTGGGACATGTTAATGGACACAGACTCATACAATACACTTGTAAAAGCCACACTCAGGGAATATAGCTGACCTCTGTACAACTACTGTATACAGTACCAAACATCATTGAATTTGATTAGAGTGTTGGTTGGCAGGATGGGTGGACAATTAGTTGGTCGCTTTGTCGGATGGTTGATTGGTTGGTTGGATGATTGGGCTATTGGATGGGTGGCTGGTTGGTTGATCCGTTAGATGATTGGACTGCTGGATGGTTGGTTGATTGGGTGGATGTTTGGTTGATTGCATTATGGGTTGTTTGCTTGTCAAGATGAGTGGATGATTAGCTGGTTGGGTTGGTTAGAAGGTTGGTTAGTTGGTTGGTTGGTTGGTTGATTGAATGATTGGATGGTTGTATGAAAAATTGGACTATTGGATGGTTGATTGGCAGGATGGGTGGACAGTTAGTTTGTTGCTTTGTTGGACGGTTGATTGGACAATGGGATGGTTGGTTGGTTGACTGGACTATTGGAAGGGTGTTTGGTTGGTTGATCGGTTGGTTGGTTCGTTGGTTGGTTGATTGGACTGTTGGATGGTTGCTTGGTGGGTTGTTGGTTGGTTGGGTGGGTGATTAGACGATTAGATGTTACTATTCAATTAAACAGACAGTATTCTACATTTCACTGCAGTGGAAAAATGTCAGACATAAGGAAGATCATGTGGACTGATGAGGAAACAATATTAATCTTAAAGAGTCTAAAGAAAGAGTTGGACAACAGAATAAAACAAAATAAAACTCCTCTCAACACAGAATATTACATATAACACACATAAGAAACATGTACGTCTGTATTTTTGTTTTAATCTGGTGGAAGGGGCTCAGGACAGAAAATGTCAATACCAACCAGTGCTGTGCAAAAAAAAAGACTAGTCTTTTCATTTTCTTTTCAACACCTAACTTGTCAGATGGTGAAAACCAAAATCAAACAGCTCACAAATCATGAATGAATTGATGTCATACTCACTGACTGACATCTTTTACCATGTACACACTGAATAAAACATGATATCATGAATAAAACATACTGAAGCCTGTTTGAGGCTGACGAAGAAATAGCTACTTAAAGCAGACTAAACCGGATTACTGTATTTGTCTCCATCATAGGATGTGATTAAAATGTGGACAGACAGTTGCAGATGCTCTTTATGACGTTTTTAGATCATAGACATATATTTGACACAAGTTTTATAAGAAACAGACGCAGAAGCACAGAAACATGTGGTGCCTGGTCTGATGTGCTCACAGCTGGGCAACCAGAATCAGGAGACATGGAGCAAAAGTGACACCTGGTGGTGATATGCTGCTACTTCATTATGAGGCAGTTGAATAAAACCCGCATTTTGTCCATACTGTAGCATCTGTCATGAACCGATTGTTAGGTGTCAAATTGTTTTATAAATGACCACATTAAATAAGTCAAAAGGTAAAGACGCTTTTTTTTTTCCACTTTAAAATATTTTTGTTTCATTATAGCAGCAGACACAGGTACAAGGCTGCATTCCATTCCATGTAACTGTACTAGTGTCAAGGTTGCCACTGTTAATGTACAGTACAGTATAGGCTGGGTGACATTACACTAGAACGGAGCCTCACGCCAGCTGAGGAAAATTTCACGATTACCTACAACTTGCTAACTCCAATTAGTACATACTAATGTACAGTCCATACTAACAGTTACAGTACATTGCTTTAATAGCTACTTCAAAAAAACAAATAAATATATGTTCGATCTGGCCCCTCCGACAACCAACGTGGGTGCCTTCTGATTTTAAACTGATTTATACAGATTACTTGGCCAAATGATCATGTAGCGTGAGAGCTTATCAGATGCAATTTTAACGTCATCAGATGCACCAGTCTTCCCAATTTTTAATCGTATTAAATATGTGTGATATTTACGACTGACTAGTGATTGTGTTAATAGTGATTAACTCACGTCGCCAACGGTCCACCTCCATATCTGTTTATATTCTGAAGTCACGCTGAATCATGCAAGTTTCTTTGAGGTCCAAAATTTCTTCAAACTTCTCGTTTCATTAAATGTTTAGTGTGTGTTCCTGCATCTTGACTGGATCTTCTAGTCCAGGGGTGTCAAACGTGTGGCCTGCGGGACAGAACCGGCCCACCAGAGGGTCCAATCCGGTCCACAGAATGAATTTTTGAAAGCTTCACATGATGATTAGAATCTAATCAGTATGTGAACTACTATAATTTTCAGTTCCAGATACCTGTGACAAACTGTTTAGTGCCTTTGTAGATCCACTGTCATCTGTAAGTTGTAAAGCATGTAAATAGTAAACTTTCAGAAATTTCAGGTTGTTCATAATATGATACTTTATTACATGTAAAATAAAGGGAAATATTTGGAGTTCCTGTAGTTTATAGGTTATTATGTTATGGCCCCTGAACTAAAATGAGTTTGACATCCCTGTTCTAGTCTGTGCTCATTGTCTTCATTCGAAATGGAACTGGATTAGAACAATGTGGCTGGTAATCTGAATGTAGCCGTGCGCAGGCGACAAATCCAAATTTAAGTCATATTTTCCAGTCAGATAGCTTTGGGTTCACATAGGGTTCAGATGTGAAAAGTGTAAAAGCAGATAAAAGAAAATGTTGCTGTTCCTGAAATTAAAGGCTGAGGTGTGTGTGTGTGTGTGTGTGTGTGTGTGCCACAGCTAAACCGTCTCTTTTAAAGATCACGTTCTTGCTGTGAATCACATACTGTATGGAATGGGTGTTACTCACTATAGCAGTGGGAGCAGCAGCCACCACACAGTACAGGATGAGTGGAGGGACGAAGCTGGACTCCTCCGTGCCGGGGTACGGCTTCATCAGCTCAGCGTCATTGCAGAAGAAACCCTGCACGTGCACGCTGAACAGGTCCGTGCACTCCATGTAGTAGGCCAACAACACCGTGCCGGACATGATGACGAGCTGGAAGAAAAACATGTCGGAGGGAGATGAGGACGGAGGAAGAAGAGAGAGTTTGAAGTTTCGCGGGTTAAAAAGTAATTTTGTCCCAAACGAGCTGTTATTTAGGCTGAAGGCTGATCATCACTCCGCTCCTCCGTTAGCTGTTTTCCTCAGTGATGGGTTTCTAAGACAAAACAACAGCATAAATCCTCAAAAACAGCTTCTTTCTCTCTCTCTCTCTCTCTCTTCTCTGCCTCGTGCTGTGTACAAGCACCCACCACCATCATCGTCACTTACCACCTCCTCTCCTCCCTCATCCTCGATTCCTTTCATCCTTCCAACATAATCTTCTGTCTCTGGCCTCCTTTCACTCTCTTCCTGGAATTGGCTGCAAGGCATTTTGTTTTTTTGGTATATGATATCTTTAGTCACTGATGACAAACTAATACTGCAACAGAAAATGGAAGACATTGCTCAGCAAAGCTTTTGACAAAGGTTTCTGGAAAATTCACTCAACTGCAAATCTATAAAGCTGATGCTCGGACTTTATAGCTGGAAAAAATAAATTAAATAAAAAAACATGTTTTTAAATTGTGATTCAAGTGAAACACTGGAAAGGGATGACAAGAACGGCTCTACAGTGTCGCCAGGTTTAGGAGAATTCAAAGTGATGTCATCTACAAGACTAGTTGCCACTGATTGAATTACATTTATCCTACAAGTATGAATAACATTTCCAAAGATAAATATGTCATTTACAGTTTTTCACTGAAAAACGTCAATGTTTTAGGATAAATTAAATCATTTAACTAACTGTTGTGTCAATGGTCACTTCAACCTCATGTAATACTTTGCTACAGCACGAGGTGTCACTGTGCCACTGCAAACTGTGATTATTTTTTCGAGAGGAAGCCAGCCCAATAGCAAATCTGTGAAGACTGAGTCATTTATTTTGAAGCATCTGCTTTTTAAAAGACAAGTTGTTGAGAAAACTACTTGCCACAACATCCCAAACGTATTGTCAGAATTTATCACAAGAAAGAAATATTGCAATGTTACACATTTTGTTGTGAACTTTGCATCTGAACAAATAAACCAAACCAAGTTTCTCAGTAACAGAATAATTAAATGCAAGGGTATTAAACATTTGTACATTAAGAAATAATGTAATATTTCAATTAAACCAAATCAATATTTAAATTAAACCTTGGTTAAAGTATCTGATGATTTGATGATATTGTCTTACTATGTTAGAGAGTTTGCAAGGCATAGATTAGATTTTAAATTGTGAGTAAAGTGACTGCATCACTGTTTTCAATGAAGCCAATATTTCAATTTAACGTGTTTCCTTTGTCTCTTAAGACAAACATTGGTCATTTTATAAGTTGAGCACAATCATTTTTTAATGTACCTTTTAAAGTAAATGTACTATTGTATTTAAATCAAAAGAATAAAAACATCATCATAAACAGCCAAATAAACAATAAAGGACTGGACAACATGGCTGTCAGTATATGTTTACATGGCATTAGATAACTTTTAGAAGCTGAGTTGCTACAGAATGTATATGTTCAATCAGACCGGAGTCAGACTCAGCTCTGTGGAACCGGCACAATTCCACCTGCCTGGCTACAACCCACAAAAAGTAGAAGAAACCGTTACACAGAAGAATAAGACATATACGTCAGCTTTAAGAATAATATTAAGAAGCTGCAATATGGTGTTTTGCCTCTTAGTGGAGTCGAGGCAGACACTTCATTCAATAAATCAATTCCCCACTAGTACTTGTTGTCCACAGGGGTTGACGAGGGGTGGAACACACAACGTGTAAATTGTTTGTTTTTCACTGTAATTGTTTTTAGCCGTGAATGATAATTTGTCCTGTAATATCTTAAAACATGTTTAACGTATGTTGAATTCCTACATCCTGATCTCTCACGTGATGACATCAGCACACTCAGGTCAAAGCGTAAAGGTCAGCGCTGGTCAAAACCTTGTAATCGGTTTGTTTAACATTAAAGTGTGTGTTGTGCTGGTTACTCTAACATCGTTCATCCCCCTTAAGACGTTTCTTAAGGCAAGCGTGCATGTTGTATATTATACAACACCCCTTGGCAAAATTCTATTCCGGCACACATGGTCATCCAACGGAACGGCGTTGGTCGTAGCTCGGCAGATGGCGACGTGAAGGTGCCAGGTACAGTACGTGTGTGTGTGTGTGTGTGTGTGTGTCCGCGTTTTGTTTTTCTTTGTGTTTTGCTGATTTCCATGCCAGCCCCTTGATTAACATCGAGCGAGTCAGCATCTTCCGTTTTGTTGTTGTTGTTTCAGCGTTCGCCTGTTACAAAGAAACTCCCTGCTGAGGAGAATATTTTTTTATAGCTCACATGCAACAGCTACTGTGAGAGGAAACCAAACACTTGGCCGCACATCGTCCCTAAACACAACGTGGTTAAACAGACGCACAACCGACAGCAATAATCTAAGTAAAACCACTCGCTCACACACATAATCCCCTTGCTCCTCTATTTTTATGCAGCTTGTCCAAACGCACTATAAACATCATCACCAAGACAGAGCGATAAGGTTTAATTTCATGTTTTTATGTTGTTCTGCAAACACAGTTCCGGCAGGGTAATCCCAGCACAAATTTATTCAGAAGTCTTCTCTCCAAATATGTAAATTCTTTTACTTGGTGAAACGCTGTGTAATAGCATGTGCGATCCAAAAAAAAAGAAAAAAGAAAAAGGACAAAACAGGACAAAACAGGAGGAAAGATATTTGACATTTTAACTACAGGGATGCACTCAAGGCTACACCAGCTGAGGCTTTTGGATTATTATTGCTGGAATTTCATTAACTTCAACCTTCATTTTATTTGCTTTTGAAACAAAAGAGCTTCCCTCGAGCTTCTTTTCAAGAGCAATCACAGTTTTGTGTGAATTCACCAGGGCCCTGAAAACGTAACTTTTTAGTGTCCGTTAGATTCAAACATTGTTCAGTCTATCGACTCACGATTCACTCTCTGTTTCAAAGTGTAGCAGAGTCTGGACCCTGTGTCGCCCGGTGACATTCCTGTGCCGCACAGAGGAAGTGATACGTTTCATGTCAAGAAAGACGGAGGCAACAGCAACATTGTGCTAGCAATGCAAGGTTTCTGCATCTCGTCTCCTCCCTCCCGTAATGAAGTCTGATGGTCCATTTTAAAAACATGGAGGATGGAGCATATAAATAACAGAATCAACAACAAAAATTACTTTACGTTAGACACTTTGCAGCTGGAAGTTCTTCATACTTCAAATTCTCTCCATCGAGAGCTCAGCAAAGCGCGACTATTTTCTCTCTCTCATCCGTCTTCACACAGGAAGCCATGAGCAAACTGTGAGCCATCAGACCCAGAGAGGCTCCTCAAAAAAAAAAATACATGCCACAAGAAGCAGGCTCTCGCCTCCTCCCTGTTGTCAGGCCGGCTCGGTTGTGGGTCAGCACAATAATTACCTTTTGATAAATGTGTCAGCGTATACTACCTGCTCTGCTGGTAGCGGTGCAGTCTCGTCCCCTGGGAGCCGTTCACCGCAGCTGTAAATTCTTCCTGAGCTGGCTTTTCTGTGACAGTTCCACACCTGGACCAGTGTCTCCTCCTCTGTGTGCCATAAACCTGTGGCTCCATTATATTCCCATCACAGCCGGCATCATGCTACATTAGCTGTGTGAAGGGCAGACAGTCGAGAGTGGCTGTCGTAAATAAAAAAAATGGTAATACAAAGTTTCGGCGGCTCGCTGTTATCCTTCTCCCTCAGAGGAAACATTTCACTTCCTTTATGTGACAGGACACTTTGGTGCAGCCATTTAATTCTGTTCCTTTTAACAGGAAGAGTGGACACGAACTTCCTGCCGCTACCACAAATGATTCCATCACTTATGAGCTTTATGTGTATAAGTGTACAGGCAGGGGGAGGTGACCCGGTGTGATCTGTCGCCATTAGCGCTGTCATAGTCATCGCAAAAAATAACATAATCTTCTAAGGGTGGGTCAAAATATCAATTCGGTGATATATCGTCATCTTTCCTCGTCCAACACGATAACCGATATGCCAGTTCAAATATAGATTTTTTTTAATTAACTAATTAAGGTGCTCTTAAGTAAACAGTCTCCTCATGTCTCCTCAAGGTGGCGCTGCATAAATGAATGAGGGGAAACTTGGGTGGAAGTTACCTTGCTGAAGACGAGGGAGTTTACAGCAGGATAATGGTGGAGAAAGCTACGTTAAGAGATGCTCCATCCCAGACTTTATCCACTTTGTTGTGAACGAACAGAGAAATCCTGCACTTTTAACTTTTTTTTTTTTTTACAGATGTTTTGTTTCCTTCAGTTAGACAGACCTCATGATGTCTTGCAATATATTGATTATCACAGAATCGTTGTATCGTGATATTGGTATCGTGGACCATGTGACCACCCTGTTATTCCCACCCCTACAGTGGGAATGAGACCCCTGCAGTGGATGACAAGCCATGGCCACAAGTGCACATGATGCCACCTCGTATTCAGACATAAACAGCGGCCACTGCACCTGGTATCTGTACAGGTGCTGATGTCTTCCAGCAGAGTTTCAGTAGTTAGCTGCAGGCAACGCTTTCTTCAGTGAAGTTGAACGCGTTTCACTTCTCATCCAGAACAGACAAAGCCTCTTCGATGGGAGGTGAAATGTCTTTCCAGTTGCCCAAAGCTAACTACTGAAGATGACAATGATCCGGACAACTAAGGACCTTCACATTCATGGAATCCATTTTGTTTTCTTTTCTTTTTTTGTCATGCTGCTAAAACACGGACAGTGACAGAAAACATAACACAGTGGAGTTAAGGAAGAAGAGTTAGCTATCAAAGCAGAACTATGCTGGAGTTTTACCATAATTTAACAGCTCCAGAGTCACTGTAAAGGTTAAATGTCTTGTGTTGGGGAGATTGGAGACTGTCTCTACTCCCCCTACTGTCCGTTAAGAGAAAAGCAGCCTTGGCTGCCGACCCAGACTCCTCAGAATCTGCAGGTATAAAGGTCTTTGGTCTCGTTAGAAACACAAATTGCTTCATGGCGCTACACAAACACCCCCCTATCCAGGTACTGGCAATAAGATTTTCGACGTTCATCATGGCAAAGTCAGCAAAAACTGACTGAGCGAGCGGCCACACACACGAGTGAACACTGGAGCAGCTTTTTTTTTTTGCATGGTAAAAAAAAAATTATGGATTGAATTATGGATATAATATAAACGGATGCTGACCAGCATGGCCACTGCTCTACACTGGCTCAGTTGAAAACCAATGCACATGACCAAGAGCGGGGAAGGGAGCGGGGGAGTGTCGGGGCTGAATTTTTACCACAGTGAGAATAAAGTGGTAGACGATGGATGGATGTTTATGATGGTGTCGTAAAAATATGTACTACAGTATGAAACTGTGGGTGGAGCTCCATGGAGGAAAAAGACGGGGAAAAAAAAGCCATTAGCCATTAGACTTGCAAAGAGTAAGTCTAATGGCTAAAAAAAGAAAAACTAAAAACAGGCCATCCTCTTTTCGTCCACGCTCATTAGTATGTTAGGTACGGCATCTTGCGTCATTCAGGATTTCAAAGACGGTCATCCACCCCGTCTAAGAACTGAGGGGGGAGATTTTCTACCACTACTGTTTTTCAAAATAAATAACGGTTTTGTTCTTGTTAAAGAGTCAAAGCAGGTACACTGGTGAGTCTCGTTCTTTGCTGCATGTCATTTCATGGTGGGTTACACAAATGATATATAGATCATTAAAAGTTACTTCAGCAGCATGTGAGCAGCACCGCCTCTGCAGCCTGCTGACATCACAGCTGCACTGTACACATGCTGCAGAGCTTATTCTGCATCTGATTCCATTGCTCTTTTTTTTCCATTTCACATTAAGATTCGCCGTCTCCTATTGAAGCAAAGTCATTATAGTTTAATGAGTGTCAACGTTTTTTCCTCCTCGTGTGGAATTCGTCTGCAGTGGAAAAGCTGTGATGATCACAGAGTCGTCTATTTATTACACTTGGAAATCACGCTGCTGAATTATGCCGAGTAATGCTGCTTTTTGTAAAACAGGCACTGAACATCACAACACATTCATTCCACTTTGATGTTTTTCCAGCTGCGACCAGAGGAGGGGGAAAAAAATTAAAGGTATAAATAAAAATAATGGGTTTTATTAGGCTGTGTGCTCTTGCACAAATAATCTCAACATTTTTCAAGAAAATTCCCCCAAGTAAAAATCCCATTTAGAGAAGCTAAAAGAGAGCGAGGGATCACAGGAACATTAAAAACAGACAATCCCTGTGGGAAAAGGGATTTCTATTTTTAGTCTCTGAAAGAAACACAGCCTTGAAAATTATTACAGCATACTAAAATCTATTTTAAAAATTAATTAAATCTAAGGTTGATGATTGGGATGATGTGAAGACAAGCACGACTTTTACAAACGACATCAGAAAAGTCAAAGTGGTTGCCCTTTGGTTGATTCATGAAAGCCTGAGGTAGTGTGGATTACATAATCCCCCCCCCCCCCCCACCCCCCCCCCCCCCCCCACAGAGATGTTTAATCTCTCCTTATTCTTCACTCCTCATCTTTACAACCATGCCGTAATTTTCCCGCCGCTCTTGTGTTCTCACCTCCACTCACACACTCACTCCCAGTTGAGACGAACAGCGACAACAGACTAAGCTCTGGAGGTTTGGTAACTGATGAAAAGCAGAGCAACATGTTCCACGACTTTGTAAACAAATCACCATAAATAAATATCCTTCCAGTGAGACTGCCTCTGGCACTCGACTGCAGCGCCGAGCTGATCCAATCAAAATGTCACGTTTCGGTCACGTGACAGCGCTGCCCCTTGGTTTTTTGTTGTTGTTTTTTTTTTGTGAACAATTGCTCCGTTCGTGAAAGGCAGGATGAGTAAGAAGAAGAAAAATGAAGAGGTGAAAAACACCCTGAGAGGAGAGAAAGAACAAGGGAGGAATGAGGGAAATATTGGGTTGTGAGGACGTGACAGAGACATCAAAGAGAGGAGGAAACGGAAAACAAGGACAGAGAGAGAGAAAAAAGAGAAAAGAGGCAGAGATAATGGATGAGATGCCACTGAGAGCTGCAAGAAGGGAAGAGGGAAGAAATGAAAACAGAGGAATAAAATCAAAGAAAGCTGCTCTTTGGGCAAATACAGTGTTTTTCTTACTTCCAGGCAAAAGAGAGAAAATAGTGATGATTTGAAAACACTCACTCACTCACTCACCTTCTACCACTTTATCCTCCACATAAGGCGAGAGGCGGGTGCACCCTGGACAGGTCGTCAGCCCATCACAGGGCCACGTAGAGACAAACAACCATTTACTCTCACATTTACACAATTATGGGCAATTTCGAGTGTCCAATTGGCCTAATCCTGTGGGAGGAAGCTGGAGAACCAGGAGAAAACCCACACACACACACGTGGCAAACATGCAAACTCCATCCAGGAAGGCCCTTGTTCTAACCCGGTCATGAACCCAGGTCTTCCCGCTGCAAAGGCAAGAGTGCTAACCACTACTTTGTTTGTTTGTTTGTTTGTTTTAAACACCAGATTAAATAATGGCTTCAATGACAAACATCTCTTAATGAATCGTCAACTTTTCCTGGGGATATGCAGTACATTATATAGTTTGAACTCTCTATATAGCCAATAATATTGTAATAAAACACTTTACATCCATCTCGGTAAAGATACTTGTCCAAGAGAGTTTTTGAAAATATGGTCAAAACTGAAGGAGCCAAGCTTAAACAATGACCTCCACTAAACAAACACCACACTTTATTATCACTAATACTACTACAACTACTACTACATTTCCCATGATGCAACTCAAAAGCATACATTTTTGAGACATGTCTAAATACATCAAATTTGTATTATGCGTATTTTGAAACTGCAATTTAGAATCACTTTCAAATAGTATTTTTGATCTTTATATAGTTTCCTTAAATGGACTCTTTTTATGAGCTGTTGCCTATATGTCAAGTGTTGTAGCTTAGCCGAGTTAGCATGTTTTTATGCATTTTCTGTGTTTTTTTTTTTTTAAAGTTCTTCATGAATAAAACTGAATTCGATGCAGCAAAATGTCCAATCCAAGCTTGACCTGAGAAAATCATTATGGCATCATATGGTAATTTGTTTTGCAGGACTTAATGATGGACGTCTCCTTGGAGACGTTTAAATGATGAAATCTGTCGGCATCAACCTTGCCAGTACACCTACTCAAACTGGGAAAATAGACTGTGAGTATAAACAATGTATTTAGGAGGGAACGTTTCTTTAATTTAATAATCATTTCCCACTTACATTCCTCACTAATTCTCATTTGATGTAATGAAATGATAAAAACAGCCGTTTCTGTGAACTTTAATTGTTATAATTGTCTCATCCTTAAATCAACTCATGTACAAATTCCAAAAGAGGAGAATGGTTTGGAAAAAGATAAAGTTTCGGGACCGAGGTCAGAAAATCAAACCTCAGTTTCCCATGATACCATGCTGTTTGCACAGGAGGCTCTCATTACTGATTCATGATGACCGGCTGAACATTTTATGATGGAATCCAGCCGAGAATGCTGACAGCAGTAAATGAGCAAATAGCTGTACAACAATGACAGGCTCATAATGTGTCCATAATCAGAATGAGATTTTAGTGACAGAACAGAGCTGGAGTTTTAATACAGCAGATGTTCACTGAGATTTCTCAAACTTACAGCGTAGCCTGACTGTGGGGGAGTAAAGGCAGATATTTAATTGACTACTTGTGATTTAATGTGGCAGTTGTAATCATATAAAATCCACATATCACTAATGCGTCTGTTCTATTCTTGCATTTTTAAGTTTGGTTTGTTTTTTTTACTGATTTATGCACTTTTATAGGGTTCAAGTGAAGTCATTGTTCCATCTTTCAGTCTTTCAAACACTGCTTCCCTGTATGATGTGGGGAGATAATTAATGTCAAATACAACATTAAAACAAACAAGACGGGGTTTCCACTCTTTTTTTTTTGTACCATCTGTCCTCCAGCTCTGACACAAAGCTTGTATTATTGATATCTGGCCAATCAATAGGTGGAGGAGGGGTTTGAGTTCATGTTTCACATGTGGACAGATGTGACTCACATAAAGAGAAGAATGATAGCAAATATAATCAGTGAAGGGAAGCAGTAGCTTAAAACATCATGAATCACGGAGAAAGTGACTGTATACATTAAGCTCGGGTCATACTTTCCGCTTCTGCGTGTCTGAAAAAGTCCATGTGACGTAGGTCCATGGTCCATGTGACGTAATGTCATCATCTAACCGTGGTGAGCAAATCTCCAGTACGATTCCACAAGGATCTTACACAGTGACTGCGAATGCTTCCTGTATATTTTGTGGCAAACATGTGTTTTGGTCAAAAGATGCAGCAAAGACGATATTATCCATGGCAACCTGCTTGTGATTGTGCAGTGATGTCTGCTGGTGCCCTAATAAGCTCAACGCAGCGACTTAAAGAAAACAAGGACTTAAAAAAATAAGGTGAAACCCTGGAGAGAGTTCACGTCTACTGGAATGGACTACACATGTGCAACGCTAGTGTAATGCAGACCTCTGTCTTAGTATGAACAGAATAGTTCTAAATCAGTTACTAAATTTATTTTCAGCTATTTTGATTGAAATTATTAGTTATTTATTATAAATCTTATTAAATATTAAAAAGAATTTATTAATCTATTATTCAGCGTTCAAATTTTGATAATTAAAATAAGTGGTCTGATTTTTCTGCTTCTAATGTGAATATTTGCTGATTTCATTGCTCCATTTGACAAAGAAATCGTTAAAACTGAAAAATGTTTGTGAACAAAAGACGACATTTAAGATTATCATAGTTTGGATGTTTGGGAGACACATTTTAGGGATAATCAAGGAAACAGTGGACAGATGAAGCAAGTATGAAAATAATCATCCACAGCGGAACCACAAACATATACACAGCAGCACATACTAACATGTGCACTTTTCATCATGGATGGTTTTCATAAAATATGAGAAATGAAGTGCAAAGATGAAGGTGGCACGAGTGTGAGAGGAAGGTCAGAGAGAGAGAGTGCGGAAGATCGTAAAAAAGGAGGAGAGACAGAGGAGAGAGGGGGCAAGGCGTCCTGAGACATCGCTCTGATTAAGGACTTTCAACTGACACGGTAATTAAATATGGAGGAGACTGAACACACACACACAGTTTTCCCACTCATTCCAGCACTTTACGCTCTGGTTAGTCCTGTATAATTTACCAGAAGAACTAATTTGCTAACAGCTAAATTGCCCCCAAACAAACATCAGTGTACACGTGCTAAACCAGGGTTTCAGAGCACATAGACACACACACACACACACTGGTTTCCATGACTTCAGAGGACATTGCATTGACTTACATTCATTTCCTGGAGACTTACTCTGTCCTTAACCATAATTACTAGTGGCCTAACCCTAACCCTAACCTCAGCCTAACTTTAAAACATGTCTTCATGTGGTAATGTTATGGGGACCTGATTTTTGAAGGGGGTGAATAATTATGCAAACCATTATATTTCTTTATATATTTTTTGTTTCATTGACATTGCTTTGTAAAAATCTGTTTTCACTTTGACATTAAAGAGTTTTTTCCAATCATTTTTTGTCTGAAAAAAGGCAAATTCTATCGAGCATGATTGATTTATGAAAGCAATAAAAGAGTAAAACATCCAAGAGGGTGAATACTTATGAGAGGCACTGTATACACACATATATGCTGGTCATAGACATAATCCATTCCCTAGCCCCTTACCCTTAACCGAATTCTAACCCTTACCCTAAAACCAGGTCTTAACCCTGAAAAAACCCTTTAACATTGTGTGGACTGGGCAAAATGTCCCCACAGGGATAGAAAGTCATGTACATACACACACACACGCAGTCTCTCACCTCTACAAAGATGAAACATGGTATGATGGAGTAGCTTCGCAGGGTGTTGTTGGACGCCATCTTGTCTCCTGTTGGGAGACTCTTCCTGTCGGGATTCACGGCAGCTCACTCTGTAGAGACGGAAACATCAAGTGTCAACGGACGTCATCTCATCGGGACACAAACACACCGCTGATATGCATGTATGACTGCAGGCCTGTAGGTGACTAATGGGAGCTGATTGTCTGCAGCGGTGCATCATTTAAATTATGTTTAACTTGATGACAGTTAATTGGACTTCCTGTCAGAGCATAACTCTGCAACCAAATAAAGATTAAAAAACAATGAAGGTGGTTACGTTTTCTCATATGCAGAAATAAAAAAATTGCTGTCTTTTGGAAAATAATCCTCTAATCTCTAACTCTTTCATTGACAAAATTCCTTCTAATTGATTTCAACAAAATCCAAAACAGCTACAGTATATTTCCATGTTTCCATTATGGTATGGTACGGTTTAGAATGGTAAAGTCCTGGGTCAGGCCTGTGTTTTGACTCAGAACAGTACCTTTACTCAGTAGGTGCGATGGCCACATCCAGACACGAGTCACGAGGCGGTTCTGGTTTTCTGTCACCCAATCAGCTGACTGTTGGACCGTACTGTACCATTCTACTCTGGTACCCCAAGGGTTATTTTGGTACTATTCCTAATGGAAACGCAAACTGAACCGTTCCACTTGGTGGAGACACGGCCTAAAAATCAAGATCGTCTGTTATGTGTCCTGCCAAACAACCAGTTCCCATAAAAACCACCATAAAGAGATTCTGCTACAGCTATATCTGCTAAAGGCACTGGTTTAGTTACCAAACCTTATGTACTGCACCTTGCACCTGAGCAGAATGTCCTCATATCTAATATCAACTGATATTAGATACATAACTTCATCAAATCTGCAATCCATTCTTCGTCTCTTAATAAATGTTTAATCAAATAAAGGCCTGCCGTGTTCATCATCACCTGTATGGAAATGAACGGACTGAATTGTGAACCTCAGTAGTAAAAACCCAGTGAGCTGCTTCCTTTTCTTCTTCCATTTCACATAAGTTAAAATAGCTTTTGCTATATTTCTCTAGCATCACTGCATCCCAAAGAGATCAAGAGATCATATTTTAATAATCGTATCCGACTTACTGTTGTGACGTTAACATTTCCTCCAGGCTGTAAACAACCAGCTGAGACAACTGAAATTATCTCCTGCACTCAGAGAGACACAGCCTCGTCTCTCTCCTTCTGACATTTATTTATTTTTTCCTGTTTTATCTCTGCTTTGTCAAACAACTACACAATATATATATGAAAAAAAAAACAAATAGTGGATATATTAAAATGATGCAGTGTTCTTTTCTTCCTTTTTTTTTTATTTTGGTTGATTGTCAAACCTTATATCTGCTCAAATGTTGAAAATACCGATGTGGTTATGGTGTGTGCGATCACAGCAGCAGCAGCGGCAGCCACACTGTCACAGTCTCACAGTGGCAATTCTGCTGTAAACATCCAAAATCTATTTAAAACTCAGTGTGATGTCCGTGCTTAAACACTTCAGAATGTCATTGTCACTGAAAATCTCTCTTTTCACTGCAGCATTTGTTCATGTGGTTTCTCCCAGAACATTATCATGGCAAAATAAAAAAAGTGTTACACATTTAACTTGGGCTAAAAAATAAATAAATAAATAAATAAATAAAAAATATATATTTTCTGATGCTTATTGACCTTAATTTGAAAGATCACATATGGTTTCATAAAATCCTAGCATCGTTTAATATCTGCTATTTCCTTGAAACAAACCTACAATAATAACAGTCTGCAGATTTGTTCATTACTTTACCATCTACGTTGTGGAATCAGAAATACTTTCACACATCACTTTCTTTTCAAACGCTTTGGTGTCATGATTGTCCACTAAAGAGGACATTTTAGCTTGTTTCCTCCACTGCCACGTCAGAACAACATATGTCATATGAAAACCACGCCCAGAAGAATGCACATTATTCTACTTGAAATCATAGACATCCATTGTTCTCCTGGCTCTTCTATGAAATTAAGATGCAACTGAATATGGAGAATAAAGATGCTCATTGCCCGTAATTCCAACTAACCAAACTCTTCAATCTCACTCTGCAGTTATGAGACGCAGGCAGACACTGAAGCTGGCAGGTCTAATCAGTCCCGGAGTGACTGTCCCATCTCGTTTAACCCTCGCTCCAAGCTCATCCAATCTACATTAGCAGCAATCTTAATATCACTGTCACGTGTCTCGCTTAGCCGTTTCACGCCAGAACAACCTCAGCAAGGTTACAGCTCCAAAACCAAATTTGGAACCGGCAGAACCTGAAAGGTTGATTCTCAGGAGGAACCCAAAAAACGTTACCGCAAGCTGAAGACAACAGGAAGCAACGACAGCAGTGAAAATGGGAGGGCAACACAGAATATACGGCGGTTTCTGGAGGAGACAAAACGGTTGCTGGTGATCTGGGCTCCCCCTGAATTCCAGCTCGCAGAAGCTCAGTGTGAGTCACCACATTCTCCAAGTGACTGTTGCCCTCCGCTGATGATGAAGGATGACGGAACTTTGGTTCAGCTTCACCGGTGTGAACGTGAGCTGGTTCCAAACTGAAATAGATCCAAAATGGTAATTGTGATAGTGCTAGCCAGTGTGAAAGGTCAGCTATAGCAATAATAAATATTATTTATTACATCCACTGAGTCATTGATAGTTGAAAGTCCAGTTGTTAGGAGAACAAGGTTGGCTACAAGGGAAGGCTATTGTGTTCATTCCATATCTCCAGAACTGAAGGTAGCATCAGCGCCAGGCCGTGTGCATGCATGTCTTGATGTGGCCTCTGTTCTCTTGGGCCAAGTATTTTCAAATAACGTCCTTCAGCTTAACTCATCACTGATACCAGGGCCTAATTCACTATTCTACAAAACCACTGTGGCAAAAATATCCCCTACAAAAGCACTTGGTGTGCTTCACTCAAGGTCCAACAAAACTAAAAATGTGTTGGTGTCTGTGCTTGAACTCGCTCGTGTCACTGCAGGAGAACGAAGAAGTTGGACCAACACTTACTTAGTGGCAAAAGAAAGAGATTTCAACATCTTTTTATAGGAGAATTAGCTCAACATTTCACTCAGTATCGGCTGCAGAGCTTATTCTCCTGTTAGAGTAAGAAGGGTGGAGACCTGTCAGGCAGGATTGACGGATGCTTTTCTCCCCCGGTTCACTAAAACCACAAGCAGCTACCAGAAAAACTCTTGTACGCCATGTAAATTTAATTGCGCTCAGTAAATCCCTGAGGAGCGCGACTGCAGAACATCCATGCTATCCGTCACCGTCAGTGCGCATTAGTGGTGTAATCAGCCTGCGTGGACTTAGTGACTTTCCAGATGATGACAGGTGGAGACACTTCAAACACAGAGAAGAAAAACTGAGGTGATAGTTTTATAATGTGGTGGGGGGGGGGAAATAAAGTCAAAGAAATTTTAAATGACCATACTAATCTTATTAGCACTGTTACACTTCTGCTTCAATTTTTTACAGCAGGGACCAACAAGAGGAGATCAATTATTAATCATTACTGCAGCTTGCTCCACCGAAACATGATTTTTTCAGGATATATATGTGGAAAAGTGGAACCATCATTTACCAAATGGACATCATAATGTATTATGGAAGACTTCAAACTAACAAAGGAGACCATAAATTCCTCTTGAAAATTTTTAATTTTGTTATTTGTGAGAATTCAGTCCATTTTGTCAGAAACTTCAAAACAAAATCATGTCTGAAACTGGTGGGGTCACATCCTGAGGGCCATTTAAGACAATACAGGCTTCAGACACTTCCATATTCCTGGGGTGATGACTCCCATTTTAAAAACTGTTTATGAATAGGATACATATTAGTTCAAAGCAAATTGTATAACTGGTTGCAGGAACCATTATACAATGATTTTTTCAGGATATATATGTGGAAAACGGGGACCATCATTTACCAAATGGACATCATAATGTATTATGGAAGACTTCAAACTAACAAAGGAGACCATAAATTCCTCTTGAAAATTTTTAATTTTGTTATTTGTGAGAATTCAGTCCATTTTGTCAGAAACTTCAAAACAAAATCATGTCTGAAACTGGTGGGGTCACATCCTGAGGGCCATTTAAGACAATACAGGCTTCAGACACTTCCATATTCCTGGGGTGATGACTCCCATTTTAAAAACTGTTTATGAATAGGATACATATTAGTCCAAAGCAAATTGTATAACTGGTTGCAGGAACCATTGTCAAAGTGCATAGTTATAAGATTAACTATTAGCTTCTGACAAAATAGTGCACAGGCAAGAAAGTCTTAATACATCAAAATATGAATCTAAATGTAAATCAAAGGCAATATCGGCCGCCGTGACATCTCTCAATATCCTGATGGCAGAATCAGGTTTAGGCTGTAAAGAAAGATATAGACTTAAAAATACACATTCTGGATAAATTGTATATACACACTGAAAGCTACACAGTACCCCGGTTAAAATAGGGAATTGGGTGTATTTAATGCATTTTTAAATATTGTACATATACAGTAAAAATGCTGATTTGTCTTGGAATTTGTTTCCTATTGAGCACAATCTGTCATGTGACTTAGGTCTGAACAATTCTGGGAATTAAGGCACCTTTTTGCAATAACTGCATTTTTTTCAATTTGAAATGTGACTGATCACATGAACGCAAGGTATAAAAACGGCCCATGGTTGGACATTTGTGTTTGTAAAGATCTTTGGCATGTTTATACTGTTGACGTGATTCAATAGCCTAGCCGAGAAATATTTAAGGATTTTTTAACTTATCACTCTCCTATTGTGTCTCAGATGTTTTTAACTTATTGAAACTCCAACAATTTTTGTGAAATGTTCTTTTTTTTTTGTCCTTCATTTGTGGCTCACTGTGCAGAGAGAGAGAGAGAGAGAGAGAGCTGAAAAAGAAACTGGCAATTTAACAGTTGGACTGTGAGCTTGATAATTTGACTCGGGGCTCTATGACAGATGATTTGAATCAGGAAATTTAAGGGGGCCACACTCACCGTCAGAGAGTTTCCACTACATTCGTTTGTTTCCCAGAAGAACAGAGTCACAGCTCTGTGATGTCACAGACCCGAACAATTGGACTTGGTCAGAGTGAGGTGTCGACATGATTTCTCTTTTCCCCTTCACCCTCGGGACATTGAAAATTTCAGAAAAAAGTGATTCAAAGATCATAACCGAGGAGCTCTTTCCTTCCAATTCTGCGAGCCTGGTTTATAGCAGTCAGATGAAAGGTGATCAGATTGTCTTCGCACGCGGTGAGCTCATCAGACGAGCAGCCCACAGGCTCTGTCGGGATTCATCAGCATCTCCTCCACACTCGGCCCGACTCTGATGACTTTGTCTAGACCTGAACGCTCTGCTCTCCCCTCTGACAGAATGAGCTGACTGTGAAATACTGGAGCCATTCGGAAACATCATCATCATCTGACTGACCGTCTCTCCTGGTCTCCATCTGAGTGTGTCCCGGCTGTGATGACTGCAAAGTGTGACAACGCTGTCACAAAAGACAGTGAAGAGTAAGAAATAGAGCTGGGAGACAAAAACTGAGCTGCCAGCATCTTAGTCATGACCTTCTCTCCTTCTGCAATTAAACAAAGGAGCATCCGTTGTTAAACTCTGACACATACAGTAGTGGGTCACATAACTGTCCTTGGTGGCTTTACATCAGAATATGAATTTAAAGCTGTAGTGACTAACTTTTAAATACAAACCCTGTCAAATACAATTCTGATTAAGTCTATCGGCTCCACATGAATCTCAGGGGGCAGATCTCATGTTGCCCAATTCTGTTGCTCAAAAAAAAAAAAAAAAAAACCCATTCATTCAGCAGTTTTCTGCTGTTTACACACAAACCCTCACTCAGTCAGGTCTGATAGTATTGTTTGACAAAAGGACGCAGCGTACAAATAATGTTATATCTTTTCTTTTCACAAAGACCAAACATAGGCAGAATAATAACATTAACAACAAAAATCACCAACGGTGATGCTTTTCTTTCATACAGTACAGTCCTAGAACTACTTGGCTTGACTCCACTCCTTTGTTTTTTGGGTTATCCATTAGCGATAGCACCTGGAACCTGGTACTACGTGATGTGATGTGGACAGACTGCCGGCCACTGATTGGTCAGAGTGTGTCGTCACTGGAACATCAGGAGCGCGACGTCTGACACAGAAATCACCGAACAATGCTGAACTGTAGAGTCAAGTAGTGCTAGAACTATATCAAGGAAAAGTACCACAAAAGTTACACAATGCAGCTTTAAAGGCCCGGTTTATCTACTGTTACCAAAACACTACTCGCAACCGTCTTGAGTCCGAACAGCGACGATTGAAAAGAAATCTTCTCATGAATGCTTTGTGGCGTTTTCAGCCAAAGAGGCAGGCAATGACATCAGACTTTCCGTACTAATCACCTGCAGAGATTTGTGAAAAGATGACTCAGTTTGAGCGATTCACAGCTGTCTCGCTTTACAAGCATATCCTTCCACCGTCCCTCCAGCAGCGGTGACGTAAAATACGTCTCCCTGTGTGTGCGAATGTCACCACAGACATGAAAACACAACACGAGTCGTGCGGCGTTGGTACGCTTAATCAGCCTTGTGCAAACCCGTGATGGCTTGAATGTGGCCGACATTTGTTACTATTCAAAACTTACGCACTACAGCTTTAAAATTTAACGTTCATTCTATTCTTTTACCAAGGGCAAAGTGAGAGTGAGTGAAAAAGCATACGTTAGCCAGGTCCATGACGTAAGCAGTGAGAAATTCAGCTTTTCTGTGTTTATAGTTGATTGTCAAACTGCTTAAAGCCAAACATAGCTGCCATTTTGGATCATGACTCTCTGTGGTATCAACACTGTGAGCGAGCGACCTCTTTCTTACTGTCACGTCGTTTTTCACTTTGCCATCTTATTAAAATAATGATTACAGGCTGCAGCCCGAGAGGAAAGCAAAGAGATGAGACAGAGAAAACGCATGCATTTTAACGTCACCTTCACTTTCCCCAATTGCTTTTTATGCTCCTCACTGCTGTTGTTCCATACAGAGCCATTTAAGTTCGACTTTCTGCCGAACACATAATTAGCAAAATTCACAAATTTTAATGGCCACGTAAACAACTGCTTATTATGATTGTTTTTGTGGCATTCTTATCCAAACACCGTGGCTATTTTGAGTTTTTTTGTATCAAACTCTTTCCTGGGAAACAAGCCAACTCAGCTACAAGAAAAAATCTCCCGAGTGTTCAGACGCTGCAACATCCCTGCTGTCATTAAAGGCTTACTTTTTTCACATGAATTATATAAAATCAACCTTTCTTCCTGAAGTCATAACTGCTCATTTTGAATCCTCACAACAAAGCACACACAAACACACTCAAACTTGTTTGTATAGCTTAGTGAGGACACATCGTTGACATAATGCACCTTACCCTAACCTTAAGCATCACAGCTAAGTGCCTTCAAACTGAAAAAGCACTTTAAAGTTCTAACGTAAAGAGAAAATGTCCCCACAAAAGGTGCATTTTTACGTTTTTTTTTTTAGGACCTCATATAGATATAAAATCAAGCACGCACACACAGGTTTGTGCAGTTCCTCTAAGGACATTGCACTGAATTTCAATTTGGACAGCCCAGACAATCCTTTACCCTTATTATCCCGAGTTAATGCCTAAACCTAATCTTAACCCAACCACGACTCAAATCTGAGCCCTAAACTTTGATTCTGCCTCATTAGGACCAGGTTTGGTCTCCATGCGGACTCCCGGACCTGACAAGTTCAGCGTTTGTGTCACACACACACACACATATTTGTGGACGCAGAGTTGTCCCATGGCTAACAGTCTTTCCAACAGAGCATCGCTGTTGCTATTAATAGTCGTACTTCCTCTGCAGCTGACTGAAAAATGGTTTCTTGACAAATAATTGTTTATTTAGACAGAAAATAGTCACAGAGATCTGTATGTTAATAAAAAATAAAAGATAATCCTTTATTCATCCTCTGTTTTCTCATGGAGCTTAACACTATAGACGGGGGATCAGCAGACACAGAATAAAGTGAGAAAAGACAGAAAAGAGGCAGAAAATTATGAAGTACGGTATAAATCCTATTGCAGCGGGTGATTCAGAAGTTTTGGTGTCTCCCGTGGGAGCCACTGCTTGTGCCTTCATCTACACTGAGTGATTTTAAAAGATTGTTTCCTTGTTTATTATTGTTGCCATTATGATGAAGGAGCATCCATCTGGGGCAAACTATTGGTCGGTTTGTAGTGGGACATGTGAGATTCGTGTCATGATGAACAGCTCTACTGGGACACATGTAAAACGCCATGGCAACAATATACAGTGGAGGACAAGTGAGATGACGTTAAACATAGAGAGAAGGTCGGAAGTGGAAGATGATCCATGGAGAACAATTTCAAATATAAAGATGAATCAGGGCTTCAGGCCTCACTTTCAACCTATAACGTTATTTTCCCAATTAAAGACAATGGGTTTTATTTCTGAAGCTTATTTGAGATAATTTTCCAGAGCCTTGATTGTTTCATCCAGTGTCATATCTCTCTCTAATCATTTTCCAGTGGAACAAAAAGCACAGGACGCTATTATCAGCTGCTACGATTATTGAATTTGGGCAAATGGTGAATAAACAGTATGACGATCAGAAATTCACATGAGATTTTTGCGATTCCCTCTCATTTTAATTACCTTTTATTGACTTTTATTGATTGCTTTAAGGGATTAATGCTAAATTACCTTCTTTAAGTTTAATTTATTCTATTAAAATTCAAATTCAACATGCGATGAATGAGTCCAACAGGGACGATGAATGTTGCTTTAAAACTGATTTCATTAGTAAACAAGTGCAAATGCTTCAGGTGAATTCGCATGTATAAATTCCATAAATTTAAATAAATTTTCTGTGTGTGTGTGTCGACCGCTGAGTGATGCTGTGCAAGTTTTTCTCACGCCGCCTTGTAACGTCTTTCGTCTATATTTAGATCAAACAGGCTCGTGATCTCTGAGTGTTGTGACATTTTTCAGAGCAATAAATAAACATCAGAACCATATCACTCAATGTCAGCTCTTACTGCATTCCAAAAATGTTTCTTCCTAGCTAGAACTGCTGTAACATCTTTGGCTCTAATTTTAGTCCTGGTCATTCAGGGTATACTGACATAAGAGTAAGAAAAAAGATTAAAGCTGCTCTGATAACTTAATTGCACCCAGAGGTCTCCCATTATGTGCAGCTTTCCCAGAACTGAATTTCTAAATTCAGATGAAAAAATGTGTTCTATAATAAACCAACCCTTAATTTATCCCCAATAAATTCATCCAAAGCACTTTAATTTGCCTGAACCAAACACAGACAAGACTAGACTGGTTGGGATGATTATTCGGGATGATATTTGCCATTTTTAGTAAACTGCCTTGACAGAGGCAAACGTTGTTTTAAGAATAATTTTACAGTTATTCTTAATTTTACAATTATTTTACACACTCACAGGGTCTGATACCCTGCCAATAATTTTACAGTTATTCTTAAAGCATAATTATTCTTAAAGCTTTAAGAATAATTTTACAATTATTCTTAAAACAATTGTTTATAATGAGGCTATATTATTAATTTTCCAGTATTTGTATGCATATTGACTTTATTTGTATTTTGGCTATATTCTATGTTAGCCTACCATGTTTCCAATTGTATTACTATTTGAATCTTTTAAATCACCTGCATTGTAACTCTATGAAAGGTGCTCTATAATTAAATTATCTTATCTAGTAAAGATGAAAACGGACCAAAAAACAGTGTCTAATATAACACAATTAAAAAAATTCTGAAACCTCTAATAATAACCAGATTGAATAGTTTTTTCCTGACAAAAGTCTCTTCAAGGTTGGAAAATAATATTTATTTTTTGTTTCCAGTTCAAGAATTCATCCTCTACTCTTTATTACAGCCATGCATAAAATAACCTAGAGTATATCAACCATCTTCAAAAAAAGATTATGTACCCAAGTTTATTTGCTCCACATGAGGTAATAAAAATGGGCAGTATTTTCATTCTGCTTGTAAGTCACTGCAAAATCTGCTGGCGAGTTCGAGCAACGTAGATTTATTGACACATAGGACACAAACATAATCCATCTCAAATATGGTCCATTAAAAAAAACAGAACAGACACAAAACTGCCAGGGGTAATTTGTAATTCTCCATTAACTCCCATTCACTTCTGAATAATTATACACTGTACATGTGTCTGTTGGGACACACACACACATGTTATATAAAAACATCCATTTGAGCCGAAAACATAAAACAACATGCAACTTTGCTACTTCACCCTCAAATGAATCAAGCATCCTTGTAAATGCGGACGTTTAGTCACTTCAGATGACACTCTATCTCCGGATTATTCAATTAAATATTCCAAGAGGACCAGATTAATAAAAAATCCTCACGCAAAAGGTCCAGAAGATCATAGTGTTGTGCTTTAGTCTAATATAGTAGACGTACAGCCTATTTTTAAGTGCCTCAGTAAGAAAGTATAAGAACATGACATTTTAATTTTACTATATTTTTGTTCATTTTTAAAACATTTAGAATTGGAAAGATTATTAATATTAGTGACACCTTATTGTGAAACTGCAGATTGCAACAAAAGGGAGGACTCTTTGTCTCACACCTGTCTTTGTCAAGCACGTTGGGGACTACAGTGGCTTTTCCAAGCCAGAAAATGTGGAAAACACTTTCACAACTTTATCCACTTTTCCTGCCATTTTCTCCAACTTCTTTATCGGTTTATGCATCAGCTTCCCCTTTGAAATATGTAACATAAATCTATCCAGGCTGCTGTAAAACATAGTGGCACAAGACGGTGGCCTCCATAGCAAAAGCAAATGCACAAATTAAAAGGCTTATTCAAAGGTGACTAAAACCAAACCGTATATTAAAAAGTGATTATATACACATTATTATGGATAGTATATTTAATTTCCGCTAAACCCTCCCTAGAAAAATGCATGTTGCTTTTGGATGCTTCGGTGTCATGAGTGTCCACTCAGGTGGACATCAAATAACACCACCGTTATTTTCCTGACTTTCTGTTCGGAGAACATCAGATGTGCTAGGCCGCATATTTTGATCTCAGACAGGATTTTAAATTTTTCCTCCTCCAAATACAAACTGATATTTTCAGATTTCTGATACAAAGTGACAGTCCTTGTTCCTGTACAGAGAGGGAGGGCAGCTCAGTCTCTACAGGCAGGACTGACCTCACCTCAGGGCCAATCATTCCCCTGAGGCATCACAGTGACAGATCGACATCCCATTCAGGAAACCACCACTGCCACACATGCAGCCGTGATCAGATACTTATGACCAGTGGACGATAGCCATTAGGTTTGCAATAATTAGTGAAAAATCCATTGCCAACTATTTTGATCATTTTTTTAATAATTAAAACTCTGATTTTCAGCTTCCCAAATGCGAATATTTTCTTGTTTCTTTGCTCCATATAACAAAGAAATCATTAAAAACTAGAAGCACTTGGAGAGCACAGACCTCCGCCTGTTTCTTGTCCCATTACACACCTTTTCTGAAAATGCCATCAAAATCTGTCCAGAACTTTGGGAGTTATTTTGCCAACAGACACAAAGCAGCACTGGCGAAAACATAACCTCCTTGGCAGAGGTAATGAATCATTTTGATTAGAGGAAAAAACAATACTTTTTTTTTTTTTTTAAATCATTATCATTTTCAGGTTTGGGAAACACAGATTAACATTTTCTGACATTTCATGGACCAAACAATCCTTGAATCGAGAAAATAATTGACAAATTGATCGATTATGAAAATAATCACGAGTTGCAGCTCGACTTGCCGCTAATATGACTTTGAGGTGTACTCTAACATCTTTGCAGTTTTGTGGCCACAAAAACCAAGCAGTTCCTTCCAGATCGTCAAAGATAACACACTTCAGTGTCTCCAATTCCCTAACCCACTCACTGCTGTTCACGAGGCATGTTGAATTCCACATGTATGTTTGCATCAATCACCGGTTGAAGAGGTAATCACAGCAGAGAGCGGAATTTCATTTGGACAGATCCCATGAGAGTCCTAACTCAGTTGCAAAGCAATCCTCCACTCGTCCTTCAACCCGAGACTCAGAGCAACCCGAGACAAGCATCAGGCGTGTTGTTGGTGTAAAATCTCACTTTGTGCAACTGAGCAGTAAAATGTGGGTTTGTATGTTTGCAGTGTGTCCACAGCATGTTATAGCACAGGTGAGGCAGACGCTACATCTCCCAGAAGGGATTGTAAGATTGTATACATTAAATTATAATAATAAAATCAATCAAAAATAGCAGATCAAAGTGAATAAATATGTAACTTACTTAAACGATTATAAAAATAGACAATTATTTAAAGTATGTTGGCCCTCTATGTGTTTTTAACAAATGTCAAAACTGTTACACCATGATGAGATCGTACAGTAGAATGACTGAAAAAGACCTTACTCATTTGAAAAACACAATAGCAGTTTTGTTTGGTCACTGACAACTGCAAAAAAAATGCAAATATACTAATGGTCAGAAAATGTCTGAAGAAAGTAAATCTTTAATTTGGTTCAGGATGCGTTTGTGTTCACACAGAAAAAAGTATGTGGCCATGTAAATGGTTTAAAAAAAAAAAAAAAACTTACAGCACTTTGCTCTTCTTGATGACCATTCAAAGCTGCTTTACACTACAGTTTTGCCATTCACTTATTCACACCCATTCACGCAGTGCATTTTCTTTCACTCAATGTTTCTACTCACACGCTGCTGTCAGGAGCAACGCAGGTTAAGTGTCTTGCCCAAGGACACGACAGCTGTGTCCAGCTCTGAATTGAACTGATAACCTTCAAGTTGAAAGACAACCCGATCTACCACTGAGCTACGGTGTGCATCCTCAGAGCCGAAGCTACGCCCACATTAGTTCCATTAACACTTGTTTGCACTTTGACTTCACATCTTGTTACTTTTAAACATTCTTCTTTCTTGTTCTCAGAAAAACTTTCTAAAATTAAGCAAGCAAGAATACACTTTGTGTTTACACTGGCCTGCGTCTGTCCACTTGTATGGGATGTGGTCTGAGTAAAGATTCCAGTGCATTCACACCCAAGCCTAATTCTTTTTATCAGTTTCACTCATGACTGATGTTAACGTCAGGTCTGACCTGGGTGTGAAATGCTACATCAGCAGAAAAAACATCATTGCCAGGCATGATGATGATGATGATGATGATGATGTCATTGTGACTTCACTGTGTCGTTATCTGACTGAACTGACCAGGGAAGAACAAACATACACACACACACACACACACACAAGAGTGTGTCCGGGAGATGTGTGCATGAGATCTACAACTAACACTTGTGTCTTGATGTAAAATGGCACAGTGCGAGTCAAGAGGCTGGACCTGCTGACAGACAAGCAGAGGCTCACCTGACACGCAGCCACCTGCCATCTGTCTGCTCTGCTGGATCACACCATTACCCTGCTAAAGCCAAGTGTGGGTCTCAAGCGAAAACACCTGTCACACGTAAAACACGCACACACACTCACAGAAACATACACTTACAAATGCCTGGTCGTTGAAGTACAGTGTCTCATTTTCAGCAGTCAAAGTGAGTTAAAGGAGGAAAAACAGAAATGCTGCTGTTGACCATTTAGAGAAAGAGCAGATATTTCTAAACAAACAGCACTTTGACTCCATGTCAGGATCCTGAATAACTGCCAAAGCTGCAAATCTGCAACTTTTGATGTATTTCTGATAGATTTCCTAGCTATGAATGGGGTGGTGTGGCAGCATTTTGGAGAGTGAAGATGAAATGCTGATGATCTTCACATGCAGGACCTGGTCCCATTTCCAGGCTCATACACAGAAAATTGAACAGTGCACTTAAAAATGTTTGGGTCCAAAATCTCCTGCATACTGAGGTGATGCGGGATCATGAGTGATATTGAAACTCTGTCTTTTTAAAATCAGATCTCTCACTTCCCTCTTAATATATTCAGTGTCAGATGCAGTGAAAGAGGATGGGGTTGGTCTCTATATTTTTTCAGGTTCAGCTCAAGCCAAGGCTGCACATGCACTGTGCCATTTGTTCTGAATATGCTGGTGTGTGGAGCAGTGAGAGGAAGAAGGTGACACTTTGAATTAATTTCAAGGTTATCCTGTAGCTTTCATCAAGGAATCTTTATAATAAGCATGAGATTTCAATCTTCCAGTGATCTGAAAGGCATCCACTGTCTGTCTGGGGGCGCTGGTGCTGGTGGAGGAGGAGGAGGAGGAGGAGGAGGAGGGACAGTCATGCAGCCTCGGAGGTTGGGGGGCGGGGAGATGTGCAGGAAAAATGTTTGCTGAACTGGAGACACGTTTGCTGAGAAAATTTGGCGACACATTTGCGCAAAAATGATCGTTTTGTTGCTCTAAATGAGAGGATGAATTACACTGAGGCGCCACATAAGCTCCAAAAAATGTGATTAGTGGAAGCGTAAAGACGCACAGGAGAGCGATCAGTGTTGCTACCAGAGACAGGTGTCTGTGTGAATAAATGCCCATTTAAATATCGACTAGTTTGCGATGACTAAAACACGACACTGTTGCCACGTTTACGGTGAAATCGGTTTGAAAACGGTTCCATTATTACGCGCATGGATGCATGAAATAAAACAAGATTCCTCCTAAAGCTGCTGCTGCCGCGACTTGATCGCGGTCCCAACTTGCTTCAGCAACAGACAATAGCCAACACAATCCCGACCGTTCAATTCAGTTTCTCCCCCACTGCATCTTCTGCGATCAACGCGCGCACTTACCGCGGTGAGACGAGGCAGAATCCAAGGGAAAAGAGGAATCCATTGAAGAGGAACGAAGAGAAACGGAGGAGAAAGGAAGCCGTGAGCACTCCCACTATGAGCAGGCTGCTGCCGCTGTTACTACTACTCCATGGGTTCAGCTCTCGGTTTGTGATGGGGATCACGCAGCGTGAGAGCGCATGAGGATGGATGCTGTGCCTTGTCGAGGGGGCGGAGTCAAGACGCGTCTCCAGTGGAGCGTGCGTAATTCTGAGTAGAGACCTTGTGTTAAGAGCAAGTCTCGCTGTCTGGCCCCCTGATTCATAGCCAGTCCGATCTACAGACCCTTGCTTATTATATTAGTGCACTTTCTTTTAACTGCAGAGAGAGAGACAGAAGCAACAGAATGTCTTCAGTTTCTCACTCATTCACGTGCACAAACTGACAGGTTGTTGTGGTAACTGTTGGTCTTTATTATGATGTTATCAGTGATTCACTGTTGACAGAGCGAATTCAGTTTTATGAGAGTTGCAGCCTTTTAAAATTAAATGTGTATTTATTAAAGATATAATATGAGGTGTATTGTCATATGCACAGTTTAAGACAACATTTACACAACGGCCCCAACTATTCTTTGACACCCTTCCCTGCAAGTACCAGAGTAAAGGCCAGTCTAGCTCCACCCACAAGAGTCAGCTGACTGGTCGACAGACAAATGTCACTATCTTGATAAGTGTAAATATCCCATGGAAGTCAAGCCAAAACACCCACAATCAACAGATGTCTTGCATTTTTGTCCGTTCTGTGGTGTCACATTTGATGTTGTCGCACCGATACAACATCACGCTACATGGCCATTGGGCACAGCCTACACAAAGCCTGGCCCTGGGCTTTACCAATCCGAACCTTACCGTGGTGGAAACATAACATGTACCAGCCACAGTGGGCGCCGTGTTTCCAAAGGTCCAGTGTGTAACATTTAAATTAATCTATTGGCACAAAGTAACTATACTATCCATAATTATGTTTCTAAGTATATACTCACTTTGAAACAAAGTAGTTTGTTTTGGCTCTAATAGGCGCTTTAGGCAAGGGCCTTGCTTTATGGAGGACAATGCAGCAAAAAAATCATCAGCTCCTGCATCTCTGTGAGCTAAAAAATGCTGATTTTCTCTATGGACTGTGGTGTGGAAGAGCAATCTATAATCGTTGTTCCAGCCAGATAAGGCTGTCTGACACTGTCTGACACTAAGATAAAGTGGCAAACATATTCTTAAGATAACATAAACTTATGCACATATAGGTTTGTTTTTTGTTTTTTTTCGGTGCGCCTATTGTTGATTGGCTAAACTTGGCTTGCAGATGTTGTCGGTGAGTGTTAGCATTGGGGTCCAAGGATGGTCAGTACTGATAATGTGTCAATATCTCACACAGCCACACTTCAAAAATACTGAACTATCCCTTTAGGTGTCCCACAGCTACAACACACACAGTTTGAATATAAAAGATGAAATATTTCTCCATGCACTATGGATTTCAGGCCAACACAGTGATTTAAAGCCTTTTCTCAGTGGAACTAACCAAGTGTCATAGCTGTGTCCATCTTTTTTGTTCACTCAGTTTCTGCTCCATCTTGTTATTGTGTAATATCTCTCTCCTGGAAGGAAGGGATGTCTAAATTTACAGCTACACCTCAGTAACTGCTAGTTTCATAGCAGCAGCTCGTCCAATGCACCACTGCCAGAACCGGGACAGACAAGTCCAACCTTGGTGCTCATCAATGCAACAAGATATTTCTGAAGAAGCACTAGTGTGTGCAGTGGTCTAGATTCAGGGAGCATGCTACATTACACTATGCCCTCCTTCACCCTCCTCTTCAGATCCTCTGCTTTTTCAGCACAGTTCTTTCACCTCCTCCTTCCCATTATCCGCGATCTGTGGCCTTCAGTCACATTTACCAAACCAAGCGGAAAAAAGGCAGCTGTAAAGTCATGAAATGTGGAGTCAGCATGATTTATAATTAACATTAGTGCTTAAGTGCTACGAGGATGTGGTGGATTAATGTGGTATAAATTTTTTGGTGTTGTACTGGACCTAAATAAGGGCAGTGATAGTGGTTTTGAGCAATTCCACTGAAGTCACACTGCGCCTACACTTGAGAAGGCATAACATGATCAATTTGTTAGTTGAGCCGTAGCAGCAGCTCTGTTGGTCCGCACATCTGTACCAGATGCATTCAAGCGTAGTATTGAGTATAGGTCAGCTGTGTTTTAGAAGCATTGGGAGCCAGTGTACACAACCACTGCACTCACAAACATGAAGCTCTGAAAAACATACTACAAGAATAGAAAACATATATCTGTTGGGATGTGTTGGAGGACTGTTTTGAATGTGACACAGTGTGAAGTTTGGCAAGTTTAGGGTCAAGTTTTACAAGGCAAGAAGGTCCAGAAACAGATCTGCATTTGAATCTGATCTGAACGATCTGACCTTTACAGTCCGTACAGGGTGGAGACGTCAACTGAAACGCTTCTCATTTACTTTGTACCCATCAGTGCCAAACTGCATTGTGGGTCTGTTGCTTTGCAGCAGAAGTTGCGAAATGTTCAACCTTCCAGTCAGTCAAACCACACTATCCAACTGTACTGTATCCAACATTGGCGCTCACCAATCAAGTCACGTTTATGACTTAAGCACAAATACTTTATTGCTCTCAGACATCACTTTGGCAACATTAGCAACTATTGTCATGTAGTTAGCCGTGGCAGACTTGATTCTGCTAACCTCCCATAGCCACCAAACGTCAGACCTGCCTGCTATCAAGCATTAAAGTGACACATATGTAGGAGTCCAGTGTTAGAATTAAAGACAAGAGCTAAGAATAATTGGGCCCATTCCAAACTTTGGTCAGACTTGGATGACCCAGCAGAGTGTTTTTGTTTTTCCTCTTAATTGGAATGTGTGAACATAGCTGATTCACAGAATAAGTTCACTAAGGTACTGAATGTTTTTATGTATTCTACAAATCACATTTACACTCATTATTCTTGTTTGGGAAACCTAATTTCTACCGGGACTATGTTCCATTACAGTGCAGGAAGGGGGCTCTGTATTTATATGCTGAAGGGCTGCTATAGTGAGCTGGTTAATGGTTGGAAGTGAAAATGGCATGAATGTACATCCTGAGTTTGAGTCATAGGTTGAGGCAGCGTCAGGAAAGACCACACTTCTGATAAACCCTAAAAAGGTAAAATGCCATGTTTTATCCCCTGGACTTTAATATCTAACTAAACCACTGCCTCTTTCACTACCTTTCTTCAATGTGTGAAGAAAGGTAGTGCAATGTTGTGCAATGTTTGTCTAATATCTACATGAAAACTTCAATATTTAGATTGGGATAGTGGAGGTTTTAGGGACTTTTTCTTTGTTATGCTCTGTATCTACATTTTCTAACTTGGCAACACTATTGGACAGTTGTAGAAGTTTCAGCCTCAGCCTTAAAATAATCCTCTCTGTTTTTTACTGATATTTTCATGGGAATCTCAGCTCAAACACTGAAATCGAACAGTTTTGAGGACTGCATCCTCTTCATAAATGTGACATGGAGATTTTGCACCATCCCAAGTGTGCCTGTGCTAAAGAGCTCTGGTTGTAATAGGACGAGGTGAGAAGTCAGCTGCAGTCCCGTGAAGGCTGAAAAGCCTTGTTGACAAAAGAGAGGTCAGATGAGAGTTATTCAAACAAACAGTTGAACCATAAGTACATAAGCAGCTCAGTCGGATGGTGGCAATTTCAGTGCTTCTGAACTCATCAGACCTTGAAGAAGAAAAAGTGAATGCAGTTTTCTGCACTACTAAGCTTTGCTTTCACCCCCAAACAGTCTAAAGCCTCAGTCAAAGTGTTTTTAGTGTTTTGTGTCTCATTTGGTTAGTGTTTGTCTTCTCAATGTGTGTGTGTGTTTCTCATGTAGTCACTTTGCATGTCTATAAAGATTTTTTTTGATCTTTCTGTTGTCATTTAGCATCTAGACAGACTTATGATTGACTTAACATAAAATGTCAGTAGCTACAGATAATTTTACATATGTAGAAGAAATGTACAAATGGTTGATGAAAGACTGTTGAACTTAAATTAGCCTCAGATGTCCTTTATTCCGGCATTGATCTGTATACAGAGGAAATACTTGCCACAGGTCACATGTAGACTCCCAAATCGATAAAGAGCCAAATGGAAAAACAGAGTCTGAACTTCCTGTAGGGTTAAATGATAAGATATTCTAGGTCAACATAAACCATGACAGATTATGAGGAGACTCTCAAGGTCCATCTTATCTCGACATCAGGACACGATGACACCTCCAAATTCAAAATATGCTAAAACCTTGGCTATAGGCATGTTCAACTTTACACATTCAAGAATTACAAGAATTTTCAAAACAACTCATTTGCATTCGTGGGTATATCCCTTTGCTGCTGGAACCACTGAAATACTGCTTAATCTTTTATTAAATGAAACTATAGAAGGATTTTTTTCCTCAAATTCTATCTTAATGTGGTTGGCATATATAGTATGTGACAAAGACGGATCAGCAGTGTTTTCAGGAGTCATTTGATTGTCAGGCCCTTTGTTGTTCATGGTCTGGGGACAGAGGGAGACAGGAATATCAACTTCCACTACATGACCTAATGTATAAGCTTATCGTCTCAGATACTGTATTATTCCACAGTGACTCAAAAATATAGTGTAGTGTTTCACCAATATTGTAAAGCCCATACAGTACAACACAGTTTAATTAAGATACTGAAATACTTATTAGAATGAGGTTACAGCATGAACATGAGTCCAGGCTTTGAGTCATAAATAAGTTTAAAATAAGTGAAAGTGAGTTTCATGTTTCAAATTATTGCCCGTTCGTAAGAAGTTCGACCTTTACATTCAAAATGCCAGCTGCACTGTGTACTTTCTTCTTTTTTAAGTCTCATCCTCCAACTACATTTCTGTGAAATGAATAACACTCTCACTCCATGATCTCCTCCTTCTTCCGCCTGCAGTGATTCTTCATTCTGGCTCCCAGTTACGTGTCTCAGTGTGCTTCAAAAGACTCTTTGTCCTCTCTTGCTGCACTCCATCTGAATAAGTGGCTGAATTAGTTTCAGCTCTCAACGCTCATCGATGAAGTCTCGCAGTAGCAGTGACACGGCTGCGTGAGTTCCCGTGTGTCTACGGCCCCCATTATTCAAGAGGCGTATTGATCCGAAGGTGTTTGGTTTCTCGGCGGCTCCTAAGCGGTGGGGCCCGTTTCCATGGTAACATAACAGGCTGGCCGTGGAGCTCCGGCCTTGGCTGTGATCAGTGTTGCAGACCAGACAATAAGGTTTTAAATGCACTGCTGTCTGTTTCCAGTGCTACCCAGAGACTTCCTACTTCATTTTCACAGCTGGAGATACAGTAACTGAGAAATAGGTTTACAAAACAGACTATCATTATACAGTGGCCTCGCTCCATTAATATGATAAACAATTACAACTTCACAGAAGGTAGTGTGCTTCATAAACTGTGGCCTGCATTGGAGGAAATATGTCCCAAAAGGTCTGCTTTTATTTTTCTATTACTGATTGTTAATTACAAGCAATCATGAGTTTCAAAGGGATACTACAAGTTTTTGTTGATGTATTTTATTTGTCTGAATCTATTTGGGCACCGAACCCAAAAAATGAACCAAAACAGGAAAAGCTGTGGGATTTAAAACCAAAACAAAATGTTCAGAATACTGAATTATGTCATAAGAAAATGCAGACCTGGGTTTTTATGGTTGACCTGTCCCACATGCACTTTACAAGAAAAACAAAACTTAATGTCGGAGCTTTAATGCACTTTTGACCTTTAAGATTTGGAACAAAGTGCTAAAATTGTGTATTAATTTGTTACAAATAGAGGTGGATGCATTTTTTTATATATATATTTATGTGTCACTTCATGGTCACGATTGATTTATTTTTTTGCTCACTGACACACAAATAAATATGTGAATAAAAATCAACAATAACAATTAAAAACATGCATCCATACAGTCTGTATTGTGGGGGGAGCCACACTGATCTGCTGCTATAAATAACTCAGCCCAGGAGGTTGTCGTGGCAACCAACAAACTGATGCCAGGGTGGGAACACTCTTCTCCTTGAAGGGAAGGTGCTTTCAAATATGGGACGAATAAAGAGAAAGGGGTAACGATGTAAACAAGAGGGTAGGGATGGGAGCAGAGAGAGGTCGGAAAAGATTCCCGGAGAAAAGAAAGAGGAATTCAGATGAAAAGGGTGAGAAACAGGATTGGAGGAAGATCAAGGAGGATTGGGAAGAAGACCTCGGGTTGACGAGAGAGGGCCCAAGGGCACGGATAACTCGGAGGCCAAGGGCAACAGAGGGTAAAGAATGAAAAGAAGCAGTCATTCAGAATCTCATAAAATGCTTCCAATTTAGTGAGCAGCTTCAGAGCTCCAAACAAGAAAAAAGAAATCTTGCTTTCACGTCATATAAACTCAAAAACTGGAGAAGGCAATTCAAATTCAGCTTTTCTTTTGCAGACAATTAAGTTGAGCTTCAAACCACAGGAAGTTTGGATCGGCTTAATCTTGATTTGACAACCTAAGAAATGGAGGAGGAATATGATCAAGAAGAGCGGTTACCAAACTTTATATACCAAGTACCACCTGAGAAAATACAATATTTTCAGCTACAGACTTTTCACAGGAGGCAGATTTATTCCCAATAAGATGATTTGCTCTCTCATCATACTCCTCTTCCTCACATATACATCAGACACTGATACAGTGAACTTAGATAAAGATGGGTTGAGAGATAAGGTGACTAATTACTACTATAATCATAATTATTCTTTTTTTTCTTTTCACACTCAAAATTCAAAAGGTAGCTTGTGTACCACTAGTGGTACATGTACCATAGTTTGAAAACCATGGGTCTAGAACCTTGGCTAGTACTGACATTAGGCCAAGATTATCTAGTGGCGCAAGGTAAAGAGTTACAGAGTCATTTTCAAATGTGACAGTGACCTCTCCACTCATCCCTCTATTCCTTAAGCATGTCATTGACCTACGGTGGCCTACTCATATCAGAAAGGATGCAAACTCTCTCAAACAAACCTAACCACCTTCTTGTCCCCTATGTCATTTCCCCCTCCTTCGTAACTGGTTAAGTGTTGACCTATTTGTTAGCGTAGTAAGCTTTGCCTCCAAAACACAAAATGTCCGTTCTTTTGGACTGCTATCAAACCATGTTGGCACTCACATCATATTTAATTTCCGCCCACAACTCCTCCGTAATTATATACACTGGACCTCTGAATCATCTTTCTTCCCCATTGTGATGCTCAGTTTGAACTTGATCAGGTTGTCTTAGCCGTGTACATTTCCGCCATGTTACTAATTAGATTTTACATTATTGAGCAGTGGCTGTTATAAGTATATACAATAGCTGTGCTGTCTGTGTGTCTAAATCATCCACATCGACATGCTCCTTTTCCAAGATGTTTGGTCTAACCAGAGGCACCATACACCACATTATTACCTCCCAACCTCCTCCCATTTATTGCACATGTCAGACAGACTCAGGTGCTGACCTGGACTCTGCCTGCCTCCGACTCCCATACTCATACATGCCGTCCGCTTTAACATGTGGTGTGCTGCCGTGTGAGCAGACACTAATGCTGACATGAAGCTTTAACCAGGATCGCGGAGAGAAGGGAGGGTGGGAGTCACAGATGGGAAGCGAAAGGGTGCAGAGGGCAGGACTGGTGTGTGAGAGGGGGCAACAGGGAAGACAGACAGGTTTAAATGAGGGAGGAGAAATGAGGGAGAAGAGGTTGAAGGGGAATGGAGGGCAGAAGTGGAGCAGTTGAGGTGGATTTGAAGGGGAAAAGGACGCAGTGAGAAGTGACAACGCTGAGGGAAAATGTGGGCTTAAGAGAAGAGAGAGAAGGGGGAGCAGGGAGGATTAGTGAGCCAAAGACAAGAGCCCAGTTACTGCAGAGGGAGCTGAAGCTTTTCATCCACATCCGCCATAAATCATCACAGCCATCCTGTTTTTTGTCTTTTTTTTTTTTTTTTGTCCTGTCCTACTTCATTCTGTGTTTATTGGTGTGATCATAAACACAGTCTGTTTGCAAAGCCTCTCTTTTGTCATCGCTGTCCATTTCTACTCATCTCTTTATCAGTTTCTCTTTTATTTCTCCAACTCCTTCATCTTTCCCTTTCTCAGCTTCGCTCATGTAGCTGTGTATGTGACAAGAGTGATTCCTCAGAGGAATCGCACAAGGAAAAATAAAAAAAAAAAAGGAGTGTGCTCTTCCTTTCTCACAACACCACAAAGTTGATGTAGTCCCTCGGTTTGCCAGTTGAGGCCAACTCACAATCAAGGGTATATTAAAACAGCCACCAGGGGGCGACTTCACTGGTTGCAAAAATAATCCGTTTGACTGGAAGTCTATGGGGGAAAAAAAAAACCTTTTTTCATTTATAACATCAGTAGACATTTTCCTAAATAGTCTCAGGTCTTCGTTGAACTTGGCGTCTTTCATGCAAATTAGTTCCCCTTGAGAGGGAACTAGACAATAAAGCACAGCACGGGTGTGATTGATAACTCGCAGATTATTAAATCTGACAGTCCTCTTGTCTCAATATCAGAACAATATTCACACAATAGGCCACACAGTGGTGCCATGGCTAGCCTTGTTGCCTCACAGAAATAAGGTCGCCTGTTTGCATCGAGGTTCAAACGAGAGCCTTCCTTTAAGGACTTTGCATGTTCCTCTCCAGGTTCTCTGAGTTAAGAAGATAAAGCGGTAGAAAATGGTTTGATGAATATGGATTAGATTATAACTTCCTTCCACTTTCCTTCAAAACAAGAGAATATATTTTACTGCAAGTGCTTCATTAACCAACAATATTTAATAATGGATTTAGAAAATAACAAATAGAAGAAAACAGAAACAACAGCCCAGTCTGAGTCATTAACAGTTTTCACACAATAAGAATAGAGCTCAACAAAACACAGTGAGTGTGTTTATATTTATTAACACTGAAAGAATGAACTGTGCAAATTTGCATCCTTTCATTCATCACAAGTGAGTCATTACAGTTAAAAACTGGTGTAAAGGTCAAAGTTGACTCCGCAGTGGAGACGATCGGATGTCACTTCCATCATCTTCACTGCTCCTATTTTTGAACTGAATGGAAGCAGATGGAAGCATGAATGGTGGTTATGATGTTGCAAGAGGACGGATTGAAATGTAACCATGGCAACGCTGATTGAGCTATATGCTGTGAGACACTACACACGGTGCTCACAAATAAAAGCCTCTTAAGGATGTTGTCTGCCTGCAGATTGAGACGACTGCACAGCACTCATGTCATTGGTCTTCTTTTAAGAACAAAAAAAAAAAAAACTCCAGTTGGTAAATGAATATCTTGTCCTGTCATTATTTTAATCTGAAACTGGGAGGTGCGGCAGGATGTCCACAAAACACAGGTTTCTTTCAGGTTTTCCAATCTTGTGAGGACATTGTCCAATGATTACAGAAAGAGACTCACATAAATCTACACAGGCCTTGGGGTGAGAGTCTGCACAATGTGTTGTGACCTAAACAGTAACCGAGGATTACACACACACACACACACACACACACACACACAACAGATAAGGTGGATATAAAAGTGATTGCAACCAAAATCCTCAAATACTTTATAAGTTACATAGTTTCTGCATTTCACACAAAGGATGTGAAGGGTGATACTGACTCCACCCCACACCAAGAACATAATTTACTGCTGACCAGAGCAGAAAATGTTCTGCCCTGGAAGATCAGAATTGTAGACTTACATCTGCAGGAGATAAATAATAGAGATGTGCAAGCTTTTGTTTCCTTCTTTCCTCCCTTTAAAAGGCACCTACAGTACGTCCTTTCCTTCCTTCCTCTCTCCCCTCCTCTCATGTTTTGTCACCTCTCCTCCTCTTACACAGTCTCACAGGTCAGTGAACACAACACAAATACAAATGGGATGTGATTCCAACAGCCACCAGTCTCTGCATGCTGCAAGATTCATGTCTCACACAATGGAACACAGCTGACTTACATACACTCTCACTCACTCATTTTCTACCGCTTTATCCACTTGGGGTCGCGGGGGGGGGCGCTGGTGCCTATCTCCAGCTAACATAGGGCGAGAGGCAGGGTACACCCTGGACAGGTCGCCAGTCTATCACAGGGCCACATAGAGACAGACAGGACTGTGGGAGGAAGCCGGAGTACCGGGTGAGAACCCACGCACCACGGGGAGAACATGCAAACTCCTTGCAGAAGGCCCCTTGTTCCAACCGGGTTGTGAACCCGGGACCTCTTGCTGCAAAGGCAAGAGTGACTTACATACAGTATAATGTAAACAACAGAAGGTCTATGGAGTGTTTTATTTTCATTGACTGATGCTGATCCATCCGGCAAAGGTCACTGTTGTCCCATTAAAATGATTTTGGTTTCATAAACGCTGTGAACTGATGTGAACTTAATGTGTCATTGGAGCTTAAATGTATTCATTTAAATTTCTGACCATGTCTGTGAAAAATTATCAGAAAAATAATCCATAAATAAACGCTTAAAATGGTGCGACACGGACAATTTTTACATAAAAATGTTGTCACAGTTGTTGGATGTTCTCTTTCTCATATGACTCGTATGTGATGAAAATCACAACCTTCCAAAAAGTTCCCTTTAGTCAGTTTTCACCACTTTTTTAATGCATCTGCATTGATGCATCTCCATTTCCTCCAGTATTACATAAAATTACAGCCATCAACTAATAACTAATAAAACTCATACAACACAATTTAACTATAAACAAATAGGTAAGAGCCTCCTATTGGATAATTATTGCATGGGCGATAATCTTTCAGCTGGCAACACATTATTTAACCCCAACTGATGTAACTAGTAGCTTCTCATTTCTTAAACAACCATGTGGAAAGACAGAGAAACTAATTAAATTGGTTAAGAACTGTTCAACCCATTATCAAAAACTGGACGGATAGTGGGGAACCATCGTCTTGTGTGCAGTGTACCATTTCTGAAGATTCTGCAACATCCACTTTTAATTATGTGGTAGTGTAGTAGGTAAACTCTGTTTACCTACTAGTTTTAATATATGATTTAGTTAAGGAAGTAGAAGAGGTTAAAATGATAATGTGGGAAAAAGGGGGTAGGATAATAAAAAAGTTTATACCTCCTCCTACTCATTGTTGACATATGATGTTAGAGTTTGGCTCTATAAAAAGGGAGGAAAAATATGCAAGGTAGAACATGTACATATTTATATATGTATATATATATTTTCTAATATTTGTTTTACCAGCCAGGTTTCCCTCTTGGCATTTGAAATAGGTTTTTACTTCCATATTATGCCTTTATTAAATTATCATATAAACATCAAAATGTAAACCTTCAACACTAAATCACGTTTGCTGCGATTTGTTTTATTTTATTTTCATTTTAACTATTTGATTCAGTAACACCGGCCAAGTATTCCTACTAGCAGTGAAGTAGCTTTGTTTGGACTGCATTTTTATTTCAACCATTTTGTGTTTAAAGTACATTTAATGCCCAAAACACTCAAACTCCAACACAGCAAAAAAACAAAAAACAAAACAGTGACGTTTTAAAACTCCGACAGGGATTTTGGTTAATACTACCCAAAGGAAATGTTTCCAATAGATAGATAAATACTTCACTTCTTACTGTTTTGTGTTATTTAGGTTCATTTGTTTTGTTCAGCACTAAACCAAGTTTGGGTTTCGTTTCAAACAAACACACCAGAGAGAAAACGAGTTCTCTTATTGTACTCGCTTTAGCAAACCGAGTCCAGTTCCGCGGTGAAATCCAGTCCCGTTTTTGCTGCCGATAAGCAGACAGAAACACCTGCGCCAGTTAACGGACGGTGAACGAGAGAAAAACCGGCGAATATAGACGTAAGTGATGGTCGGAAAACAAATGATGTACACGACAAAACAGTGAAAAGAAGCAGATTTTACGATCTTACCTGGCTTAACATCCTGAAATGTTCCGGTGCGGCGTCATCACAAACCTCCTCTCCCGCAGTTCCCTCCTCTGCACCGGCACGAGAAAAACCGAACAACACGGAAGTGAATATAACAAGGAAGTTGAAAATTGGCGCCAATGGCCAACCAATCAGCAATTATTCTCAAATTCTTTCGTAGAGAGGATAAATCCAAACTCTGGCTACGAAAACTGATTATTTAATGGATTGTATACAGTGCTTAACAAATTATTGTTAATTTGGCAAATAAGAAACTGAATTCACCTTTTTATACCCAAATTTGAGCTGGTTCTTCTCTGAGATGTCGGAAAATAATCAAGCATAACATTCAACCACTTAAACTAATCTTACTCTACATCTTAATCAACAAAATAATGTGCTTTACTTGTTTTTTGTAAAGAAGCGAATTTGTGGATAACAATACATAATTATATTTTAACATTAGAAATATCATGTCAGATAAAGAGCTTCTACATACTGGTGTATTAACTATTACAGAAACATAAAGAAAATTATTCTGATAATTACCAGTGCTGTTAATTTAGGGCAGCTGTGGTGTAAGCCTTACATTGGGTGGTGGTTTAATACATTTGTTAAGCTAAAAAAAACTATGTCAATGTGTAAATATACTGAAAAATACATTTTTTTCAGAAAGCTTGTTTTAATTTTTTTTTTTTAACTAACTTTTTTTTTTTTTTTTTTTTTTAAACAGATTAGTCAATTCAAAATAAAAATAGTTGGCTGAATTTAGTAATCAATTAATAGGCGATTAATTGTTGGAGCCCTAAAATGCAATAAATAATTGCCAGTCAAAATGGTGGAATAAAATAAGTTCTCTTGGTTGTTGTCTCACCAAAAGCATCACATATTCTTATTTTCATGCATATTTGTATATCTGTATGCTTTATGTGCGACGATAAGCGAGTGTGAGTGCCGTCCATGCTCCGTGTGATCTCAACATGGCACCACCATTATGTGCGTAGTGTGATATTGTTTGGATGAAGAGCAGCAGTGCTTGAAACTTCACCAGCTTTTTTTTGGATGCCATTAATAATAGAAAACTGGAATTGTGCAGTGTGCTGTTTGGAGGTTCCATTTTCAGGTTTGGGTGTGTGAGAATGCTTCTAGTTTTTATCGAGAAAAAAAAAAAGAAACAGTAAAAATGTGAAATGTTCAAAGGCAGTGGGACTCAGACCCTGGGAGAAAAAATAATAATTATGCAGGGAGCAGTATTATGAAACCATGTTGTTTTTAGCCTGGGCCTTGGGCAACAATGCAAATCTATGTGCTAGCACACAAGTTAGGTAAGCCATTTTGAACAAACACAGAATTATTTGTATTGTCATATCATTTTTATTGCTAATTCAATTCCTATTTATTACTTCTAACTTGTTTCATTGATTTTTTCTGCTCTTGTCAACATTTTTGTTGCTGCAACAAGAGGATTTCCTCTTGTTGAGTGGGGCCAATAATGTCCATTCTAATCGGATTTCAAATGAATTTACATGAGTGTAAAACACACACAGCCCATTCTCCCCTCAGTGTGGCAGCCACACAATCACCCTTGAGGTTTAACTACAACATTTACTTTGACCTTTCCTTAAAGCGGGTGTGTGTGGACTGATTGGCCTCGCTACGACCATAAACACCCAAGTGCGTTCACGGCTCAGAGGAAACCAGTGTCATCTTTACATGAACAGACAGACATCACACTGTAATGTCACTGTCAGCCTGCAACTCCATTCATGTAAAGCATCAAACACTCTGCTGCTGCTGCTGCTGCTGCTGCTGCTGCATCACAGCCAATTGAATGCATTCATTTCTGTGATGGATTTGTGATGATCAGGTGCCAAGTGGTTTTGCAGTGGTCCTCATGGAGACCAAAACTTGCTCCTAATGAAGATGAAACCACATTTCTGAATAACTGAATAGGGCTAAGATTGGAATTGTGCTTCGGTTGATGCTTTGTTTAGACTGTCCAAATGAATGGAAGTCAATGCCTATGCATTTGTGTGTGTGTGTGTGTGTGTGCGTGTGTGCAGGCATGCAGTGGTGTTCTGCTGCTCTCCATTTTAATAGCAATTCCGGCAGAGCCTTTCCCCATCTCCCTGTCGCCATGGCAACCGCACGGGTAAGCGGCCACGTTTGTCTCGGGGGCCCTGGCCTTCTTTTACGTGCCACAGCTGCGCACACTCTCATTCACACACACACACACACACACACACATGCCCATGGCCACACATACAGTATGTGCGTACATACCAGAGCACACAGTGTACACACCCAAACAGACCTGCAGAAATCACAATTAGCTACACATTCAGACCTGGAAAACAAATATTTTCTGCCCATTTCACACGCAGATGATACAGTATCTACTGAGGGAACCACCGTCAAAGGGTTCTCCCCAGTTTTATTCCCCTTCGCCTCCCCCGCCTCCAAACCAGTGCCTGGGATTTCCCAGTAAAATGCTTAACTCTTCCTCCCAAACCAAGAAGCTCTCACTCCTGTGTGTTAGAATCTGAACTGAGCTATTTGCATTATGTGTGTGTGTACCTTGTATTACTCATGTTGTTTGGACCTAAATCCATCATAGGAACTTGTCTTCTTCATGGGAACAAAAAGCAAATCCTCATACGGTAAGTTATCACATGAAAGCATGCTGTATGGTTAGGTTAAAGTTAGGGTTAGAATTAGGCCATTAGTGGTTATGGTAAGTCCTCTGTTTGTGCTCTGTTTGTGCTTAGGCTGTACGTTTGTGCACTAAATCAGTGAACTAGAATAATTATGGACTCCTTCCTCTGAGACAGATGACGATTCACATAACCTTAAACATTTTACATCAGTTCACATCAGCCTCGGACACATGCTCGGTTAATTACGAACCTTTCACCTCCACATCAACAGGAATCAGATGAAACCAAAGCCGATGGCAGTGAAAAATTTAAGATGACAGGTCCTTTCCTGGTCTGCAACCTCTAGTAACTGATTTTATCAAATAACGTACTGGACATTTGATGTCTCTGACACAGCCTTTACGATAAACTACTTATTGGACACTTCAGTAGGTCCACATCACAGGTAAACAGTGGAGTCACACTGTGTCATGATGAGTAAAAGAAGACTCTTTTCTGAGGGTTTTTCCCACTTCATTTCTGACAGAAGGTGCACAAAACAAACCAAAAAAAAAACCACCAGTCGGACACATGTGGAGCCTCTAAACAAATAATTATACATATGATGAGAAAACACTATGAAATACAGTATATAAGTGAGGAAAATTACAGCCGAAATCACAGCAGAAAGAGAAGAGGTAACACAGGAGATACATACTTATATACAGTGGTTTCAACAAAAAGGGACAAAAATAGGGAAACAAACAACTGAAAACAAAAGTTCCATATGTCTTTCAGGTTAAACAATGGACAGCAAAAATAAAATGTGTGGAATAATATATATTAGCACATTAAAAATAATAATTGGCATTTTTACACACAGAAAACTTAATAAAGCGGCATCCGGTTCTTTGCAATTAACAAGTGGTTAATTGAGTTACTTTGAGTTATGTTGAACCAGACTGGTGTTTCTCCTCTGACTCCTGAAGTAGGTCAGAATAAATCCCAGCTGGTTTCTGTTGTATCACTGGCTCATCTGAGTTGACAGAATTTCTGGCTCCACAGTTAAAACCCACTGGAGCAGAAAGCATCTTCCACTCACTCTGTGTCAACGTCTTTTTTAAACGAGTGTGTGTCTGTGTGTGGGAATCTGACTGGGCAGCTGCTTACGACGTACACGCCCTGCAAAACTCTACATCTGTGGGTGTAACTGTAACGAGACAAACAAACATGCAACAAATACTATTAGAATCATTTTGCATTTAGATGCAATCAGTGAATTTACTGAATGTTGACAATAAACTGTAATTTTAGTTGTGGCCATCGCATGGTTGTGTCTTCTCAGAGTTCCCTGTCACTGTTAATTAAGTATTAAGCATATATATATATATATATATATATATTAATATTAAGGTAAATATGACTGAAACCTAGATTTAAAAAAAGAAAATCTAACAACAAGAAAGATTGTGGCTTAAAGTGGCAGATATATAACACTTTAAAATCTCTCTAACAGTGGCCTCTAGTGGTAATTTAGTGATAGTGCAAGTACAGGGACAGGGATTTTACAGCAATACTCATTATTATTCACGTCTGGTTAGGAAGACATTGTACACATCAGTAAAATGTTAAAAAGTTTTTAATTAATTCATTTATATATTTATTAATTCACACAACTTTTATTTTTCATAAGTTGGTTTTTAAGTCACTGTGGAATATATTAGCAATTACGCTGGAACAAATTTTTCCCGCTTTTCACATAAATGTGTACATGTTTTCTAACACCGTGCAATTGAGACCTGAGACATTTTGAGTGGACGTCATTAATCCACAAGATGGCAGTATAAACTTTGGGATAATAATGTATAAGACACGCTGTACAAGTTGCACAGTGAGTTGCATAACAACAGTGTGTGAACTCAGTTGACAAGTGTTTGAATGTAAGAGACGCTTGTTTAGATGTAAGTCACTCAGTGGAGCTTTAACATAAGGGGTCCAGTTTGGAAAATCACAGAATTCCCCTTTAAGACAACTTTTCTATATAATGGGATTAAAATCTGATCAGTGAGTCTGTGTTATGACGGATTCTCATTTGCTGTTCATAACTGATTCATTTTAGCCCACTAACACTGCACACAAACACAAAAACCTGCAGGCCTGAGAATAAAAGTGGGTGAAGAGACAGACAGAGAGAGAGACAGAGACAGAGAGACAGACAGGGGACAGCAGCTGCATGTGTGATGTCCATTTAAGGTCACTACCTAAACCTGAAGAGCAGCTTGGGAATAATTGACATACCACGCAACACGATAACCAGGGGCTGGAAGTGAAGTGTCAGGAGAAGGAAAGAGAGAGTGAGACGGACGGAGGAAGCGGAGAAGAGGCCGATGAGTTGAGAAGAAACAAACTCTACGGGTGTGAACGTCTGAACGTGTGACAGACAGGAATGTGAGTCATCTGTAACATGACCTTCACTCCGTCACTTAATGAAAAAATCTGCCTCATTTTTCAACAGCATTGTGCCTTCGTGGTCATTTTCCCCCTTCATCCCTGCGACTTAACCACAGGAATTCTGTTAAAACCTGCACTTCCTTAAAAAAATAAATAAATCACATTTGTATTGTAATAGTTTTTGCTTCAAAATATAGAAAAGATGTCTTATGACAGTTATAAATAGTGACTGCACAAATGGAGGAACATGCTCCAGTATAGAAATACAAAAAAATATTCTCTGAGAGGGGAAAATGCAGGGAATAATATTGTAAAGAACAAAGAAAAAAGAGGGAGGGAAAAAGGACACAGAGAAAAAGGGGAAAAGATGCCATTTTTTTCTTAGAATAGAATAATAGAATAAAGAAGGATAATAAAGAAAAGATGACACCCAGGAGAATACAAACAACAAACAAAAGGATGGATAAAGAGACGAGAAAGAGAGCTCCTGCTTTCTGTCTAACTTTCCAGTCAGAGCTGTTAAACACTCAGCGCTCAGGTTATAGACCCAATAAAAAGACAGCTGAGCTTCTTGTTTGGATAAAATATCTGAGTTAAGTCCCGACAGACTAAACAGTTCTCACCGCACTTAGACAGTAGCGAGGGATTTCAGTTGCCCAGACTGCGCTCTGATGATTTTTCAGAGCGAAAAATCAGTTCAAACATCAGCCAAGTCTCTCAAATATAGATTGAACCTGCAGCTGCTGTTCCTCTTTGTCACTTACTAGGCTGTCCTCGCTGGCAGATTCAATTAAAACTTATGTCAGTGTGACTTTTCTAATGATTTTCCTCTGGTGCTGTGAGGAAAGCAATAAAAAGAGCATAGATCTGTCACTCTTCAGAGTTAGTAAAAGGTAAAGGTTCAAACTGTGTTTTATTCAAAAGTGGTGCAGGACAGAGTCCGAGTCAGAAATCAGAGAAAAAGGCTGTAGAGCTGCAGCTGAAACGGCACAAAAGACAGTGAGAGTGAGGAATGAGGAACAGGTGAGGAGATGAGGGATGGAGGAAGGAAGGAAGGAAGGAAGGAAGGAAGGAAGGAAGGAAGGAAGGAAGGAAGGAAGGAAGGAAGGAAGGAAGCTAGATTTACTCCAAGAAACAACAGATGCAGGCAGAGAATGAATGAATCTTTATACTGTACATTTTTAGTCATTCACCAAATCAAAACTACAACCAGGAAATGTATCACTGAGAATCTGCTATTACCAAAATGTGGCCTGGTGGCCGGTGAAGGTACTGCAGGTGAAACTAAACAAATACTTGTTTTGTTGCCTTTAGAGCAGAGGTCTCAAACTCACAGCCCTCCGATCGATTTCATGTGGCCCACCACCTATGATCAAGTTAAAGTAAATTATTTCTGTAGGTTTTTTTTAAGTAATAGATAATTTAAGTTATTGAGAGAGTCATTTTGCATTATGAATATGTTTTAGTATTTTGATTTTGAAATTCCACAACATCGTCGCAAATATCGTTAAATGACTTCAGCTGATGGAGGAAAATTGTGATGTAATTTGTGTTTTTTCCAATTCTGTTTTTTTTTTTTTCAGTTGACAGGCCCCTTCTGAGCAGCCTAGAAACCCAGGTCATTTGAGTTTGACCCCTGAGTCCGTGCCTATATGTTCTGTTTGTGTGGGAAAAAACAAACATCTTCTATTAATGATAATGATGATGTCGATCAGATTTAAAGCTGCAGTATGTAACCTCTGTATGTTGTTGATGTTCTCATTCTGTCTTTGTGAACAAAACCAAAGTAACATTATCTGTTAGCTGCGTCAGGCAATACTATCAGACCTGACTGAGGGAGCGTTTGCGGGCATACAGCAGCAGCGCAGGGACGGGCGGGGACAAGACGGCGTCTGAAACTTTTCATGGGCGCTGCTTTGTGATATCAGTCGAAAGCTAACCTGCCTGCTGTCGCCTTGCTTTTACTCGCAAAATGTTGCTGTTGGCCCCGTCTGTCTTCACATACCACAAATCACTTCCTGTGCGCAGCGCGGGAACATTGTGTGGGACAGGAGGTCTAAACGCCGTAATGCTGAGGAACAGGGAGAGTCGTGTGATCGACTGAATGTAACAGACATTTGTTTATTTGTATATATTTAAATGCTACACACTACAATGTTTAAAAAATGGCTGCGAAACAGATCCTTCTTTAATATAATTTACTTTATATTTTGAGGACGGGTTTATTGAATGGACCCAGGAGCCTGTGAGTGTTTTAAAGCTTATTTAGAAAGATTTCAAACATGCAACATCACCACAAAAGCACAAAATGACCTGCCTCTGGAAAGTACAAGGGTTTATAATAATCTGACCTGCCTCTTTAAATGACTCCCTGCCTGGTCTCAAGAGGGGAACGCGTGTTCTCAGGGCAGCAGTCTGAGCGAGACACATTGGCCTCTCCTTTCATGATACTCTGTCTCCCCTAAGGCTCTGTCTGTCTGTCTGTCTGTCTGTCTGTCTCTCTGCTCTTCTCTGCTCTCTATCCCACACTCGCATCCTGGTCTGTGACTCTTTCACCTCAGTTTCCTTCCTTGCTCTGTCTCACAGACAGCAAAACCTACACAGCCGACACTGACTCCCTCTGTCTCTCTATCCTTTTCTCTCTCTCTCTCTCTCTCTCTCTCTCTCTCTCTCTCCTCTCTCCATCTTTGTCTGTCTCTCCTTCTGAAACACACACACACACACACACACACACATATGCGAGCACCCGTCCCCTCCCGCTGGCAGAGCCGGGCGATGCAGGAGCGGCGGCAGCATCCTCTGCTCTGACGAGGACACACACCAAACAGACAGGAGGAAAGAGGGAGGAGGAAGATAAGAGGGAGGAGGAGGAGGAGGAGGAGGTGGAGGAAAGGAGGTGGAAGGAGAGGAAAAGACAGGAGGACGCAACTCTGCAAAATAAAGGACGCCCGAGGACAGGAGGACGAGGGAGAGGAGAAGAAGGAAGGGAAGGAGAGCAGAGCGGAGTGGTGAGGCGCTGCAGCCATGTCAGACACACCTTTGCAGGGGAACAGCACCGCAACAGCACTGTGAGTCCTCATCTTCATTTCCATCCCTCCTTCCCTCCTCTCCTCTACTTTACTTGCCCGCATCCCTCCATCCCTCTCTCCTCTCCATCTGACAGGCAGGGTTGTCATGGGAACCGGAGCTCTGTCATGGTGAGGCTGCTGCTCAGTCATGACTGGAGAGGAGACACGCGGTACACCATGTACACTCCTACCTCACCTCTCTTCTCCTCTCCTCTCCTCTCCTCTCCTCTCCTCTCCTCTTCTCAAGCATGTGTGTGTGTGTGTGTGTACCTGTATTTGTTACCTCTTTAGGACCTTTTCCTTCATGAACACTGACCTTGTCTGGCCCTAATGAGGCAGAACCTCATTACTCAGGAGCCGGCTTGAATTGTGGTTATGGTTAAGGTTAGAGTTAGTCATTAACTGGTTAGTCACTGCAGTGTCCCGAGAAGAATAGCTGTGCAAACCTGAGTGTGTGCTTTAGCATAGTCAGTGAAAAGACTGCAGCTTTGGTCCAGATTCAGTCGCAGACCCCCCCTCTTCCTGTGTGCGATTGTGTCTTTGTGTGTCCATTAAATCTGTGTGTGTGTGTGTGTTTGCCAGTGTGTTACTACTCACGAGGAACCAGTGCCCAAGAAAGTGCCCGAATTTCCAACAGCAAAGAAGAAATATGTAAGAAATCACATAGGAGATGTAAGAAAAGGGAACAGAAACTTGTAAAATCATGGCAAAGATGACAAATATCAGGAAATGCAGCGTGAGCGTGTTAAGAATCAAGTCACAGGCTGCTGGGGGTTTTTTTTATATAAATGTTGCTGATGCAACTGTCAAGTCTTTGATGTTGCTGCACCGACTCAGCAGACTCATTCAAAATCAGTCTGACCCTTCAGTTGCTGCAGGCCTTAGCATATTCTATTACAGATCTCATCTAAATAAAAGGAGATGAGACAATGAGAACAACATGAAAATCGTTTTAAAAACATGTACGACGTAAGATTAGATTTAGTGACTAGGTGAGTTTGTTGCTTTAGATGAACAGATGCATTCTGGGTTCATCTGTTCGTCCGATGTGGTTGGAGGTGACTTAAAGTGACCTACAGTTTCCAGTTACTCTGTGGTTTAAAGCCACAGACTAATGGGAATAAATAGAAGGAGGTTCATGGACAGTTTCTCCTCAGAAGTGGACGGTTAAGTAGCACTCTACAGTCAGGTGTCACCCAGGATTTGAATAAAATATGATCTGCCCATATTACTGTTGCACCAATGCAAAATATTGTTCAAAACAAACAAAAAAAAACTACTGAGACTATTTTTAATTAGTTTCACAGAATGACAGAACCATTTGCCTTCATTGTAACAACATCATATCCAGCGAATGCTACATAGGGTTGATTTTGAATGGTAAAATCCTGCAAAGGCACATTTTCTTTTTTCAGTAAATTCAAATTTAATCCATAAGCAAACAGCTGAATCCACCGGTTAATCCTGACTCTCACTCTTAATGACAGTGTGATGATAATCAGCAGATTGCTGCTCCTGCGTTCAGCTGTGGGCTAAAATGACTAGTGTGTTGTAAGAACTACTTAATGATGGTGATACTGTAGTAAGAGCAGGTGAGTGGGAGTTGTTCTTTATTATTCACAGCTCAGAAGGTGTACGCTGCCGTACTGTGTTCTGGAAACGCTGAAAATTCAGAGAGTTGAATTTGGCTGATTTGAATTAAAGGCGCTCAGAAACTCAGTGCAACACACCAAAAAATGCTTCAGTAAAAAGGAACATTTCAGGCAGATAATGAAATATCTGTCAGTTTTAGGGGCTTTTTACATCAAAAACGTCTCATTTCAACTGATTTGAAGCAAACACATATGCTTACATGTTATACAACTAATGATTATTTTCACAATCGATTCATCTATTGATTTTTTTTTTTGATAGATCAGTGTTTAGCCCTTTTTGGATGGGATTAGTTTTACATGGAGAGTTGGGGTAAAGCAGTTATGTCATGTCAGTAGCCATTACCGGACGATGTCAGTAAAGATTATGGCGGCTTTTACCTGCAATAAAAAGGTCTGGGAAAATTACCCTAAGTTATTCTAATCCTGCACTAATAGACCAGCAGTAAATATATCCGATATATCCTGTTTACATGTAGTTTTCAGCTGATTTTCAAACATGGAGGTACTTGAAGAAGTATTCAGTTTCGTACTAGAGGGTCAGACAACTCTGCGGCAAAGCTCGGGCATTTTCGGTAAATGGTGGCTTCTGAAAACTTCTGAAACTCAAACTGAAACTGAACACAACATTTCCTTCCTGGTCCAGTTTTGCATTTTATGTTTTATGTAACTTTTGTCGCCACCATGTTGATGTGTGTCTGCACCTGTGATATCAGGAAGTAACATAAACACAGGAGATGATAAATCAATTGACCCTTCCCACTTGTGGTAGTTTTACTAAGATTTCTTATCCTATTTGAACTGTTTGAACATTAATATTATAGATGATCTGTGGTAAAATTACATTACTTTACCTACACTGTAAAACTTGCAAACTGAGACACATGTTGGGGGGGGAATAACATGAACATTGTGAAAACACCCTGGACAGGTCACCAGTCCATCACAGGGTCACATAGAGACAGACAATCTTTCACTCTCACATTCATACCTACAGGCAATTTAGAGTGTCCAATTGGCCTAATCCCCAAATCTGCATGTTTTTGGACTGTGGGAGGAAGCCCTGTGTGTGGTGAAAACCCATGCACACACAGGGAGAACATGCACACTCCATGCAGAAGAGCCCATCGTGTCGAGTGCTTACCACTACTGTCTGCAAACCATGACGGACAAATGACACATTAGTCCACAGACTCCTGCTGTCCGTCATTCATTCATATCCAACAGAAAATGCACACTTTTAATGGTTTAGTCCGATTCACTGTGTATTGTAGTAACGGAGACGTATGTTGAGGTAAATTGGCGACGCGTGAGGAGCAGGAGGACACAAAAGAAGACTGCAAAAATTCAGATGTGAGTGGGGAAATGAATATTCATAGGTGGAATATACAGCCTGCCCTCGTCATGGGCAGCGTGCACTCATAGAAGACCACATGAGGAACTAGAGGCTAATATTTGTTAATGAAAATCCTTTATTATTCCTGTTTTGCATTGTTTGAAGTTGCCCAGAGAAGTTGTTAAAGTTACAGTAGCCAGTAGCTTTACTGTCACAGTGTAACTCCACCCCTTCGAGCTGTTACAGTAATGACAACTAGCAGCATTTTTATCTCAGGCCGTTGAAAACACTCAGAAAGTGTTGCTGGCTTCTGTTACATTTCACTGTGGTTCTGTGTTTTAACTGTGATGTATTAGCGTGTCGCGTTGGTAAAGTGCTACAGTCTTTCACGACGTGCCGAGCCCACTGCAACAGTCAACGCAGCATGGGTTGCCAGACCACATGGAAGAAACTAGACAATCATTTTTATTATATTTACTCAGGTTTCTAATGAAGATGACCAGCCTTCCTGCAATATTTGCAAAAACAAAGTGCTTAAATGCACAAAACTGCGTTGATACTGTGATAAACTGTGTCCTTGTGCATTTTTTAAATGTTAGACAGAAATCCTGGCCATTTTTTGTAGTGGACACACATCATATACCTGCGCATCACGAAGACGACACCACCGATACAGTCACCCCATCTTTCCATTCTTCACTTCCTCCGTCTCCTTTTTTCGTCTGAGCTCATTTTTAATCACCATGTTGTCTCTGTGGGCCGTCCACTGATTCAGCAGAAAGACAAGGTGGTATTTGTGGTCACGGAGAGTGCAGACACCACAATGGCAGATAGCCCGTTTTCTGCTGCTATTTATGACACACTCACCGACGTCTGCAAGGGATAAGATGTTCACAGTGACGGGATCCAGTCGTGCAGGGCGGCAGCCCAGCAGAGCATCAAAGAGCATCAAATCAATGAGGTCATATTTATTTCTTCAGATACGCTAGTGTTTGTTTGCCTATTGTTTAAGTTGCAGACCGAGAGTCGTACAGGCCTCATAGATTTTATATAAATACTTGATTGGTTGCAAATAAATACTTGATTTATAACATCATCAAGTATTTTCCTGATGACCTAATTGTCTCAATCTTTAGTTTCAGCTCTTCTTCAATGGAACATGATGTCAATTTTTTACATTATGTACAGTATGTTAGAGGAACATAAAGCACAACACAAGTGGGACTGAGAGCTGGTTTCGCCCAGTAAGAGTCTGGATGCAGGCGATGTCTGTGAACTTCTGTGTGCAAAACGCCAACTTGGCCGCAGTCAACCAGAATTTATTTTGCAACTGTAAGACAATGTCCGTTATTATTTACAGTCTATGGATGAACCAAGGATCTGAAGCCATGAAAACGCATTGATTTGCTCCGTGTTCTGTCAAATTTCAACAGAAATACAATCAAAATGCAGGGCTTTTAAAACAAAAGTTGTTTTTAAAGAAACAACCAGAAAGCAAGAAAATAGAGAGGATTAAAAAATGTCTTATAAATGCATGCATTGATTATAAGTGGACATGCATCTGATTTTTTTTTTCTCCTTTCGACAGCACTAAACCTTTTATTATATTAATTACAGTAATACTGTGGCCTCCTGTCAAACCACAGAAAGCAGGTCACAACGCCCTAAAGGCAGATGAAGCCAGAGCAGTGTTATAAGAACACAGATCTGGATTCAAAATATCTGGTTTTGTCGACAGCATCAACCCTTATAATGAAAACCAACTCTATACAAAAGAGTACACCAAAGAAACACAGCAAATCCACATAATGTTTCCCTCCTCTTTGTTCTCACTGCATCACAAACCGCAGAAATCATTCCATTGCTTGATGTGTGTGCGGTGAACATAATACTACAAAACAAGAAACACACACACACACACAACTGTCCATCCGACTGTAAACAAACTGTAAACACATTAGCCACTACAGCAGCAGTCTCCGAGCGCACTGTTGTAAAACGATGCCTCTACACCACTGGGCTGCCTCACAGCCGGGCGACAAAAACCTCCACCCGCTCGCTCCTAACAAGGACAACAGTCTTTTAATGAACATTCAACCTGGTCATTAAAACACTTTATCTTCCAGTTGGCCCTGATCGCCTTGATCACACAGCAGTGATACAACACCAACCCCTCTGGCCCTAAACTTCACTTCCACTTGGGTACAATAGACCCTAAACTTCACTCAATATATTTCTGTGAATCCATGGCATTTCACAAGCACAACGCAGCTCATGTTCTCGTGGAATTTGAAGTTTAACACCAGCTTTGAAAAGTTCTTGGTTCCTTCAGTTCCTGTGGTAAAATGAAAGACTTTCTCTGAAGTGTCTTTGTGTGGATGTGGCACATGATGTGAAACGGAACAAGACGAGCTGGTGACTGATTAACTGCTGAAAGAAAGATGCTCAGCATCGACAAGGACGACACTGTACTCACACCTTTTATTGGTTTTTAGGGTGCATGTGTGTGTGTTCTTGCATTTGCTGCTTTGTGAGGACCAAAAAACATATAAACCATATAGTAAATTTTAAGGGCTTTTTTCAGTTTAATACCTGGTTTTAGGGTTAGGGTTAGAGTTGGGTTAAGGTTAGAGTTAGGCATGTAGTTGTGATGGTTAAGGTTAGGGTAAGAGGTTGGATAATGCATCTTGTCTATGAGGGTCCTCACTACGAATTCTGCACTAACGTGTGTGTACCTGGTATTCCTTATGTTGTGGGGACTTGAATTTGTTTACACAGTCACATTATGGGGACAAAATCAATTAAAGCATCAAGTTCCCATATTGTAAATGACTACATTTTAAGGTGAAGACATGTTTTAAAGTTAGGCTCAAGGTTAGGGCAGTAGTAATTATGGTTAAGGTTAGACTAAGTCTCCAGGAAATGAACGTAAGTCAATGCAATGTCCTCTGAAGTCATGGAAACCAGTGTGTGTGTGTGTGCAGACAGACAGACAGGCAAGCAGACAGCTCGACCTCCCTCAGTGATGTATAAAATATGAATGAGATGAAGGTCGAGCCTCATCTTGCTCTGTCTCTCTCTCTTACACACACTCACACACTTTTCTTTGGCCACTTTTGTTCGTTCCCTCTGCCTCATACTCACTGCATGATGTTGTGTGTGTGTGTGTGTGTGTGGCTCCACATCTGGAGGCCATTACCTCTGGGCCGGGATGTGTGGGAGGCGGGGCCGGGCTGGCTGTGCAGTGAGGTCATCGTGTCGTCGTGGCGATGCAGAGGAACAATGATGCTGTTGTCTCCAACGACAACCAGCCAACGTAGCTGACACCAGAATTAAATGTTTTTAAGTGTGTGTGTGTGTGGGGGGGGGGGGTCGCCTATGTGAAGACAGAAGAGAAGAGCAAACACTTGGAAAAATAAATGTGTGAGCTGCCAGATTTCAAACAGCTGCAGAGCTAAATCTGGTTTTATAAGAAAAGTTTGGTCTGAAACCTGCAATGTGCACACATGAAAGTTGTAGCTGTGTTTTACAAGGACACAAGTGAAACAAAACAGGCTACAGCAGCAAAACAGCAAACTTTGCTGAACTGCTCAACCAAAAATAATCCATTATAAGTCATACTTAAACATAACCTGAGTAAATCTGGAACAGGTAGAAATCACATATTGTGAAGTTACCTTAAATATATTGTAACTGTCTAAGTATTACACTGCCTAAAGTTACTGGTAGTTAAGTTAGTTAACTTAAACTGGACAACTTCTGTTTCTGTTAATGCAAACATAAGCATACAAAAAACTGAAAAATGTAAATTACAAACTAAAAACATTTTTTTTGTTGATGTTTGTAATATGAAACTGAGAGGCGGATTTTTTTTGTTGTTGTTGTTGGTGCTGTTTTTCACTCAGCAAAGCACAGCAAATAAAAATGTCAACACTCCGTCCACTCAAACTTGTCTGTGTCCATTATTGTGGAGGCAGATTTTGGCCAGAGTGACCGTTACCGTAACAGCTCCCCGGTGGATCTTAACACGAAAATCCCCGTGAATTTTAAATGCTGAGTGGTTCACATGCAAATGTGGTCGCTGATATGATATATGAGATATGAGGATAACTGAGGATGAATATGGAACACTTTTGATTTATTCTCGATCCAGTCTTGCAGCTGCAGCTGCATTTATTTATTGTGCACTTTTTCCTCTCCTGTCTATAGAGTAATGCAGTGGCTGTTTGTGTGTGTGTTACATGCTTCTGTATTCCCTAAAGAGTTGTCCGTCGACTTCTGCTGCTGCTGCTGCTGCTGCTGTTTCTCCTTATAAGGACGTCTGCTTGTGGAAGGAGGGATGAGGAATTGAAGAAGCAGAGGAAAAGAAAGGAGTGGAGGTGGGACAGGTGGAGGGGAGAAGAGATGGGAGCAACGAAACGGAGGGGAGGAAATGATAGCGTCTAGAGAGAAATAAAAGGATTTAGGAGGATAAAGAGCTGAGAGGGAGATAATAATTAAGGAGGAAGAAATTTGCCTTGGGAGGGAGGTATAAAAAATGTAAGAGAGGAAAATGATATATACAAGATGTAGGGAGAGAGAGAGAGAGAGGGGGGGGGGTACATGACATGAAAGAGAGAACAAGGAGATTAACAGTGTGGACAGAGAATTAAAAAGAAGGGATGTAAATGAAACAGATAAAACAGAAGATGAAACAGTGTGCAGGGAGGAATAAAACATTTAAGAGAGGAACATAATATAATATAGAAGATGTGCAGAGAAAGAGAAGCGGGGTAAAATGAATGAAATGAGATAACAAGAGGATGAAACAGTGTGCAGGGAAGAAGAAAGACGGAAGGAGAGAAGAAAACATTGGTTTGCAGTGAAGGAAATGAAGGAGAAAGGAAAGAAAAAAAGGTGTCAACTGTCCAGGAAATTAGGTGAAAAGAGTTAAAACAGAGGCGACAAACAGCGACCCATTTACTCACAGTCGACTTGGGTTGTGTTACTGCTGTTGTACGTGTTTATTTGCATAGAAACATTATTTACTTTCAATGTATCTGGAATGATACATGTTTTTATGTGTCTGATATGGATCCAAAATGTGTCACTGTACATAAATATGTCAATAATAATAATAAAATCTCATCTATATGATGAGAAAACACCAAATCATGACAAAATGTTCTTAGCAGCACAAACAGTACAGGTGTAAAACTGGTGTTAGCCATTTTGTTTGGGCAAGAACAGCTAATTACTGCAGTCCAGTGTAAACAGGAGACCAATAAAAAGGTCCAGTATGTGACATTTAGGAGGGCGTACTGGCAGAAATTCAATTTGTTTATAACTGCTTTAAATATATATATATATTTATGTGTGTATATATATATATATATATATATATATATATATATATATATATATATATATATATATATATATATATACACACACACACACACACATATATATATATATAGAGGCGGCCATTTTTTGCGCCGCCATGTTTCTACAGCAGCCCAAATTACAAATCAGTGGAAGCTTCTTAGTAAACAAAGAAGAACAACACCCTTTCTGGTCTGTGAAGGCCACCGTAGTTCCCTAAGAAAAAGCTGAGCTGAGCACAGGAGTCCTGTGTTTGTTGTCGTCTACAGTCTTACCAGTAGATGTCACTAATTCTTACACACCGGACCTTTAAATACTATGATGCGACTACTTTACGTGCATGAAACTCCAATGACACCGTGATTAAAAACCCTTTCGACAGACCAAATGCCACTTCACCACATTTTTTTTAGGCACAAAAGTCTTAAAAAGCACGAACACTGGGTTTGATTTTTATTTTAAAAAGAAGGACATTCTACACTTTGTGATAAAGTCAGTGATCTACTGAATTAACTGAGTAATAACAAATAACGAAATAGAGAAGTTACAGAAGCATAACTGTTCTCATCTCCTCATATAGTTTTCAAATATAACAAGTGACTCATCTGTTTCCCCTTTTCTGCACTTCGGCTTTCATTTTTTTCTCTTCTTCTTCTTCTTCCTGTCCCTCATTCTGTCTTTCTCTCCGTCTCTTCTCACCCACCGCCCACTATCACCACCTTTTTGCCACCTCTCCTCTCCTCTCCTCCCCCTTCTCTCTCTCTCCCTCTCCCTCACTCAGCTGCTCCTCCCAGCTGTTTAATCACACATGGCCCATGCCTAAAAAAGAGAGGGAGGGAATGAGGGAGGGAAGGAGGGGACAAATGGGAGGAGAGACAGGGAGTGAAAAAAGAAAGAGTGGGTGATAGAGGCAGAGAGGAGAGAGAGAGAGAGAGAGAGAGAAAATGCAAGCAGTGAGTTGAGTGTGCGGCACATGGGCCAGTGAATGAGAGAAGTGAGCTTCCACTGTCTCCTCACTCTGGCTGGATTACTGAGGAAGAACCTTCATCTGGATACTCGTCCTCCTCCTCTTCTCCTTCTCTTCCCTCCCTCCTGAACACTTTCTCCCCTCCTCTGTCTCTCACTGAGGGACACCCAGCTCTCTTGTTTCCCCACATCTCACCTCTTGTTCTCTCCTTTCACCCCCCTCTCCCCTGCTTCCCCCTCAGGATGTCGTGTGAGGAGGCTCAGCTCCATAAAGAGAGGCTGCAGGCCTTGGCGGTAAGTCCAAGTGTTTTTCCTCTGTCTGGGTCTCGTCTGATGTGACCTGCTGTCTGTTTGTTTTGTCAGCTGACTTTCAACACCAGGGCTTTTTGTCACCGCCGCCCGTGTCTCGACTTCACCTCACCGCTCTCTGTCATTTGCGCCGCAATATCTCACCTAGAACTTCCTCCTCCTTCGTCCCTCGCTGCTTCCTCGCGTCGTCCTTATGTCTCATTCATGTCACAGAGGTTGGGAAAATGTGTCTGCATCTGTTTTTGTCTCTTTGCTCCGAAAGCAAAGTTCACGTTTGTTTTTTTTTTGCGTCATGTGACGTAAACGGCTCTCCTCAGCTGCACAGTGACCCTTGACCTGAAAGCTTTGAATATGAAAGAGCAGCTTTCTGACTCAGTCAGTACATTTACATAATGTTGGGGGAAAAAAATGTATTATTCAGTTATTACAAATAAAATGGGGCTTTCAAAATACATGTAAACGTGTTCCAGGGTTCGTTCGGGTGCTTGAAATCCTTGAAAATGCTTGAATTTTGGATAAAGTGGTTAAAAATGCTCGAAATACTGTGTGTTCCTCTTACAAATATAGCTTATTGGCTGAATAATTTGCTTATTTCATAGAGGAGTAAATAAAAACTAAAAATGTGGCCCAGATCGTGCTATAAAACACGATTTTGGCTGATTAGAGCAAAGTGCCATCTCTTTTAATATGACAGATCAGTGAATTAATGTTTTTGAGTATGAATATATTCGTATTAATTTACCACAGCTGCAAGGTGCTGGTAAAGCATTAAAAATAAGCTTAAAGGTGCTTGAAAAGTGCTTGAATTTGACCTTGGGAAAGGTGTATGAACCATGATGTCAATCCAAGTCAAGTCAAAATCTGACAAATGCACCTTGATAATGCGAATGGGAGACAAACTGCTGCATGGATAATTTTAACTTTTATTGAAAGCTAGCATTGGTTATAACATAGAGTTTTCTTATAACTATACTGATCCATATCAGAAATCTGATTTGTTTACCACGTGTGAAAGAGCGGCTACTTCCTGTTAATGCTATTGCTTTGCGACAGTTGTGGTTGCCACCCGCGATAAAAACGAAAGTAGAAACGCCTATGCTAACCCTAACCGCTAATCTGCATTTATTTTATATGAAAAACTACTTACAGTAAAACTAACTTTGAATTTAAAATTCCCTTAAACGTCTGCAAATTGTTGCGACAGGAAGTAGCCTGTTACGACAGGAAACGTGTGACTCCTGGTGATATGTTCCAGCCGCCTGACTTTGGCCAGGAGTTTACATCCCTGTAACTCAAAGGATGCATTATTATATACAATATATAAAGTTTGTGGACGGTTCTCTGAATATCGTAAGGAACTAGCAGCGAGTGAACTAACAACTAACAAGCTGAGGGGGGACATATCGCCACCTACTGTGGCGGAGGCAGACACACTTAGCAATACCCCACTTGTGTTCGTATAGTGGGACAAGGACACTTGTTCAAATAAACAGCATGAACGGCCATCTTGTCTGTGAAGATTCCCACTCATCCAGGTCATGGTATCCAGTGTAGTAAACAGATTTTGGCCAGGGAGGACAGATGGTTTGAAAGAGGAGTAAAAGAAGCCATCTTTGCCAAACTGGAGAAACCAACGTTGAACAGGCGAAGGTGGGTCTAAGACACCAGCTATCAGCCACCTACAGTGCTGTTCTGGACTCCCTCCCCAGGAGGTTTCACACACATTCACACCTAAAGTCAGATACAGCCAATAACTAACGACCCTTTGACGACTTAACGACTCATGCAATCGACCCAATGCAAACTGAACTGAAGAAGCCTCTTGGATGAGAGGCGAAACGTCTTCAGGAAATTCAACTAAGTCCAGTTGCCTTTGTTTACTACACGTTTGAACGGCCATCTTAACGTAGACTTGACTGTGAGAACACGTGAGCCCTAAACAGATGCAGAACCCGACCTCTGATGTCCAGTGTTTACTCCTGTTTCACCAACCCATTCATCCACTTCAGCTTCATTGGTGGGAGGCTCAAACACCAACCCGGGGCAACAAAAGCTTCAATAAACATACATGTAATGTGTAACGTGCTTTACTCCCTGGCTGGCGCTCACTGCTGCTGTGTTTGTTTCGCCGTTCGTGTCAGCTTTCATCGTCTTCCGCGACTTTTCATTCAGAGGGAACCAACGAAAAGTAAAGTTGGTGGAAAATCTGTTTTTTTCCCTTTCTGACCTTTTTTTTTTAAATAATCATCAGTGTGTGTGTGTGTGTGTGGGAGAGAGAGAGAGAGAGAGAGAGAGAGAGGTCTCCACCGAGAGATGGTTCAGTTTGTGTTTTTCGATACGCAACATTGTGTCTCGTAATCGGGCAGGCATCTGTTGAAATGTTTTTGCTCGGTGCTGATAGCGACTTCAGAGCAACAGTGAGACCAGGGTTCACTGCCTGCGACTAAATTTGGCGCCAGCGAGGAACCACAGCATACCACACACACACACACACACACACACACACTCAAGGTCCGTCGCGCACACACACACAAGCGGAGGGAACAGCAGCAGCAACAGCAGCGGCAGCAGATGGAGAAACTATTTTGGCCACGTTAAAACATGGCAGCCATACCAACCAGTCAGGCACTTCAGTAAAGAAGGAGAGAGTGGAAAGTTCTCATGGTAAGAACAGGGAGGAGCACGCATGTCAGTCTCTTGCATCATACTCGCACATTGATTGGGCAAAGCATCTGTAAAATCACTGATTAGCTTCACGTTTTAAGTTGCGCTACATAAACGGAGGTTTCAAATGTGAAACCCAGGAAATAGGATACAAGCTGCAGTTTGTCGCCAGGGGGAAAAAATCCACCAGGGGAAAAGAGTCTAAGTCTCACTTGATTCAGTGATGATTATCTCAATCACTAGTTTAAGCTCTTCTTCAATAGAATGTGATTTCAAATTTGTAAATCATTGTCCATAAATAAATACCAAAATACCAATTTGGTGATATATCTTGTTGTTCCTCGTGCAATACAATAATCGATACTCCACAGCAAATATTGATATTTTATTAAACAAATGAAGGTGCTCTAAAATAATCCGTCCCTGCCAGTTTCATTCGCCGGGAGTCACCACTTCATGTGTCCTCGCGGCGGCGCTGCTCAAAAGAATGAGGGACTACGTTAAGAGATGCTCCATCTATGTTCAGACTTTACACACTTTGTTCTCTATGTTGTGAATAAGTAGAGAAATCCTGCATCTTTAACTTTTCACCGAATGTTCTGTTTTCGTCAGTGAGTGACTATCACAGGATCGTTGTATCATGTTATTATTGGTATCACGGACCATGTAACCTCCAATTTTTTTTTACAGTTCGCAGTCACGTCAGTCGTTGACATCAATTCTTACACACTGGACTTTGAAATGTCTTCAGGTTTTACGCCAGGAAAAACCCAGGTTTCGTTTTCAGAATTAACTGTTGGCAGCTGCAGTCAACGTTAACCAAAGACTACAAAGTTCTATTCTGAGGCACTGCGTGAAGCAGCAAGAGCGCTAAGGTCAAGCATTAGATACGAGCACGACATTTATGCCTCTTGGCTTCGTCCAAATGAGCATCTGTCTCGTGTCAGCTGAGTGTGTGCACTTTATATCAAAGACAATAATAGCACTAATAGCTTTCAAGCCCTTGTTAAATAGAGAAGGAGCTACAATTACACTAATAGTAATAACAACGCTCTGACACAGCACACACACACACACACACACACACATACAGTGGAGCAGTGTAAATACAGACGCTGGAGAACGTTTCCCAGAGCATGTCTGAGGTGAGCGGGGAGGACTAACGTCATCAGAGCCTTAATTAAAAGAAAGCATTTTTAATCTGGTGCTGGTTAGGGCTGCACAATGAATCACTAAATAATCAAAACCGCAAGAAGTGCAATAAAGACACTGCAATTACTTGATAAAGATAAAAATGTGTGACAAAACTACAAAGACTTTCTCTGCAGATGAGAGAATATGTTTTGTTTGTGGACGGAGGTCCACATGTTTTTGAGAAAATCATCAGACCAATTATGGAACATAGTGCAAAAGCAATTTCCGTCAAAATAACGACACAAACCCTCATCCTGCACAAAATGTGCAGATCTAGTTGTAGTCTCAGTGAGGAAAGCTCACTTAAAAGATCTGTTTTCATAACGACGGAGACGTGATTCTGATAATCTGGGTGTTTGAATGAGCATTACAGAAGTTTATGGAGAGATCTGAGGGTTCTTCGAAAAGGTTTCTGCCTCATCTGGAAACAGTGTTTCTCATTTCTTTGCAAGTGGTTGCCTTTGAAAAGTAGGAGATTTGGCAGAAGTAGCCAAATGTGGATATGCACTTGACTCACTCAGTCCGGCGTCATCTGTTTCTCATGGTGAAATCCTACTTGCATGGTCAACCCCCATTTTTTTAAGAGGGATGATAAAATAATCCATGCTGCTGAGGAAGGCTGATCAATGAATCACTTTTAAATGAAAATTGCAACTTGAATTACATACAATTAGCAAATCAGAAAGGCTGCAATTTCATATTTCTATTTCTGACTGATCCGTTGTCTGTGAACTCTGTAAATTAAAAAAAAATCTAACACATACATGTTTGAAACTGTTCATATCTTTATGTTCACATCCTTGTAGAATAAAAGGTAATGGTGATGACAATTAGTTCATTTTTATCTCTGTGCCATGCCATGCAGCTCATCCCTCTTCCTGGGATTTTAAGACACCGGATTTTATGAACCATCTTTTGTTGCAGCATATATAAAAACATAACAATCAAATGTCAGAACAGACAAATAAGAGACATGAGCTACAATAAGAAATGACATTACACGGTACTAGGCTCCTCATTTCATAAAATATATACATTAAAGATAACGTTTTGCAAGGTAATGAGATTAGTTGGCTCTCTCTCGCTCACACACACGCACGCGCACACACACACACGCGCACACACACACACACACACACACACACACAGACAACAGACAAAGATTCCCACAGTCTGATAGGGATTACTGCCCGTCAGCTGCCAGGGCTGAAGCTCTACGTCCAACTAATTGGTCAGATTAGCTACAACTGTGAGGTCATGTTGTTTAATCCAGACCTGTAATTGCGATATGATTAACATATAATTATACCGTTTAGATGGAGCACAGCCTGGTGAAGGTTTCCCCCCCCAAAAAACTGATTACGTGTGTGTTCGTAAATGTGTGTGTTCACCAAAGCTCTGCTTGGCAAGACCAGCCAATGAATGAATGAATGAATGAATGAATGGTTAGTTGCGTCACCTCTTTAATGAGCTGTTGCCTGTGTGGCCTGCTCACCACAAAATACATATACATGTAGAGTGTGTGTGTGTTCCTGTTGCCGAGCGAGGACCAAAAATTGTATAAACCCAACAGAGTGGGGACATTTTGGCTGGTCCTCACTCCTTTAAAGGACTTTTTCCAGGGTTAAGATCTGGTTTTAGGGTTAGGGTTAGGCATCTAGTTGTGATGGTTACGCAGACGTGTGTGCGCCTGCTCATTCACTCCCTTCTCTGTAGTGTCTGTGATGTGTTTACGCAGATGACTTCAGCCCTTTGGACTCTTCTCTGCCCCCCCCATACACAAACACATACATTTGCTCAGCATTCAAAGTAAACATAATGCATTCCGTAGCCTCTTACCCCATCACAACTAAATCCCTAACCCTTTAAAGTTGTGGGGCCCAGATAAAATGTCCCCACAAGGACAAGATGTCCTCACAAGAGATATAAAACAACTATACACACACACAAACACATACTGAAGACCATAGAATATCTGGGGCCAAGTCTAAGACGATTTAGGAAGTGATACTTGAGGACTGAAATTATGGTGGAGTGTGTGTGTGTGTGTGTGTGTGTGTGTGTGTGCGTGTGTGTGTGTGTGTGTGTGACAGAGAGGTAAAGACTGAGTGGCTGCTGGCTTGGAACAAAGCACATACTGTCAGGGACCAAAGTTTTAGGTATTTAATTGAAAACACTTCTGTCTCTAAGTCTGTTTCTTTTATCTCACTTGCTTGCTATTGTCAAGGAAAGGCATAATCTTTGTTTCAGTAGCACACGAATTCACCACAAAATCTTTTTCCACCATAAAAACATTGTGAGACACTCAATATCGATAACCATGGCGTCAAAACGGTGAGTTTGAAAGACTGGGCTTTGTTCCTGAATGACTGATGAGGAACTCAGTTAATTGTGGTTTTAAGATTGACAGACAAAAACAACAGAGAGTTTAGGCCACCATTTGAAATGATTTCTATATGTGAGGAGCTACCAGTCCAACTGTTTCAGAACAGGACTGATGTGTCATATACTGCATCTTTGAGCTGGTGCAAAATATGGCAGCTAAATTCTTAGTTAGAATAATCTAATCTAATCTGGAGGAGATAATGGCTTGAATAAGCCTTTTTTGGTGGTAATCTGGCTGTGACGCAGTTGATTCTGACGTAGTTGATCTGTTTAAAGTAGTCTGGTCATGTGAGGGTCGTCCTGGAGGCTGGACAGCTTTCAGTGGAGAGGAAGTGAAGCAGGGTGGAGGTGGAGGTGGAGGTGAGATGCTGTGGCTGCTGGACCTTGTCATATGCTGAGATTTGTGACTGTGTCCTGCAGTGAAGGTCTGGGCTAATGGACTGCATTATTAGTGGTAAACAGTGTTGGGGGTTGTGCCTGTTTCCATGTGTGAAGTTTATTTTGTCATTGTAGCCTGAGTGACACATCAGCCGCACTGAAGCCTTGGCCTGCAAAACAAGTGGTTGAATGGCATCAAAATAATTTCTCCTGGATTCAGGTTACAAATAATAACCCGTGGTTGCACTTAACGCAGAATACCTCTAGTTTTTCTTTAAAGAGACTTTTCCACTGCTTTCAGCAAAATCACATCCACGCCATGAGGATCACATTATACAAACTCAAAACAATTTGCACATTTTATATGCCCTGAAGAAAAGAAGCAGCACTCTCAGATTTAAATGGAATCATTTGTTACAGATTAACCTTTGACTTCCCATCAGTTCCTCGAATCTGCAGCAAATTTATTTTGAACCTACTGGAACTAGAGTGCTTTTTATTTCTGTCATTTGGTATTTTTGCGTAAATTAATACAAAATTTTAAGGTGAAGATATTAAAGCTAGGCTGAGGTTAGGGTTAGGTTAAGGGTAGGGTTAGGGTTAGAGCACTAGTAATTATAGTTACGTCTCCAGGAAATGAATGTAAGTCAATGCAATGTCCTCTGATGTCATGAAAACCAGTGTTACTATAGTTATGTTAAGTATTACAACAGTAAATAATAAAGCAATAAAATGGTAAATATAGTTAATGTTTAACCAAAAAAGGTTAACATAAAGAAACTAGAAGCGCTTGGAGAGCACAGACCTTCGCCAAACAATAATAAAGAGTTCCTCAAAAGATTCCTGGATCCAGATGGCGATCCGGATCACCACAAAAATCTAATCATCTGTTCCCTTGCCCCATTACACACCTTTCCTGAAAATTCCATCAAAATCTGCCAATCACTTTTTGAGGTATTTTGCTAACAGACAGACGGAGGGACAGACAGACAAACCAACACTGGCGAAAACATAACATCCTTGTCGGAGGTAAAAAGGGAATTAGTCAAAGTAAAACGTACGCATAATAAAAAGGTGCTGTGTGTAAGAATTAGACACCTAATCTGATACTGCAGATTGCTTAGAGCTGTAAGCTTCTGCTTCACATTATCAAAAACATGCATTACATGATTTTTCCAGGCAGAAACAAGGTGGCACAAGGTGGCAGCCTCTGTGAGGCAAGGCCCTGGCTTAAAGAACTCATGTATGGCTTTTTCTAAGCCTGTGTGAAGCAAAAAAGTTTTTCATTTTAAGTGATTATACACATAATCATTTAACTATATTCAATTTCTGCTAATAAATCCACACAATGGTCTATTGCACAATAGTATATTCTAGGCAGGCCTGTTGCTTTCTCATTAAATTATGTTAAGCCTCAGTTTCAGTGTGTGTTAACGTCTGACCGCCTGTATGTGATTGTTCTGGTTTGAAACATTTGGCAACGTGGGTGTCAACCAGCAACAAGCAGAGCAGCCTGGATGCTGGAGCAGCAGCCGTGGACTGAGGCCCGGTTTATGGACTGTAGCATTTATGGGGTGGGGGGAGTGTGTGGTGCTCGGGGCAAAGTCATTCTGAAGGAGGAAGGGGGTGTAAGTGTGTGTGTGTGTGTGTGTGTGTGTGTGGTTTGTTGGGTAGTAGGGGGTCTGTGGGACGCCAGGCTTTACATGCCGTCTAAAATTAGCAGCAGCTGTCTTGGACCTAGTGGACATACATGTATGTGGATGTGTGACGGCGTCCACATGCTTCCGTGTGTAAATGGAGTTGACGGAGACCTGAGGCAGGAGAGATTATTATTATTTTGAGCTTAACTGGACAGGAAACAATGCAGAGTGACAGAAAAGAGAAATACTGAAGAGTAACTCCCAGGCAGCTGAGGGCTTTTCAGCAGCTTTAGCTTTGAATGCAGGCGACCTGGTTATGACTGCGGATTTTCATCATTGGCTAATATGCTGATTATTTGTTTGATGCATTATGTAAGTAAATAGTAAAAAGTGTTAATCACATCCTCAAATGTCCTGGTCCACAAACCAAAGACACTCTGTTTAATGTCAGAGAAAGAAACCAGAACTATTCACATTTAAGAAGCTAAAATCCCAGAATTTATCTTATTTGCGCAAAAAACACAGTTGGCACAGTTTAATAGCTGAGTATTAATCCATCAATCAATAAGCAATTAGGTAAATAAGTATAAATAATGTGTTGACTGTTTTATATACCGTGTGTGTTAATGATGGACAGTGACCTGCTGCTATCGCATGACAACGGCACGCGAGACATTCCCGCGATGTGCTGACATGGCATTTGCTGACACGAGCTCCGCCAGAGGAGTTACCGGGTTAGCACCTCGGTGCAAACAAGCCCCAATAAATTAGCATTTTCTGACAAGAGCCGCTTTTTAAACTGTGAAATCGCGTTTAATACGTACTGGTGTCAGTGTGGTACTGGTCCAAACCACTGGGCTGGAAATGGGGAAAAAAAAAAAGGTCAAGTATTAGCGGTGAAACCTAGAGATAAGATAAGACAAGATGAGACAACAAGATAAGATAAGATGAGATTAGCTAATATAAGATAAGCTCAAATAGAACAAGATGAGCTTAAGATAAGATAAAATGAGATAAGATAAAACAAGATACAGTAAGCTTAAGTTAAGGTAAGCTAAGAAAGGCTCAACTAAGCTAAGCTAACACATACCTTTATTGACCCCCATATAGGAAGCAAAATGAAACTGCAAAATATATGAAAGGTAATTCTTTTATTATTATTAATGAAGCCTACAAATAACATACTGTAAGTCAAGATAACATAAGGTTGAGATGAAATTAGCTAATATGAGATAAGTTAAAATGAAACACAATGAGATAAGATAAGCGGGAGATAAGTTAGGCTAAGAAAGTCTAAACTAAGCTAAGCTAACATTTACTTCTATTGATCCTCATGAAGGAAATTCAATATGAAACGGCAAAATGTAGTAAAGATAATTATTTAAGAGAAATATTATAGAAATAGAGCCTGTGAAAGGAAAATAAACTGTCTGATAAGATAAATCATAACAAATTAGAACTACACACTACAGCAATAAAATACAATGCATATGGTTGGTTATGCGACAAAACAGCAACAGATTTGTGTTATATCATACTGGTATTGGTATTAAATCAGACATGAAAAGGTGATGTCCAGCCATCACTAGGCAAAAGAGTCCAATTGTTCCTGCAGTTAGTGAATATTTTTAGTTCTGAATTAACTGACCATTTATTTTTAGATCAAACTACATTTAGCTATAAGAGACAACAGTCTGCTGTAGTTCACACAATAGTCCAAAGATCTTTCCACCGCAGCAGAATCACAGCCATGACATTTAAACGTCAGGACCATTTCAGGGTCTGTTCTCTAAGCATTCAGGTATGACTGCTCACTGAAAGGAAGACGATCTGCTGGGCAGAGACGTGTCTCTGCTGGGTGTGTCGACATGTGCAGAATGTGAACAATCTGATCATCGGCCCACTTGTGTTCACACTCTCCGCATCAGCAGGAGAACCGTGAGCTCTAACAGAGTCACATCAGTGCTACGTTGTTATCCTGAGCTCATGCTGGGCGATGTTGAATGTGAGTGTGGACCTTTTCTGGCATAAACCTTGTCAGGACCAGTTGTCCTCATGGAGACCAACACCTGGTCCTAATGGGGCAGGGAGGCAGGGACTGGTTAAGTCTGGGGCTACAATTTGAATTGTGTTTTGGTTGAGGTTCGGCTTAGACATTAATTGGTTTATATGGTTTAGGTTCCGGACTTTGTTTAGGGTGTCAAGGCAGTGTGCTCAGAAGAATGGGTGAGTAAATGGGTAAATCCAGGAAATATAAAATAATGGATGTCATCTTCTGGTTTCCTCCTAAATCAAACCAGGAAACAAGGATATATAGAATAGCTAGTGGTTGCAAATAGAACTCTGTTTGAAGGTGAGTCTATGGGTAAATGAGCTTCTACTCCCCACTTGATTTGTGTCGTCAGTAACCATTTTCTTGAGGACTTAAAACAGAACTATGCAGGATCTGTATCCTAATGTAACAGCGTTGGAGTCACTTTGATGGTTAAATGTCTTGTGTACTTGTATATGGCTGAAATGACAATAAACGCACTACTTCGGCTGGGTGCCGTCCAGCCTCGCAAGATCAGGGCTGGTGAAGTCCTCAGAATCTTGGAATCTCAGAATCCACAGAATCTCAGAATCAACCACCTAACCAGGCACCAGCTATAAGATCAAGGCTGCGATAGTGTTATTTTAGACGTTCATCATGGCAAAGCCGGCAAAACAGAAGCAGAGAAAACCATTGTCGGAGGAAGTGAGGAAGAGGAAACGACTGTCTGACCAAGCGCGGGGTCAAACACGAGTAAACAGACTTGCGGAGTTCCGCTTTAATGTTCTCAATCACTAGTTTCAGCTCTTCTTCAATAGAGTACGATGATGTCAGTTTTGTAAGTTATGTTCTCCTTCGGAGGAAAACAGACAATAAATAATGGCACATGTTCGAACAGTGTGATCACACATTGCTCATCTTAAAAGGGGGTGAAGATTCTTGTGGGCGACATCACGACTTGGTCTTTATTCACCAGTTCTTCTCATTTGTTCTCTTTATTGTTTTCATTCTAAAAATAAATCCATCAAACCTGAACCTGTCCACCAATGCTATGATGTTTCGTCCCAGAAGCAGACACCGTTAAAAATCATGATAATTCATGCAGACGAAGCCTGCATGGAGTTTGCATGTTCTCCCCGTGTGTTCTTGGGTTTCCTCCCACAGTCCAAAAACATGCAGATTTGGGGATTAGGCCAATTGGACACTCTAAACTGCCCATCGGTGTGAATGTGAGAATGTGTGGACGGTTGTCTGTCTCTATGTGTCCCTGCGATGGACTGGCGATCTGTCCAGGGTGTACCCCGTCTTTCAGCCTGTGTCAGCTGGGATCAGTGACAGGGAGGAGACAGGTGCAACTGTGGAGACACGAGGTTTGTCGCCAAAGAGACAAAAGCTGGTGACAGGAGGCTGAATGAGGAGATACGGATTATTACATAAGATATTTTGCTCCAACTGCAAAATTGCACGAAACACTAGAACGGCCAACGTAGCTGCCACTGTGATTAACTGACAATCTAGTGATAAGACCCAGGGGGAACCCAGGAGTATTTATGGTGCAGCCAGCTGATTGTAGTCAGGTTTGGATGATCAGGGCTGAGGAGTCGCAGCTTCATGAGACATGACACATTCACACTGAAATTTTAATTGTATCTTTTTAATATGTAATAGAAAGTATAATTACCAATTTTATTTCCTGGAAAATTTCCCAGGATTCCCAGGTATTTTTATTTGCATAGTCAGTGGCAAAACAAAAATAAGAAATATTTCCACTTTTTTCCTATGATATATTGATGTCTTGACTTTTGTGGCATATAACTCTCATGTATATAAATGGGACCATATTCATATCAGTCAAATCTGTCATTCATTTTGTTGCTTGACCTTCCCGTTAAGGAAAATGCTATTAAACACTCTCTAAGGGCTGAGAACACAGGAAACCACCACAATCTTAAATTTGCAACTAATGAAAATACCACAGAAGAAGAAAGAAAGTTCACTGTGCTGAACTCAAGTTTATAGGAGCTACAGGATTATTAGACAGTGTCAAATCCTGACTCTTTCTCTGCTGCCAAAGTCTTTAACCCTGTGGTATGAGAGGTCACTGCACTCAACACAACCATGTATAACAGAGTAAAATTCTCCAGTGGGGCCTTTTAAATACTACAAACAAGGCTGTGTATGAGTATCCATTTTCCAACAATAGTGGGGAAAGAGACGCTTTCTGCTTGAGCAGAAAGCCAAGTGGGGCCAAACACTCCACTGAGTCAGTGAGTGTGGGAAGTCGTGAGTGTGTCACCAGGAATGTCAACATATTTTCCTGAGGGGGAGGATGTGTGTTCACAAGAGTGTAATACAGTGAACAGAGCAGTGGGAAGCCATTTCAGCTTCTTATGGACGGATAGTTACAGTTTTTAGTTCTGTTTTCACAGACAGCGACGTTCTCCCGTTGCACATTTGAACTCACTGATGGAGGCAGCAGTGGATCGATAACTCCAACTGTGTAAAAGCACTGATTTTTCTTTGGTTTGAACTAGGGTGCAAGGAGATTTACAAACTACCATTTCCAGCTAGAAAACACTAAAATAACAAATATAGTCTTACAGGTTATCTTAGACTTAAGAAGGTGTAGAATTTATTAGGTGAACCTTTTGTTAAGTGGCTACAATCCATCCCTGCTGACAGTTCTGTTACCAGTGGGAAGTGGCAGTCCAACTGATCGATATATCTGTCATTGGGCCTCTGTGAAGCCAAAGGTCTAAATATTCAACAGTGTTTTGCACTGATGTCCAGACATTTTGCTGAAATTGCCCAGAAAGCCCATATATGAGAGCACAAACTTCAAAGTCAAGCGCCTGGATGATTCACAGCGAGTAAGGACACACATGCTTAACATCATTCCTGACCGTTTGTGAACGTCCTCTTGCTGTTATGAATGTGTCACTGATGTCACCCGTGAGAATCTGAACGCTTGTTTTGAAGAATCAGGATTTGTTGATTGCAGATTCATCACCTGCATCCAGGTTGTCACCATGTTTTAATATCTATTTGTCTCCGAATTAGAACATAATTTGCAAAATTATGTAGCGACTGAGACCCTGAAAAAGGTTTACTGTTATATTTTGTTCTGTTTGAAGTCGCTTACTATTGTCTATTCAATATATAGTTATTTCTTGTTTGGCCTCAGAACAGAACTGAAGAACTATGTCCATTTTTAATATTCGGTATATAGTCGGACCCAAATAATCTCCTGCTCCATTCAGAGCAACACAATCCAGACAATTTTCTGAAGTGTGCATATCTGAAAACAGCTTAACAGTCAGTGATCTGATCATTTGGTCAGATGTCATGACTGTTTTCAGTCATACAATGCAAAGAATGTGTTTATTAACAAAGTGCTGCTACTGCAAAGGCGTCCTTTACGCTGAGAGACACAGTGGTTTAATGTATTTTCAGCCCAGATTGTACAATTCTTGGAAGGTTTTCCCAACAGCAACAACTGTCTTTGTCATTTCTTTATTTGTGAACGTAAAGGTAAATTTGAATTTTTCAAGGTATGGAATGGGTTGGAAGAGTCATGGGTTTTTTTTTTAAATCCATATCTTTCTTGGAACTGTCTGCTTTATTTGTCTAAAATAATAAAATAATATAAATGGCAGTGAGAGTTTGTCACCATCATATAAAAGAAAGAAATCGTACACTTTTTCTTTAATTTCTCACCCCCTACTGTGCTGCCTCCTGAAATGAATGAGGAGTTTACCTGTGTCTGTCTGTCTGTCTGTCTGTCTGTCTGTGTTATTGAAGGGGTGCGATTTTTTCTACAGAACTACTGTCAGTCTGAAAGAGCCATTAAGAACAAACCAGTGAATACAGTGCCTAAAATGTTGTCACAATTTTTTATTTTTTTTTTCATTTGGCAGAAATTGAAGATTAATTCATTCTTAAGTGTACAGTTGAGCCGCGTCAACTCTACGGAGGCCGCCATTTTGTACCACCATGTTTTTGGTCATTTTGATATTAACCCAAAGTCACATAGACTCTCTATCACATTTGGAAGGCAAGGATGAGGTGAGCTGCAGCATGCAACTTCACCAACAAATGTTGCTAAATCTTACACACTGTACCTTTAAAGCAGCAGCACTGATGTGAATGGAAATGCCTATTCTATACATTTTATTTCTAGAACTAGATTCAAAAAGAGAAATGGCAACAGGACAGTGTTTGATGTGATGATGTGGAATTTCTGTGTGAGTGTGTGTGCATGTGTGTGTGTGTGTGCATGTGTGTGCGTGTGTGTGTGTGCGCGTGTGTGTGCGTGTGTGTGCATGCGTGTGTGTGTGTGTGCAGCCAAGGTCTCGTCAGCACAGAATACACACCAAGTTATCTGCGTTTGTGTGTACAAGTGAGATTTTTGTGCCTCTGAGTGTATTTACCTTTATGTGTGTGTGCGTGTTGTGTGTTTTAGCCATTCCTCGACCACATGTTCCCAACATTCCCTGACATGTGGTGACCAAAGCTCTCCTTGACTGTGTACTTCACAGACTATGAGAACTGCTGCTGCTGTGAAGGCTGAATCAGTGTCTGTGTGCAAATGTGTGCGAATGACCTCAGATTCAGTGCAGCTGCTTTCACGGCCCGTTGGGCGGCTTTATGATTAAACGTGTCATCACATTGTTTAAAGCTTGGTTCATACTTAGCATGTTGCATGTAGCATGTTGGGCACAAGGGGCGCGCGCCCCAGAAATGACCTCATCTCTGCCTGCACGTCACACAATGGACATACAGGTTACAAACAGAATCAGAGTCAGAATACTGGGTTGTTGCGGTGTAAAGCCTGGAGGGTTTTCAAACCTGACTTGATGTTAAAGACGCCGAAGACCACAGACACAACAAACTTTGTAGCCGATTTTCGGTTTTTTTTAATCCTGACAAAAGCACAGACTAGACGATCCAGTCCAGACGCAGGACCACACACTTAGCGTTTAATCGCACGATTTCAGGGAGGAGTTGCCAAGGATTTGGGATTTAACGTGACTTCAGAATATACGGTGCCGTCAATTGATAGCTGTAGATGGAATCGACTTGGCTTGTGCTATAATTTTACTGTTCCAAACAAAAGTACACAACATCCGTTATTGGTTACTGCGGGGTTCTGCTCGATCGCTGTTCAGTCGTAAATATCATTCATGTTGAATACCTACGATTAAAAATCTCTGATGTGTCCGATGACGTTAAAATCATTGCGCTACAGGATAATTTGGCCAGATAATCTGTACAAATCAGCCTGACATTGAAGGGCAGCCACAATTGTCAGGAGGCCCAGTTTGGGACCATAATCTGGCCAATTGTCCTCTAGTGTGGGGCGGGATTAAATGCACAATGGAGAAGAACGAGGGAGGTGCAGAAATTTGTTTGACAGTTCAACTGAGGATTTATTTTGAATTGGTCATTAGCTAACACAGCCTCTCTTCTCAGCCTCTGCTGTAAAGTGACAGCCACTTATAAAAGAAAAAAAAACCCTCCCCAGAACTATACCTCCCAGCCACTTACCCACTACTGCATGTTTCTGTGATGGAACAGTTCAGTTTGGTGCCGTATGGTACAGTTTGGAATGGTTAAGCCCTGGGTCAGGCTTGTGTTCAGGGTGTGTGCTGTGCCCAACGGTCATGTCAGCGAGACACAGAGCGTGGCATCATACCGGGACGACGGCAGCGAACAATGACAATTAAACACGACAAAAACAGACGTCAGTGGAGAGCGTCGAGCAGCTCTTCTGTTTTCTTGCTCGGTTTGTGGCCGTTTGCCTCAATAAGACGTCAAACTTTGTATGAGAATAGGCGTTACAAATAAATCTGGTACCCCAAAGAAACAGTAGCAAACTGGAACGGTTGGGGCTGGTATGGTACTATCCACAATGGAAACATGAAAAGAAAATATGTACCATCTCATACCGTAGAAACACAGCAATAACTAGTGACCAGTAACCTTCAATAACTAGTGACCAAACAACCCAGTGAACAACCCCACTCACTCTCACTCATTTTCTACCGCTTTATCCACTAGGGGTCGCGGGGGGCGCTGGTGCCTATCTCCAGCTAACATAGGGCGAGAGGCAGGGTACACCCTGGACAGGTCGCCAGTCCATCACAGGGCCACATAGAGACAGACAACCACTCACTCTCACATTCATACCTATGGGCAATTTAGAGTGTCCAATTAACCTAGTCCCCAAATCTGCATGTTTTTGGACTGTGGGAGGAAGCCGGAGTACCCGGTGAGAACCCACGCACCACGGGGAGAACATGCAAACTCCGTGCAGAAGGCCCCTTCCCAGTGAAACACATGCATGAAAAATACCCAGCGTTACAATACTTTGTTAATCCCCGGGGGGATAAAAGCCAGCATGTGTGAATGTCATGTATGTACAGAAAAACTGTTAAACACTTTTGCTGTGGAACTGCAGGGAAGTTCCACAGCAAAAAAAAAGGGGTTCACGTCTCCTCTGGAACAGCTTTAAATAGAAATTCCTCTGTAATTCTATTTCACTGTGACGGCACATTTCTAGTGACAGTGAAATAATAAACACTGCATCTTCAGAGCTGACTAACTGCAGTCAGGTTACAGAATGTAGGATTTGATCTACTCTGATGTAGCCACTATTATCCCATTGACGTTCTGCTGTAGTTTCCTTTGGCTTGAAATATATTTCAATGGATTCTCATTGACTTTACTCTGAAATGTTCTTAAAACGTATAAAACATGGAACTGCTATCTCACAATTGGCCTACTTCCATCACTGTATTTGTTATTTTGACTGCTTAGTTAAATTCACATGGTCATGTAGGTAAATATGCAGTTTTGTATAAGCACCTAATGCAAGCAGAATAGAGAAAAAGGTTGTTGACAAGTCACTGTTTTTTATCTACGTGGATTGACAAAGTAAGTGCTTTCCTTCACTGTCTTCAGTGTGGTTTTAAGGTGGTTTGGCTTCACCTGCATGTCACAATGACTACACCACTGAACTCAACCAAACCCTCATTTTCCTACTTTAGTTTTTGCCTCTTTTTTTTTTTTTTTTAATCGCAACTATTTTACAGTATTAACCCCTTTGTTTTTGTTTGCTTTTTTCCATTCCACTCCATTTCGGCGTACTTCTTTCCTGTTTTGCTGCTCTGTTCTCATTCTATCCTGCAACAATCCTCACTTTTGCCCTCTTTCTCTCTTACATTAATTCATGCTTTGGGGTTTTCCCCAAAGGTTATATATTTAGCAAACAGGAAACATCCCAGAATTCTGCTCCCACTGTGAGACAGACGGAGAGAGAGAGAGAGACATGAAGCTACAGCCACGTCTCATGCCCTTAAGCCCCACATCAGGTTGTCCTGGGATCTGCCTTCTTTATATTCCCTTTTTCTTGTCTCCACATTGTCTCTTTCTGATTCTGATTTTGTTTATTTTTTTATTTTGGGTCCTACGCATTAACTGTCACTTCGCCCACATCGTCCTCCAAACGTCAGCCTCATTCGTCTCCAACAGGACTTCAAGGATTGTTCTCATCACCTCCAGTTTAATCTCAGCGCCCCTTCGAGATGTCAAGGCCCAATCCCGTCTCCCTCTATTCCCTTATCCCGCTCAATCTTCAATAATCCCTGACCTCTGACCCCTTTAATACACGACTTCCTTCCTGTGCACACCCGCGGATCATCTTTCTGCCTGTCTACTCAATATGACGGGTTGGCTGTTACACATATGTGGACAGTGTAGTCAGGATTTAAGAGAATTGGATCATGTTGGCTTTTTACCGACACAGAACCGGCGTTGTGGGAGCCCTAAAATGATATTCCTGAAAACACGTCATAAAGTGAAACCATTTTTAAATGGCACCCTTTGCGTTTTTGCATATACAACCAATATGCAACTTTGGGGAAAAGGATGATGTCATACTGTAGCCCCTCCTCTCCATGTCTTCCTCTCCATTTATGGTGTATATTTATAGTTTGAAGACAGTATGAAGACAGTTCTTGAAACTATGGTGTGTTTACAGTAAAAGTTTTAAGAATAAATAAGAAAAATATGCATACAAATCATTAGTGCATCATTCTTTTTTTCCCCCTCTCTGCCCTCAAGTGAAAATAAACCAGTGAAATATCTTACGGCATCATTTTATAACAATGAGAACCTTTTAAAAATTTGAATGCCTTGTCATCATGTTTTGTTGTTCTTCTGCCTTGTTCTCCAGGAGAAGAGAAAACGACAAGCTGAAATCGAAGACAAAAGAAGACAGCTCGATGATCTGGTGCTGCAGCTACAGCATCTCAAGGTTGGTTGGTTTGTGAGTGTACATAGTTTATATGCATGTGTGTGTGTGTAACTTCAATAAAAATCCAAGTTTTAATTGTCATAAATCCAGAATGGGGTGGAACAATGGTGTCACTGTGAAAATGTTCTTGTGTTTAGTGTGGATTTTCTATAGGGACATTGTTTTTTTTTCCCCATGTTCAAAACATTATTCTCTGAAAACAGCATTTGCGGATAGAAAGTATCTGCGTCCAGATGAACAGAATTAATCTGCGTCTATAATAACACACCTAAAAACATACAGAATATCACATGACTGTTTAGGTTCTCTGAACATTTGTGTGATGAACAGGAAACTGAAAGTTTCAGAAAGTACAACCAACAAGAAAGCAAAGTTAGTTATGAAACCACCGGTGAAGCAAAAGTCTGCACTAACACATCATTTTCATTCAAGTCGCGGCTGATAAGAACCAATCACCTGACTAAAAATGCAGCTCTGTGGTGAAGCAGCAGTGTTTTCAAGATAGGGCAGTGTGAGCATATCCAGAGTCAAATATAAAGCAGAGTAATCTGGATGTCGTCCGGGATTAAGTTAACTGGAGACTACATGAGTTGTAGTACATGTAAATGGTTATTTTAAGGTTATTTTCTAACCTGCCTCCCACGCATGCTGACCTTTAGTTGACCCCAAACTCTGACCTTTGTGGAATTTTATGAATGAAATGCCATCACAACCGACTTCCCCCCACAAAATAAATCATTAAAAATAGGCCATTAATACACGTATTTCTTTCCTGAGCCATCTCAACAGTCAACATCACTGTGCGGATTAAAGTAGCATGTGGTAACTGACCAGTAGTTTCCTCTGAGAAGCAGCCTGCCTTCTGCTCTCTCTCACGCTGTTTTACAGACTTTCCATTTCCTGTCGAGCTGTGACACACACAGCTGGGCTCTTAAAGAGAAGGTGTGTTAAAAAAAAAAAAAAAAATTCCAAAATTGAAATTTGACCATATCTCAAGGAGCAAACGGTGGGTACGGTGAACTTGGCTCTGAAGTGACGGTGGCGTTTACGATGGCTCCAGACTCCACTTCAACACCTCCCGTCTGAGAGACTTGGCTCAGACAGCTCCTTATCAAATCTCTGGGCTCCAGATTCCATTTCCTGTCCCAGACTGCTGCGTCTCTGGAGATCAGACTACAAAGACTGCTTCATGCTGCTGTGGCGGTGTGGCACTCAGAGGTAATGGCCATTAAATGGGACCGTGCGACCAGATGCTGATTACATCTCGACTTCAATCCTGCTGGTGTTGTACGCAAGAAAAATGGAGCAGAGCGCCGACACGTTCAGGTTAGGGCTCATTCAAGTCGCAGGCAGATTAGATGCAAACGCAGACGACTCCTTCGTATTTTTTTGACACACAAGAGGGAAACAATTGCTTGTCGAGCTCTTGAATTTTAAATAATGACTTTGTTTGATATGATACAAAAAATAGCTGATAATGCAGGTTACATCATTTCCTGTACATCCATCTGGGAGCTTCCAAGTGGGATCCCCCCCCCCCCCCCCTTGCCATGTGGTTTCAGCCATCCCCCCCCGTTTGCCATGTGGTTTCAGCCATGACCATGAGCCACAAACTCCCTGGTCCCACAGTGGGATTCTGTTGAATTTTATTCCCCACTCTGACTTCCTGTCATCACTCTCCACTTTCTGCAATCCATCCATCCATCTATCCATAAATCCACAAGACTATTGGCTGAGCTGTTATCAGCCAATAAGAAAAACCACAGTTATGTCAGAACTTGTTTCTCATTCCATTCGTCACATTGATTTATTAAAACAACAGGGTGTGTGTAAGTGTGAGTGTTGTTATAACAGCGGACTTGAATGTTGGCAGTCAATGTCATATGTATTTTTAATTGTCATTATAAAGTGACCCAAGCATTAAAAGAACAGAAAACAGATACAAACGGGATAAAATGCAGTAGTACGTTGTAGAAATAGATGCTACAGAATATAACGTAAATCCACCGGTCAATTATCTGTAACATTATACTGCTTATGGACAATTTAAGACCCAGTTTCAGTTCAGTATATGATACCATTTAACTGTCAAGTTTTTGTGAAGGATGCCAAAATCCCACTTTTATAACACTTTCTGTTGGAGTGGTCTGGCTAGTAAAGGTCCAGTTCATATTAGGAGTTAGTGGCTAAAATTGAATATTCCACAAATATGTATGTTTGAATAGGTGTATGATCACTTAAAAATAAAATTAATTTAGTTTTTATAGCCTCAGAATAAGCCTTGTGGGGATGGAGTTATGGAGGCCATAGTGCTTGAGCTGCCATGTTTTTTTACAGAAGGTTTTTGAGTTTTGCATTTAGAAGTCCAAACTTAGAGTCACAAATGATCCTGAAAAGCTTAATCCACATAAACTCACAGCAGAAAGAAATGAAGAAGAAAGAGAGGAAAAGGCAAAGATTTGATCCCCTGTCGTGATTCTATGTTTTCTGGTATGTGAAGGCCACCGTAGTTCACTCAATAGCCTGGTAAAAGGGAAGGGGTGAGAGGATGAGGAGTCGTCATCTGTTTGTTGAACGTAAGCGACACACCGGTGACTGACGCGTCAGAGAATCATCGTTTCCGTGCAACAGCCGAATTTACCGGGAACAAGTGACACAGTGGGTCGTCTTTCAAACACAAACGGCTGTAGGCTCGAACCCTGCACCAGTTAGTCTGCATGCCGATGTGTTCTTGGGCAAGACATTTAACCCCAAGTGTGACAGAGTGTGATCAATGAGCGAACGGATGAATGGCAAAACCCTTGAACGGTCATCAAGAGTAGAAATAGAACTGCGATACAGGTGCGGTTCAGACCGCGGACTCTCATGACAGAGTGACAGTGTTTGCACAGTTACATTTTTTTTCCTTTGACGTTGAATTTACTAATGGGTTACTAACAATGTGGCCGATGCATCTGTGCAGTCTGATCAGGCCTGATCAGGGTTTACAGTTTCAAACTGTGCAGTGGCAAACCGAACTGCCCTGAATCACTCTATGGAAACACACAGTAGCTTTAGTGTCTCCATGTTTACGGGGTTCTTGGAGCAATCCCACGGAAACATGGGAAGAACAGGGGAAACAGACCAAAATAGTCAAACTAGTGTCTGATATGGGAACCTTCTTCCTGTGAGGCTCCAGATTAGTCTTAGATTAGTCTCTAATATAAAAGTCTTAAAGTTGGGCCCAGACTTAAAATTAGGCTCAAGACTGAGATCAAACCCAGGTGCTGCTTAACCTTCATTAAAAGCCGCGCTGCCCTGAACATGCTTTAATGCTTTAAAGGCCCAACACACACACTGAGCACATGGATTTAATCAGTCTTCTTCCTCCGTCCATAGTTCCGTAAGTGGGTGTTAAAAGCTGGAAGACAGCGGTGCGCAGGAATCCTTCTCTCTTAATAAAATGATTTATTCATGCCAAATGTGTTTAAAGGGTTTAATTACAGAGCGGAATGTTTTTTGTTTTTTTTTTATGTTGCCAATATTAAAAGTGGTGGCTGTAGCGTAGTGTACTGTAGTTTAACGGTTATGCCACAGCCGCTTCCACACCCACTGGGCATCTGTGCAGCATGTGGGTCAGCAGGATTTTCCACAACAAATTCCCTTTGCTGCAGGAGCAATTAAAAAACTCATGCAGTGACTTGATTAATTGTGATTTAACTGTTTAGTTGTCATGACATGTGGACTTTTCCAAACTATTCAATTTAGACTTTTGATGTCGTGTTTTCTTCGTATATATTGGACTTTATTGGCATTTACTCTTCTCTTCCTGGCTTCTCTGTTTTCCTCCTTTCTGACAAGCACAATAAGGATCAGGGCTGTCACTTTCAATTCAAGATTCGGATATCCATTCCATTTATGATAAAGTTTAAAACTTTAACCTTTATAAGTCCTCTGAATTCAAAAAAACATCCTGGAAGTGGTTCAGACCATTTGAAGTAATCCCCAATAATGGTGAGTGCAGCTTAACCCTTGATTAATTTTGATTTCCATCATGGCCTGTCACAATATGACCCAGCTAAAATGCCGTTGCTGTGTATATGAATATCTTTAAAAGAAAAAGTATGTTGTGTAAAATTTGTGTAGAACACAGGTGAAACTCATCAGGACAATTAAAATGGAGGGAAACCAGACAGGGTTCACATCAGAAAGTACAAAATAAAGTAGTGAGACGAACAAGAAAACATAGAAAAACCAAGAACAATGAACAAATAAAAACACAAGTTCATAAAAACAAATTAAAGGGTTTACACCAACCATTTCTCATCGTCCAACTCGTTTGTTTTTCTGATGTAAAGGTGAACAGGAAACGGATTCAATGCGCTCTAGCTCACAGAGAGACACAGCGGAGGCGGAGTCAGACATACACAGCCAATCAAATCGATTTTCTCCTCCGCATGGAGTTGTCCGATCGAATGTCTTAGTCGGACTATGGCTTTAGCTCGAATACACTGTGCATGCACACCTACTGAGCGATTCCCTTTCCCTTTAATGCACTTGTGATTTGAATATCAAATAAATCTCTGTTTACGCGAAGCAAACTCCTGGCTGGCAGCGATCATTAGGAGATGGGTTTATGTGCGTGTCCTGTTGAGCCAAAGGAAAACCTGCTCAGCAGGAGAACCGAGATCTGGACAGAAAGATGGAATGAGCAATCTGTCTGCCAAAAAACTGACTGAACCCCATTCATCTGTGCACAAAACTGATTTAATACACACGTCACATGGACTCAGGTCAAGGCGAGAACTGTGTTTAAGAAAGGAAGGCAAGAAAGGATGGATGCGTGTCACTCACACACACATTTGACTCCATTCGTCCGCTGACCTCTAACCTCAAATCATCTGACCTTCACCTTCAACTCAATATCTGCCTTTTAACAAGCGTCAAGTCGAGCATCTCTCTCCTCTCCTGTCCCATCGCTGGTTTTTTGCCACATTTATCCCAACGGTCGATCCAACAGCTAATGAATATGTAGCTGGAGATGACGCTGTGTTCCGTTTCCATGGGAACCCGGGAGTGACGTTCACCATGTTCCATTTGACAAATGTATTTCAGGCTCTACATGGTATTTTGCGCGCTCGAACGTCTCTACAGTTAAAAACTAAACAGCACGGTGTGTACGCCTGATTTACTGTGAAACAAATACGACACACGTCTTGGTTATTCCCAGTTTCCAAGTTGGAAATCCGAGATCAGGCAGTGTTGTAAGGAATGCTCCATGACCTTGGAAATTCCAATTTTGGTCAACAAATGGAACATTCCATTACAGTGGAGAAGTTCATTATAAGGCAGGACAGTACCACTGCTGGGTGAAGATAACTGTGCAAAATACTGAGCAGATTTGTTTTAATTTTATATCAAAAAATCTTGAAAGAAATCATTGTTTCTGCGTTCAAGTTATTGAATTTGTTCAGAATGAGCGAGGACAGTTTGGCTGCAGTTCCTCCTCCATATCTTTAAATAAACTCCAGGTCATTTGCTGGCCGTTCTCACTCGGCGTCACGTTTGTCGTCACAAACGTCACGCTGCTCGTCCTCAACAATGACCCCCATGTGTGAGACAAAGACAGACAAACAGATCCCCTCAGTTGCGTACAGTATATAGTTACTCATCCCTGTAATTAGCTGCGTTTCTGCCTCACTAGCACCAAGTCAAGCTGCAAAAATAGCAAATGTAACAATGATGTGAACACTAACAGAATAAAAGCTGACATATTTATAGTACGTGTTCTGAAAGACTAACGTTTAAAATGAGTTCAAAGCCTTTAGCTGCAGGTTTATTCTATTGTTTAGAAATAACATTACACTTCAGTTACATACTAATACGTGTAACAGTGTTTGTGCACGGTGCGAGGCGATCTCAAATTTTAACAAAGGGGATCTTAAAGGTCTAGTGTGTATTATTTAGTTGGGTGTATTTAAAGAAACTTGCATCCAAGGATTTGAATTACTGGGCTGGAGTCTCAGCTTCCTCCTGGTCATGGCCGAACATATTTACCCAAAGCTAACCTTCATGGATTATTGGCTGCCAGACTGTGTGACACTTGACCTCACGAGAACCTTGACCCGTTGACACTGTGGGTTTCACCGCTCTCTGAAGATTCTCAGGAAGAACTACATTTCCCGACCTTCTGTCTCTCTGTGCACAGTCACCCAGGACATCATCAGCTGCTCTCCACCTTCCCTGGAAGAACTTCACAGTTCCTGCTGCCTCAGAAAAGTCCAAAACATTCTGCAGGACATCATCACACGCTGGTGCCGTCACACGCTGTACACTTGTCATATCTGCCTCAAAAGGATTGTGCAGTTCTATAAGACCGCTGAATGTACAGTAGATGTCTGTCTTTTTAATGGGTTTCATTTCTAGTCTATTTTTCTATTTTCTATTTAGCAACATATTTTACGCTTTAGGACACTTCATTTTTAACTACCGTTTATCTTTTGCACTAATAATAATTACACTACACTGTATATTATATTCAGTGTGTTAGTAAAAGTATATAATCACTTTTTAAATAAATAATAATAATAGTTTGTAGCCTTAGAATAAGCATTTTGTATTGATGGAAAGGACATAGAAGCTTTCTGGTATGTGAAGGCCACCGTAGTCACCTGACATGTTTGGAAATGGGAGGAGTGAGCAGAGGAGCCCCTCCCTTTGTCACAGCAATATAAAGTCTCACCAACAGAGGTCACTAAATCACACACGCTGGACCGTCGCGATTCCACATTGTTATGTTGTTGTTGTTAAAGTCAAGTTAAACTGAGTCAAGCTGACAAAGATAATTATTTCGGGTGATTATGTGACACGCATGATGTGCTGCGTGCACGAGGGCAGCGTGACACACACACACACACACACACACACACACACACAAAGCAACAAATAACGCAGCTGCCACATTCTGACAGCACATGCTAAAATCCCGGAGTCATTTTTTGCTGAGCTCGTTGTGTGTGTGTGTGTGTGTTTTAATTGTCTTTGACGGTAAACAACCAAAAGGTGAAGCTTGAGTGTCGCTGACTCATCGACTCTGTTTTGGAAACGAAACAGAGCATCTCTGGCATTTGTTTCAAACATTAAAGTCCATAAAATGTGGCCGCAGCTCCGCGATGACGCCACTGACACTTTCACCCACGTGTAGTCTTTGCTTCATTTACAATACTCTTGTAATGTCTGAGATCTGGTCTGACGCCTCAAATCTTATTTATACACAAAATATTCGTTTGTAAAGACACCCTTCATGTGCACGTGTAGAAACGAAGTCCGACTCTGTTGTGCAGTGAGAGGAAAAAGCCTCTTTTAAGCGTAGTCCCTGTCGAAATGGACAGTTTGATGGGTCCTCAGGTGGCAGCTGGAAAACAGATTAACTCACTTCTCCAAGTTATAAAACGAGTGTATAAGAATTTTCAAAAAATAAAATCTAATAAAATAAGCAGATGTTTCCCCTCATGAAATCACAAGGCAGATTCTTTAAAAAAAAAAAAAAAAAAAGGGGAAAATACTGAATTTGTTAAAGTTCAAAGAAAATGAAGAAGAGTAGCCTTGTGGACTGAATTATTGCTCCGTCCTTCTCTTTCCCTGATTTGTTTTCCCTTCTGGCAAAGTGAGTGTTTTCCTGTTCGCAGCAGCTGAGCGTAGAGTTAATCTGTCCGTATGCAAAAACTACACACATGCAAGGCCTGATGTGTGTTTGTGCTCGTCGGACACCTTGTAAATCTCCCAGCGATTTGTGTCAATAATAAAGCTGTTAACAGAGTCTAAAATTACACCCCCACAGGCCATTTGAAGAGTGGCGTGCTGGTGTCAGTCTGACATTAATGGGATGTCATTTGTCTTATCTCACTCTCAGCCAGAAAAGCAAAAAAACACATGTCACAAAAAAAAAAAAAAAACCTCTAACTGTTCCTTTACCTCGTCTGAAATCCTCATTTTAAAGCTGCAGTACGTAACATATGGGGATATTTTTTCTTGTTGTTGTTGATAATTGTATTATTCTGCTTCTGTTTCGACGTTGTTTGCCGCATCCTTCATCTGAAAACTGGCTCTGTCAGACAATACTATCAGACCCGACTCAAGGAGCGTTTGTGTGTATACAGCAGCAGCGCAGAGGCGGGCGGGGACGAGAAGCATTTATACCGTCAAACTGGTGAACATTTAGGATTTTGCAGCCGCCCTGCTTTATTAGCGCAATGTTGCCGTTGCCTCCACTTGTCAAAATATAAAACAAGTCACTTCCTGTGTGCAGAGCTGGAATGTCACCGGGTGACGCGAGATCTAAACATTGCTATAGTGACAAACACAGAGAGACTAATCTGGGGCTTATAGAGTTCATCTGCGTTGTGTGAACTCGTTTGACACTTTGACGGCCGTTTGTGTTGAAAAGTTACACGTGCGTGTTTTTGTCTCGTCAGTCCAAAGCCATGCGGGAACGATGGCTCCTCCAGGGAACGGGAGTGGAGGAAGAGGAGGCGCGGCGGAAACAGCTGGAGCTGGATGAAGAACAAGGGAAGAGGCTGGAAGACGTGATACACAGGTGCGTCACTCGCTTGCAACAATCACTCACTCGCAACACGCTGTCCACTTGTGGCGATAGTGAACAGATGTGCACAGTGAGAAAGTGTTCTCACATCTGCTTTTGTTACCACACATCTGCCTTTCCCTTCCACGTCGGTGTTGTCGGTTCAAAACTGAATAGGCATATTTATATCAAAATACCAATCATATTTTCATCTTCTTGGCTTTCCTTACTCTGCTCTGGCACATGCTTTTACATCCTCTGTCCAAATTGTAAATTAAAAAAACGTGAAAATAAGACTCTAACCATTTAGAATCAGCCACAGTGAATGATATTTAATACTATAATTCAAGAACAGGGACGCTGTTAACTGCAAAGTGACCGTGCAGCTAAAACTCACTTGTCCAAAAGGTTACTGGGTGATTTAAAGGCCCAGTGTGAAACACCTGGGTGATTTCATCGACCTACGCACACAATGCAAACAAGCTTTGACTCATAACGCCCGGCACATTAGCTCAGTAAACTGTGGGTTGGAGCATATCAATAATTCAGTTGTAAGATATTTATGAAGAGTGATACATGTGATAGTTCAGTCTCATCAACAGATTAGTTGACCGCCAAAAACACAACCCCAGTTCCAAACAAAAAAAAGTTGGGATGCTGTGTTTTATTCCCAATACAACATAAGCAACGTAGCAGATGTTGAAAATGAAAAAAATGAAAAATCTTTTTTTTGGAATTTGAGGGCAACAACACATCACAAAAAAGGTTTTGGAATTGGGGTTGTAATTGTTAGTTGCCCTCCATAGGTGTTTTATTGTGTGATGGGAAATGTTAGGTTTTTAGCTGTTATTTTCTTGCTGGAAATCAAATATTTTACCCATATGTTTGTGTAAATGTGCGTATAATCACTTTAAAATAAATAGTGTTTGGTTTTCATAGACTTTCATCGCCATGTTTCTGCAGCAGCTTAAACACGGACAAACCGGGCCAGGGCGTGTGTTTTGCTTTTTTGAAGCAATATGCAAAGATGACATTCTTTATGGCACGTGAAGGCCACCGTAGTTCCCCGATGAGCGTGGAAATTCAGTGGTTAAGTCAGCAGTCTAACCATATCAGAAAGAAAAACTAATTATTGTGTTCGTCTAATTAAGTTAGTTAAATACTTGCTGTGACGGAAGAGGCGCCATTGAAAGACACGTTTCCACAGATACATAAACATAAAAACAGAACACCAACAAAACCTCTTCCATAATGTTGTTTTTTCTAGAAACTTCTACATGTACCAGAAGTTCCTTGGCAACAAAAACTCCTGGATTCTGCCAGGAAACAGCAGAAATATTGCAGAGAGACATTAAGATATGATGCAGCTTTATTTATTAGTTACATTTATTTTTAATTTGCACTGTCTGAAAAGATTTAAAAGAAGCATTTACTGTATTTCTAGCTCTATTTTTTGTTTGTTTGTTTCCAAACAATGGAAGTCCAGAAATGTTGTGCTTTCTGGCAGTTTGTTCTCTAAACTCAGTTGTCAGCTTTTGAAACTGATGTTTTGTTGTGAATAATTACAAATACTGTGAAGAAATCCTTTTTTTTTACCCCTGTTCTGTTACACATACATGATGATATATCAGAAATTATATTACAGTATATTATCTTGCACTGAATCGAGTGTGGGGCTAGCACTCTTGCCTTTGCAGCAAGAGGTCCCGGGTTCACAACCCGGTTGGAACAAGGGGCCTTCTGCACGGAGTTTGCATGTTCTCCCCGTGGTGCGTGGGTTCTCACCGGGTACTCCGGCTTCCTCCCACAGTCCAAAAACATGCAGATTTGGGGACTAGGTTAATTGGACACTCTAAATTGCCCATAGATATGAATGTGAGAGTGAATTGTTGTCTGTCTCTGTGTGGCCATGGCGACCTGTCCAGGGTGAACCCTGCCTCTCGCCCTATGTTAGCTGGAGATAGGCACCAGTGCCCCCCGCGACCCCTAGCGGATAAAGCGGTAGAAAATGAGTGAGAGAGAGTGAGTGAATCGAGTGTCTCAGAATCACTGTATCATCATCATCATCATACTATTGTTATCATGGACAAAAGTGGATTGCAGTGTTACTAGTGTGTCCTTTTTTGGTGCTATTTATTCCAACATCCTGCTGGAACAAAGACAGTCGACCGACTGAACTGGCAAAGGCAACGCAACGCCACGTAACTGTACAAAGAAACGTACTGAGGGGAAACTCAAGTGGTGCAAACCTGACACTAAGAGCTACTGTTTATTCTGTATACGTTTAGAGAGAGTTAAGAGGTGGAGCGTTTCGAAATACAAGCAGGACGTCACTGATGGAGACAGAGAGTTAGAGAGACAGAGAAGGTGGAGAAAGACAAAATCCAAAAGGAGAGAGTGATGTGATTGTGCGCGCACTTCCTGCGTTTGTGTCCCGGGGAGGAGCTTCCTGACTCTCCCATCAAAAGCCTTTCTGTGAGATACTCACTTATTCCCCTATGACGATGAGATCATTGGCGAACGAAGTGACAGGAACATCTCAATGCTTCGCTTTCCATTGGCACAAAGTGAGGCAGAAGAAAATTTAGATTTAGATTTTCCTGCACTGGGGTGAACATAATCACACCATTGAGCTTTTTACACTCAGCCAGAATATGGGGTTTGTTTTACCAGTAGCTTCCTTAGCACCTTGTTTTTTTGTTATAAGCAATGGTGGCGCAAATTGTTCCAATGCGTGGTTTAATCAGCACCATGTGCTTCTAAACATTTGTTGCCATGCAACTAGGCAAGCTTTACAAAGTCAACTTAGATGAAAAGAGAGAGAGCCATTTTAAATGAGCCCAAGATGTTGCATAGTTTTAAGGACTTAATGTCATATTTATGTCAGTTTTCTATATTAAATCATGTAATTTTCTGTCGCCGTTTGGTTTCTGCAACAAAACAAATTGTTTTTCTTGGAGAAAGACATAATAGTCTGCTTAAAATAAACTCCCTTTTTTTGCATCGTGAACCACATGTTAGACAGAGTTTGTGCCCAAATTTCTTCCATGTGACTCATTGGTTTCCACACTGCGGGTGTGAAAAGCCTTATTTGGGGTGAAAACCTCACAGCAAACAGCTGTGACCTTTTGGTTTTTTTAAAATTTACAGGGGATTAATACTTTTTCTCCTGCAGGGACACGTAGGAAATTGTAATAAGTGAGAAAACACTAAATAAATGAATGAATGAATGAATAAATGATTTATTGGAATGCACTTTGGACTTATTGGGGGATAAAAAGGCAGGGAATATGTATTTGATTGATCCTGACTGCATGATACTGTAGGTGCTCCATTATCCTGCTGCAGCTACTGTAAATTACCACTAAATAACATCAACATCATGCGGCGTCACGGAGGGAATAACATGTGCTCTGGAGGAAACAGGGCAGCAGTGACTGGTCAAAGAGAGAGAGCTTTGTAGAGCAGAGGACAGTTGTGATTGTGGAGCCGCTGCGTTTGAATCACTTCATTCAGCTGCTGCTCAATAGTCTCGCTGTCTGGAAAATGAGATAGTGGCGTTTGCGGTTTTAATTACTTACAACAGCAAACCGCAGTGATAACTGTGCGACACACTTTACGGCCTGGTTTCACTTTTGCTCTGTTTTTTCAAGATTGTGGGCTTTAGTGTGGTCAAATCTTGCCTCGTTTAGCTTCTTGGCGTGTCAGAGACAAAATTAAAATCATTCTGCTCAAGCACGCTCACTATCCGCTTTATTAGGTACACTGGCTCTATTGTTCCTCAGCAGAAATACTTAACTCAGTGCATTTAAGCGCGTAGATATTGTCAAGACGACCTGCAGAAATGTCATTTACGTGGCTCTGAATGTGGCATGGTTGTTGGGCGCTCTGTGTATTTCAGAAACTGCTGATCCACTGGGGTTTTCGTGCAAAACTATGACGAGGTGTCACAGAAAATGGTCTAAATAAAAAAAAAAAAAGAGAGAGAGAGGGAAAAATTCTGTGATCAGCCGTTCTCATGAGGTCAAGAGGTCAGAGGAGAATGGCCAGCCTGATTCAAAATGACCGAGAGGCTACTGTAACTTCAAACAAATGTTTTCAGCCAAGATATGAAGAAGGCATTTTAACATGTCAACCGCAGCAGCAGACCACACTCTGCGCCGCTCCTGCCACTTTATTAGGCTCCCTGTGTACTTAATAAAGTGACCAGTGATTGCTTAGGCACAGAATTCCGCAGATGTTTTGGCAAGAAAAGCAGTAAAATGGTCGCTGATCTACACTGACAATGGAGCTGTCAGGACAATGAGTCAGCTTCAATGCAGAGTCAGCCATCGTTCATTTCATCTGAATTACCGCCGTATTTCCAAAACCAAGCAGCCCAAGTTAAAGGATTTGTTTGCCCACTTGGTTACAGAATAAAAGGATTATTCTTACCTCGTATCGTGTTCTTCTGTCTCCACAGACCAAACGTTCA
>JAFBJR010000905.1:14547327-14588404 GCA_016785285.1 Brachirus orientalis
TTCTAAATATTACACAATGGTCCTTTAATTGTAAGTCAACATCCATATGACTCCCAGCTCGTATCATTTTCATATTTTAATTATTTTTAAGAAATGTGTCAAAGAGGCAAATCAAAAAACTAATACCAGCAATTTGGATTAGTTTAGCATAGAGATTACAAAAAGGGCAAATGTCATCTTTTCTCTGTCTGACGGTGATAAAGTCCACCTTCCGTCACCTCTCCATCTCACTAATTAACATCTCAATATGTTTTATTTATGGGATTAAATTAGTCCTGTGAGTGTAAGAAAAAAAACACCTCTATTATAATTGCTCCTCTGTTTATTTATTTGTGCTATAAGACCATTATACTCTTTGTCTCCCTTGGGTTTTGCCACGGCACTCATCATATTTATCCGCAGCGGATCAATAACAATTTCATTTACTTTCATCCAACTATCAGTCAAAACACGGAGCAGTTAGAAAGACAAATGGAGTGAGTGGAGAGCGTGAGATCCAGAAGCAAAGACTGAATATGATCCGTGTATCGTGTTACATGACGTTACATGACGTTACATGAAGAATATTGGCCTTTGGTCTCACTGTGGCAGCGTGAGAAAGACAGAGGATGGTGTAGAACTGAGAGAGAGAGAGACGTGCAGTGCACTTCAATTTAATGTAACACAAACATAGTTTTTTTTTTTAATCTACCGGAGCTTAGCTTTATATCACAGAGGAGTTTTCCACTTCAAACAGTGTGTTTGACATAAGCCTAACCCTTCAACCAAGACAGAAAACTCAGTTTACAAATGTAAGAACTTAGTTTGTGTTTCTATATAAAAAATAAAATCCTAAACCATGAGATACATTTGGGAACGATCATCATGTTAAAGCATTTTTTCCCATACAAAACAGGTCATATATGTTTATATATATATATATAGAGAGAGAGAGAGTCTGGTGTGTCACGGTCATTCCCATGAACAAAACACAAATGTCTCAGTGTGATCTGCCTTTTCTCCCCTTTAATGGAAACAGAAAACAGAAATAGAAAGTGTTTCTTGTCTTTGAACAATGCAGTCAAAATAAGTGGCGGAGTCTTTTTCTGGAAACTGGTGTGATGAAAGAGACACAGTAATAAATAAACATAAGACATATTAACAAACTACCGCTGTCCTTTTTTATTCAGTTCCATCAAAAACTGAAATGACCATGTCTGCTGAAAGGAAAAAAAAATAAATATATATATATATAATATATATATATATTTTTTTTTTTTTATTTTTTTTTTTTTTCCCTTGTATATAAGTTGTTTTTTTTTTTTCCTTGTATATAAGTTGTATGTATAAGATAAAATGTACATTTAAAAGTGATCTCATTTGACCAAAGTGCTGCAGAAACATGACACATGACACAATGTCCTAAAATATCAACATTATATACAATATTATAAAACTAATCAATGTTAAAAAAAAAAAAAAGAATCAATTGTTGTATATTAACTGCAACTTTACTGTAAAATATTACAGTATACCCACAGCAAATGTGCACTACATGCAGTTGTGCCCATAAGGCAGTAGAAATACACCAGGTCTATAGTAATTTGTAGTTTTCACTACAACAGCAAATTATTTAACATAAAAAAAAAAAAATCTGTATTATGTAAAATGTATCTATATTCCACATCGCCAGATTAGGCGCTGTCCTGTTGCAAAAATCACATCCTGTCATTTTTGCCTCATAGGCTTTAGACTTTAAACAATGGGGGCAGAAGAAACCATACACATATATACAGTAGTGTATATATCAGTGAAGAGAAGCGTGGAGGACGATGTGCATTAAACCAGCGTCTCCTCAGGGTGATGTGGAATTGATGATGTTTGTAATCACCAGGCTAATCCTCGCGTGCTCACGGATTCTCCTGGTGATTACAAACATGTCCCTCCGCCTCCCGGGATGCATGCGTGACTTTCACTGCAGTCGTTAACAAAGTTCTCCTCCAACATCTGATCCAGATTTGGCTTTTCTTTTCTTTTCTTTTTCTTTTTTTGCACAATCATCATCTTTATCTGCAAGAAAACCTTCAGCTCTCGATCAGCACCGTGGGAGCTATTTTGCGCACGCTGAAGGCAGAAGCAGCTGCCCGGGAAACGAGCAGTAGCCGAGTGTCCGGTTACTTCACAGCCCACACAGTCCTGATGTGAACTGACGTAAATCAACGCCGAGACTTGGTGCTCATGTGCAGCACCTATTATTTATTTCAGACTTAATGTGCTGTGGCTCCAAAGTCCAAATACTCACAGTCTGGACTGAGTCAAAGTCAGAGCAGAACTTAGTCTGGATCATGTACAAAGAGGGTAAAATGCAGATGTATGTTTCGCATGCAGAAACATGGATGAATACACACTTTTCATTGTAGTTTGGTGAGACTGTGTTTTACACCTTTAATGGCAGCTTTTATTTGTTTGTGTATGTCTGACACACACACACACACACATTCTTGCGAGGTCAATCATATGCATTCCTTAGACCAGGGGTCTTAAACTCAAATGACCTCGGGGTCACTTGAGTGTCCAGTCTGGTCAGGAGGGGCCGATGAATCGGGGGAAAAAAGTCCAACAACATAGCATATATAGCAATACTGAAGCGATTTGTCATGATATTTCATAGAATTCCAAAATAAAAGTGTTTGTTTTGATATGGAACGATAAATAGTTTCCAATTAAAAAAAAAAACATTTATGATGCAAAATGAATTTGTAAATGAAAAAAAGGGACAGAAATAATAATTATGACTTTATATTAAGTGGAGGGTCGCATGAAATTGATTGGGGGGCCGCAAGTGGCCCATGGGCCACAAGTTTGAGACCTCAGCATTAGACCCTTAGCCTAACCTTAACCGTCACAACTACAGTTGTAAATGATTAACCCTAACCCTTAACCTAAACCTAATTAACCTGATTAAAGTTTTTTTAAGTTGTATTTGGGGAGGGCCTCACAAAGATACACATACAAGTACAAACACACACACAGTTCTTAGGACACTGAATTGACTTCCATTCATTTTGAACAGTCTGCACAAAGCCTCATCCTTAACCTTAACTCTAACCAGTTAATGTCTAACCCTAAACTTAACCCAACCAAAATTCATGTCGTAGGCCTAAGCACTTCCTCAGAAATGAGGTTCTGCCTTTTTAGGACCAGGTTTTGGTCCTGACAAGGTCAGTGTTTATGACAGAAGTGGTCCTAAAGAGGTAACAAACACAAGCACACACACACACACGCATGAAAGTAGATGTCTGCTCATCTGTATGATGTGGAAAGCAAGTTGCTGCCCACCCCGGCGTATCCATGGCAACTGTCCTGTGGTTGGTTGACAGGGCGGGACAGTGACACCACTGGTGTTTTTTTTTAAAGGTTTGCCACAGAGATAGAGAGAGAGAGAGAGAGAGAGGGAGAGAGAGAGGTCATGACCCCACCACACACACACGCAGAAAAGCCGCATATTCTTAAATAATAGCATTGAACTGAGTCAATGCTTTTAACTGTCACGTTCTTCCACTGAAGGAAAGAGCTGATTAAAAATCTCTCATGTTTCTTCTTCTTCCTGTCTGTGTCTCTACAGACACTTCAGACACTTGAACAGTAGAGGGCGCCAGACACAAGTAGGACCAGTGTGCTCACCATCTCAACTGTGCTGATGTAATCAAACACATGTGCTCACCACCAGCCACTTTATTAGGTACAGTGTCACGTGCTGTGGTCTTCTGCTTCAGTGTTCAACATATCGATGAGATGGTTGTCTTCATAACTTGCTTGAGTTACTGTTGACTTTCTACTATGTGGAACCGGACTGGTCATTCTTCTTTAATCTGAGGCATCAACTTGGCATTTTCACCCAGAAAACTCTCTCTCTGGACAATTTCTCATTCTTTTGGACCATTCTTAGATGGTCAAGCTTGAAAATCCTAGTCGATGATCCAACAACAACAGCCAAGCCACGTTCAAGGTCTCCTGAAGCTAATTTCCTTCCCATTCGGAGGCTCAATCTGAACTTTGAAATTCATGTTGCCATGTGACTGGCTGATTTTAGCAAATAAGCTGCTGTACCTAATAAAATGGAATGTGATTGATTATATATAGTCTAATATAATAGTATATTCATACAAAGTAAAGTACAGATACACTGCAGTCCATGGTTCCCAACCTCTGGGGGCGCTAGAGATCACATGAGGGTGCAGAGCTTTATCAGGTCTTGAGGTTATTAAAATTATATGTTGGTATATTTAATTTATAAAAATTCCAATCACATACTCTATTGGATAATCAGAACCTCAGAATAATCATTAATTTCCATCACAAATCTTGCTACTTGTCCATCTTGGCAAGAACTCATGCAGCTCAGGGGAAGCAGAAGTATAATCCATTTCCTGCCTGAAAGGGAAAAAATAGGAAATGAGGAAGGGAGGAGGAGGAGGAAGAGGAGGAGGAGGAGGAGGAGGAGGAGGGAAGAGCAGCTCCCTGAGAGGGAACAGTAGTTAAAGGTGGAAGTCTAGTGAGGACTGTGAATGGACTTTTTAAGTTAGTGGAACAGAAGTACGGTGGCTGATAAGTGTCAACCACAGTCAGAAATCACAAACTACAATTGAAAGATTAATCAAATTTAAATGACCATAATCTCGATAAGCTGCTTTTCACTGAACAATACAGTCTGAAAACATGCTGTGTGTGTGTGTGTGTGTGTTCACATTGTTGCAGCACATGTTTCTATATTTGTTTCATTCTCTGTTGAAGGCCATCAATAATTGTTTCTGAATGTAGAGGCTCTTGAATTGTTGTATTTAGAGATAAACCACACAAAAACGGTTGACCTCGAGTTGTTGTGCTCGTTCTGATCCAGACAACGGCTTCAAGGCAGAGCTGCGTGCATCGAGGCCGGCGCTACAATAAAAAAAAAGAGAGGCCTCGTGCTTTTGTTTAATATTTCTCAGATGTAAACAGGCTTTCGCATGATTACGGTCAGCGGAGACAAACAACAGCGACAGATGAAGCAAATAAAAGCTTCGCTTCTTCGCTGCAGACTAAACCCCTGCAGCTGCTCCTACACAACACAATAAACCATTTGGCAACGGAGGAGAGTTCTGAAAGTTCTGGAGACGAGTCTTTGTTCTGCCACGGCACAATATTCCGCCATCGCACCACTGAGGGTGTTCACGCCGATTTACGTTCAACATTCAAGATTTGTTAAGTTCAAACATGTGAGAGGCAAGAAATAGAGACAAAGTGAAAATATATATATCACAAAATAAAATAGTAATAACAGGTTTTTTTTTATGTGTGTTAGAGTATTTTGAATTTTATTACAGATTATTATCAACTTTATCTCATATGAGACAACCTTAATAAGAATTTTGCCCCATAGTTTTCAGGTTTAATCAGAGCTTATGTATGAAAATCAGAATCTGAAACAGAATCAGAAATACTTCATTGATCACCGGACGAACTGGTTTCATTATAGCTACTCCAAGAAAGAAGAGAAAATAACAAAGATTTACGGCCTATATGAAGGTACATATAAGGTATTAACAAAAGTATGATATACTAAGAAAAACAATTTTAAAAGAAGTTAAAGGAGGTTAAAAGTTTATACTGTACAATAATGTAAAATATTCAAGGAAAATAAGCACAATTACACAGTATTTAAACAGTACTAGAAAAGTAATTTAACCTAAGTAGATGGACAATGTGTAACCTATTATAATCTAACCCTAATGGAGGTAATCCTCTTCTTCTTCTTCTTCTTCTTCTTCTTCTTCTTAATAATAATAATAATTATTATTATTATTATTATTATTATTATTACACCATGAGGAACAATGCTGCCCCCCACAGTTCAAAGTTCTTCATTACAGTTCCTTCAAAGTACTTTATCACAGTTCAAAGTTCTCCTTCATCCTCATCCTCGTCTTCAATCCCCCGTATCTACCGGAGTCTTCCTCCCCCAAAGCCCCTCTCGTCTCCCTGACATGGTCCTCAACATTTGCAATTTGATCCACACTATGCGTCGTGCTTTCTCGTCGATTTTCCTCTAAATAGTCTAAATGCTCTGTTGAAGAAAAGCCAACTTAGACAATCAGCTACTGAGGAAAAAGTAGGTACATTTTAGACTTGAGTTGTTTTTGTCCCTGGTGGCTAACAGCTACTTTCTAGCCAACTTCCTTCAAACAACAAGACTACTTCCTTGTTTATAAGCAGCCTATTGGTTTAAGATGTTCACGGGCAGATGGTGACGTGACAAGAGCAAACGGTGCAGATTTATTCCGTTAAACTTCAGTGATCAACACCGGAGCACCACGGTCTTCCAACAAATCCAAATATATTCCCCGGGTCTTAAATCGTCACAGCTGACAGCTGAATCAGGCCAAGTCTCTCCGTAAACAGTAAACAGTAGTGTGTGTGTGTGTGTGTGTGTGTGTGTGTGTGTGTGTGTGTGTACTGTAGGACAGGGTCAGTGATCCTGACATGATGAGTGAACTACTGACTGTGGACAACTGTGGGAAGACACACACACACACACACACACAACCCCCCATTTATGGCATTGTTATGAACTGTAATATCTCTGTTATACACACACACACACACACACACACACACAGAGTGACGCACAAATTCCTTGTATCCCAGAGGAGAGTTTTCTGAAGTGGTACGAGCTCTGGCAGTCGGTGAGGAAGCAACTCTGGTCCTCCTCCCTTACTGCTTCCTAGTATTGTTTGTTACCTCCATGTCTTAAATGTCCTTATGAATGTGTGTGTGTGTAATAAACACGTGCTTATTTGAGGTGTAATCTCAGGTTTCTGAGACTTTACTCAATGGACCTTTAGGACTTGAGCTCACATCAGCTTTTAGGCGACTTTAGGCAAATCTTGCAAACAGGACTGGTCGTGCAACAGGATTAGTTACTCTTCAGCCCCCATGTCAGTTTAAATTGGTCGAATAAATCAGTCGTAATTTTAATATCTGCAGGTTTTTCATTACTCAAAAACCAAGTTCTTATGGTCTTAGGTCACAGGATTTTGTTTTTATTGTCGGTTCCATCAGTGAGAACTGAACGTGGGAAAAAATGCTTTTCAGTTTACTGCTCCCTGTGACTGGAACACGCTGCAAAATGAGCTAAAACTGAAGGAGCTGGTGCCACTGAACACTTTTAAAGGGCGACTGAACGACTTGGAGGCACAAACTTCTGGCTGTAGATGTTTCTAATTTTAACCTGTTTTAATGGCACTAAGCCTGCATTTGTTGAGCACTTGCACTTTTTCTTTTAAGTGTCTTTTCATTTCTTCCATGTGTGATGATCGTGGTGCTGTTTTGATGTTGTTGTTGATGTCTATTGACGTGCAAACTGTGCCGCTGCCTTTCTTGGCCAGGACACTCGATGTCAGTGAGTTCCTACCCTGGTTAAATAAAGTAAAAATAATAATGTACTGCAGTTTTTAAAACAAAAATGTGACTCTGGATACTCTTCATTAACGACGAGACAACAAAATGCTGATGTACTGTACATTTTGCTCATCTGGCAAATATCTCAGCCACGTGTTCATCCAGATGTGTGATCTCTGTCATGTCATGTTTTAGAACATCTGGATCGCAACATCTGGAATTGTACATGAATAGTTCACAAACTGGAATTTAATGGCCTCAGCCAGGTGGACTATTATAAGGGATATTGCAACCAGATGATCTACTGTATCTGTGCCATTTTACCACACCTGTAGTATTAAAATCCACGTGGTGGTACAGTGGATAGTGTTGTTGCCTCACAGCAACCGAGGGCCTTTCCCGTGTAGAGTCAGTGTGTTTGTGTGGGTTCTCTCCAGGTTCTCCAGCTTCCAAAAACATGCAGTTAGGTGGTAAGGTTATGTGATGGATAATCCCAGGAAATTATCCCAGGACACAACCTTCTCTTCACATGATCACACATGATCGCACGTCACAGATGTTGATTTGGCAGGTGTGGTTTTGTTGTCCCAACTGAAGACCTGGTTTCTCCTCTTTTGTGTTTCCAGTCTGGAGTCTGAGATCGGTGCGCTTGAAAGTGAAGAGTCTCTGATCTCAGCCAAAGAGCAGGTTCTACGAGAGCGTCTGAAGGAGACAGAGCGCTCCATAGAAGACCTGCAGAAGGTAACGAAACGCTCGTCATTCTCTCAGTACAGCATTATAACTTTGTTGTAGTAAGTGAGAGCAAATTAAAAATAAAAAAAATAATCTGAAAATGACACACGGCTTAGCTGCTAATTAGAAACACAAGTGCGTATGACATACTGAGCTTTTTGTTTACAAAACAGAGTGGTTAAATTTTTATTGCGCTGTAAAACATTAATTAAAGCGGACTTGGTAGTTTTACTGCTGCAGATGCAAAGTGTTCAAAAAGATTAGCACCACAGGGACAGAAATTTAGATCCATTTGCGTTTCAAACATAACAGTTTTTCTGTTAAATCAGTTGCAGTGCGTTGTATGCAAGTAATTAATAAATGCTCAAGAAAATCTGTGAAATATTGTGGTAAAAGCTTTCAAATGGACACATGAAAACTGATCTAATTTTTTAATAGAAAACTTTGAGTCATTATTGTTTGTTGTCACATTTAAAGTCCACTCCACTGTGTCTTATATGGAATTCCTCCTATTTTTTTTTCAGAGTCTGATGACGCAAGATGGAGGTATATGAGCAAACACACACAAACTGGTTTCCATGACTTCAGAGGACATTGCATTGACTTACATTCATTTCCTGGAGACTCACTCTGTCCTTACCCATAACTACTACTGGTCTAACCCTAACCCTAACCCTAACCCTAACCTCAGCCTAACTTTAAAACATGTATTCACCTTAAAAATGTACTGATTTACATTATGGGGACTTGTTTTTTGTCCCCATAATGTCCCCACAACATGAAGAATACCAGGTACACACATGCACACGCACAAAAACATCCGAGTTACTGTTGTATCCTCGTGTGTGCGTTTGATAATAGTCTCGCTGAGGCAGGAGAGATGCAGGCCAGGGAACTAAACCCCCAAACACACTTACACACACACACACACACACAGATGCACTAAAATACACACCCACACACACACAGATGCACTAAAATATACACACACACACACACAGACCCCAGGTCAGCGAGACTATTGAGACTCGCACACACACAAGGCCATGACTCTGCAGCCTGAGGCCACTGCCTTTATCCTGCACCTATTCACATCTGCAAGCCCTGTGAGCCCCTGCAGCTTTGTTCACACACACACACACACACACACACACACACACACACACACACACACACACACACACATTTGCACTTCTATCAAAGTGAGGACCCTCATAGACATAATGTATTCCCTAGCCCCTTACCCTAACCTTAACATCACAACTAGATGCCTAACCCTAACCTAAACCTAAACATAAAACCAGGACTTAACCTTGAAAAAGCACTTTAAAGATTTGAGGAAAATGTCCTCACTTGGTCAAAATGTCCTCACTCTATAGGGTTTATACAAGTTTTGGTCCTCACACGGTAACAAATACAAGTCCACACACTCTCTTCTGCTGAAAAAAAATAGTGAACCATAGGGATCCGTGAGTTGCTATGGACATAGAAACATTTGAGTTGTGTTTGAGTGACATATTTGTGAAGACAAAAAAAAAAAAGGTATAAACCACAGGAAGCAAGGACAAAATGAGGACATTTTGTCTGGTCCTCACATTCTGTCAGACCTGGATTTGGGTTAAGGGTTAGAAGGTTAAAGGTTAGTGTTAGACTCTCTGTTGTGATGGTTAGGGTTAGGGTAAGTAACCGTAGTCCTGATAGAGGCCAAAACCTAGTCCTAATGTGGCAGAACCTCATTTCTGAGGAAGCTCAGTGTAGTAACTCAGAAGAAGAGCTGTGCAAACCTGTGTGTGTGTGTGTGTGTGAACTGAACAGGGGGCTCGCAGGGTCACAGGGGTGTGGTCAGCTTTTTTTTGTTTAGGCCGGGTTGTGTGTGTGTGTGTGTGTGTGTGTATGTGTGTGTTTGTGTGTGCGTCCTCTCTCGGCCTTTCTGACCATGTGTCATCCAACACCCCCCCCCCCGTGCTCCTACTCACTAGATGCCACCTGCTTGTCCGCCTCCCTCTCCAACTACACGGACCCCGATCCCGACCACCTCGTCCTGGCCACGCAGCCCCGGAGCTGCCCTCCTGCCTCTGGACAGCACGCCATCCCAAGACCTGGTAAGACAGAGGGAGGGGAGAGAAGGGAGGGAGGGAGGGAGGGAGGGAGGACAGGAAGGTTTTGGGCTGCAGCCAAGTGGAATTGATGCAGGACAAATTCACTCGCACATGGAGAGCAGACTGCCACAGAGACACACACATTTGAACGAATGTGGTAAAGAGAAAACACAATCATAAACCCAGGATGAGAAACACAATTAAAATGCAAATTTATTAGCAAAAAAGCTGGCATTAGTATCAGTAACAAATGTATTATTAGGTGTATGTGTCCATTTTAATTAAAGTCAATTTTTCTTGATGAAATCAAAGTAGTATATATATATATATATATACGTCTCCTGTTTGTAGAAAATCTGCTTGTGAAGCTGCATTATATTAACTTTAATCTTGGCATTTAAGATTATTTTAATTATATTTTTGTATCAGTTTTTTTTTTTTAATTTAGTCCTAGTAACTCACTGCAACACTATGGTCTATTGTTATCTATCTATGTTTCATTGTATTATGTGCTGCTGACTTTGCACTGGGGTGAAGCTCCACAAAATGGAGGCAGTGTGAGCGAGTTAGACAGTTGTACTTGTGCCTACTGTGCAGATTCAACAACTAAAAAAAATTTAGCCACTGTTTAACAAAACAGTAGCTACTAAATACTAAATGACCTAAAAGCACAAGTTAATCAGAGTTGACCAGAGGTAACCTCCATACATCAGTAATATTCTTTCTTGTAGACTCAGCTGTCTTCATGGGGTTTTTTTTAATTCCAAGGCCTTGTTCAGACTGTCAGAATAAAAAAAGTGATTTTCACCTTTGTGCTTTGAAAATGCAATTAAAATCAGATTTGTACAGATGAGTCTCAGTCATAAAGGCTCCAGCCGCTAAAATTTGATTTCAAATTGTGTTTTGCGTCACTCACAACAAAGACGTAAAAACCAGAGCTAGAGATACTGAAAGTATTCGCTCATGCTGACCAGTCGCTGAGTTCTCCTTGTGCGACAAAGGCGTAAAACAAACATGGTCATTACCACACTAATCCTAATTGATCATTGGCAATTAACAGTGTGGATGGTGTCACGCTGTTAAAGATCTGTTCCTACAGTCTGAACAGAGCTTAAATGTAACATTTCCTGTTCTGCCAGTTTGATTAATAACACTTTGAATATGATACTAATGCAGCAAATAAGAGTTCTGTTTCCACATCCCCATGCTTCACTCCCTTCACCTCTCCTCTCAACACCCAACCCCTCCTTCAATGGACCCTTTCCTGACCCTTCATTCTTCCTTAAACCCCCTTTCCCCTTCTGCATCACCCCCTCCCTCCTTCCCTGCCTCCCCCTCTCGTCTCTACTCCCACTCACCCCCACCTCTCCCCTCCTAACAGCAATGTTTGCCATGGAGATCAACGTGCAGCATGACCCACAGACCGGGGAGCAGCGCATCCTCTCAGCCAACTGCGTGAACCCATCGGATGCGGCGTCGCGTGGCGTCAAAGTCTACGACGACGGCAGGAAGGTGGTCTATGAGGTCACGTCCTCTGGTGGCGTGTCCACCACCTCGCTGGAGAATGGTTGGAGCTCGGCGCAGGTCGACCAGCTGATCCAGCAAGCTGCCAGGCCCTCTGTACAAGGTGGAGACAGTCAGGTGACAGTGACTCCAGTGACCTACGTATCTCCAGCAGATGTTGATGATCTGTCCCCGCCCTCCTGCGCCCCACCATCCATCCCTTCCAGCCCGCCAGCCCAGGTCATCCTCCAGAGGGAGACCCGGTTGGGCATGATGCCTCCATCTGCTCCTGTCACAGCCCAGCCCGCCTCCACTGGTCACCCAGGCAATGAGTTCCCATGCCAGCCTGAGGCCACTGCAGAACACCCTGTCACCATGGTGTTCCTCGGCTACCAGGATATTGAGGACACAAGCGAGAGCAGGCGGCTGCTGGGCTTTGACGGAGCAGTGAAGGCCGAGGTGGTTCTGATCGACGAAGATGACGAGAAGTCTCTGAGGGAGAAGACGGTCACCGACCTGTCCGTCATTGACGGGACGGCGGCCGACCTGGTGTCGGGACGGCCCGCCACATCTGAGGGCGGCAGCACAGAACTGTCATCTGACGGCCGCGAGCCCGACAGCGCCTCCTCGCCGCCTGCAAACCCTGATGCCAACATGGCCCCCCCGCCAGGCCTCACCCCTGCCACAGGTACAGACAAGAGGAAACGCTGCGAGTGCTGCATCCTCATGTGACTGAGTCTTCCCACTCTTCCATGCTTTTATTATTCCCCACAACACCCTTCTCTGCTCCTCTGTGTCTGGATGATTACTAACAGAAGCTCTGCCTTCCTTATCCTCATCCTCCTCCTCTGGACTCTGATCAACTGTCACACACATGCACTCCCACACGCACACTCTTGTCTCACCTTTGACCTCTGCTCTTTCACTACCCACTTTGTCAACATGGAGGCGCTCACCCTTCACGCTTCCCTTCTCCTGCCACAATAACGTGGTGCATTTGATGAATTCAAATCGTAATGCAGGAAATAAGCCGTTCTTGTGCTGCTGTATCTGACAGACAGACGGAAAAAATTCTTTTTATTTTAGAGACAGCTCAAACCAGGTTCAGTGACACTTTGCGGACAATCAGTCACTTCGCCATTGTTGTTTCACCAAAAAGGGAGTTTGGCTCCAAGGACAATCGACAAGGTCACCCCTTTTAAAAAGACAGTTTATAAAACATTCAATAAGCCAAACACAGTCTTAGATATTAATTTATTTTTCATTTCTACTCACAGACACCTTCAACTTTCAGTTTCTTTTTAATCCAAACATACACACCACTGATTAAAACCCTTTCTTGTAGGAGGGAACTACTCGTTGCCTTGGTTTCTTTATGTGCCTCTTCACTCTTCCACACTGACTAAGTTTAGAGATAATTTAGATCTCTCTATTAGACTTTTTATTTCAGGTTGCTGTTGTTATATGAACATTTTATTTCCTTTTATGAAACTCTAAAAATCATACTGAATTGTTTCCAAGAGAAACAGAGGATTTTGACACAGTAGTTTGTAGTAACTCAACTCTCACCCTCAACTCACTGTCTCTCTTTCTCTGTCTCTCTCTTTGGCCTGGTCCCATTTCACATTTTGACCTACCTGTTGCCCCTTGGAATTGAGTTACAAGCGACAGTGGTTGAAATCTGACGCTAATTAAGAAAACCCCTTAAAGAATGTGGCGCATCATCAGTAGTTTCCAGTTATTTTTACATTAGCAGACGTTTAAACATGCTGTTGCTAATGACAGCTGTGGTTATATCACTTACCTGGGCCATAGATGAAGTGGAGACACGGCAGAAAGCATCTTAAGTCCCTAGGAATACTGATGAACTAGTTTATGCTATGTACAACAGCCTGCAAACAAGTTCTGTTGTAGTTAGCATAGTAGTAAAACATACTATACCTGTGGCTAGTATCTACACAACATGCTAAACATGTAGTTAGCATAACTACACAAGATATACATTATTCTAAACTTGTTGGGGTCAGTGTAGCTATAACACACACTAAACATGATGTTGTTAGCATGTTTATACAACATAATAAACCTGTGGCTAGTGTAGATACACAACATGATAACCATGTGGTTTGCATACTTACACAACTTGCTAAAAATGTTGTGGTTAGCATAACTACATGCCAAAAACTTTAGTGGTGTAGCATACAACATGCTAAACATGTGGTTAGTGCAGCTACACAACATGGTAAACATATTGTGGTTAGCATAGCTACATATTATGCTGAAGTAGTTGTAATAAGCACAGCTACTCAGCATGCTAAATTTGTCTTTTTTTTAGTGTAGCTGCACAACATGCTAACCAATATTAGCTTCATAAATCTGACATGAGTTTCTTTGGATTTACAGAGGATAATCTGAAAATATTTCTTTACAATCCATTTAAATTTTGCCCCTGAAAAATATCTGTTTGAAGGGTAGTTAGCCTTCGCATGTCACCCAACCCTTCTATCTCAACAAGAATCGGGAAAGTCTACTTCCCCATGTGAACGTGTAAAACAGAGGCGTGGGGCTAAGTGTTAGGGTCAGGGGGTGAAACGGGACTGAGCTTTTCCTTCTTCCATCGCCATTTGTCTCAGATCTTCTCTCCAAACTCCAGCTATTCCAATATGCTGAGGTCACTTCCTCCAATTCTAGCACTTCCTCACTCGGCAGCCAATGAGAAGCTGCGGAACACCTTCTCTGGCGGCCAGTTTAGTTCCTGCACCGCCGACTTCTTTTCCCCAGCGTGTCGAAAGACTCTAGAGCACAGGAAGCTTAATGGCAGCTTTATGATTACACTCTGGCTGTGAGAGAAAACACCTTTCCAGCTATGAAAACAAACAAGGCTACCAGCATGGGCACAAAGACATGAATAATGAATATAAATAAGCACTACCACAGATTATGGAATACCAACTGTGACGATGAGAGATTATGTGCAGTTTATGTTCATCTTCTTGCCCAGTGCATTCATGTCACGGCTGCAGGAGGCGGCCAAACATCCTTTAAAAATGTACCCGAGACTAAACCCACTGCCAGCTCGTGCCATAGTCACCAGTCACCAGGCCCTTGTTTACAAAGGTGCTTCACCAAATGTGGTCTGGGTCCCATCGTATATTATACTGTATATTTACATACGGTGTTGCACTGTAGGCCATTTTCTAGGCTTTGGATTCAGGAGAAGCTCTTAAAAGTGGTAATTTGTCTCACTCTGTGAAATGTTAATGGCCATCGCTCCATTTTCGAGTGGCTCTGAGATTAATTCATTTAAATGGGTCAGACATAATTATATTAAAGGAGGCTGGACTCTCATCACAGCCAAATAACAGGAATTAGGAATATTTTGCAGCTCGGGGCGGCCGTGATGTCCATGAGATGATGTTGATCCATTGAGTTTTCCTTTACATCATGACAGAAATAAATAAAAAAACGTAAAATATAATAGACATAGACTGACATTATTAGCCCCAACCATATATATATTTAGTTATGAATGCAGTGCCTTTTTTTTTTAGTTATTTATTTCACTGCTTTGTTGGGCCTGGTCCAAACATCATTCAGTGTAATGGCTAACACTTACTACTATAGTAACAGTATGGTCATAGGTTTGTTGGAAATATTATGGTAATATCATGTTATTCCGAACTTAATGTCGAGATAATGAGAAATACTTGTGAATCAAAATAGATTACTTTTCCCATTAATTTCCAAGCCATATTATACAATTAAATAAATAGAATAAGTTGGTATTACCATAATAGTATTTTCCTTTTACAAAATTATTACCACATTGTTACTGTAATGTAAAGTGTTATAAGTTTAGTATTTATACTGTGCTTTAAATGTGGTAAAAGTCAAAGATAATTAAAGACAATTATAGAAAGAAAAGCAGCATTTTCACTAATGAGAAGCTGGTCTGAGAGATCTCCTTATGTAGATAAGAAAAATGTAAATATACTCTATATTCTATTTAGTGAATGATTTTTATTTTCCATTATCTATATATAGAGAGATCTAAAGATAATTTTGATTATTCTGGGTGCCGGACATGGTTCTGGTGTCACTACAACACCATATTTGCATCCATATTTGCATCGTTTCATTCTCTAACTTCGCTGCTTTGCTGTGTATAATCCACAATTAACCTCAATCCAACACGACTGCTAAAGGTCCAGTGTGTAAAAGTTAGTGACATCTAATGGTGAGACTGCAGATTGCAACAAATGGAGGACTCCTGCACTTGTCCCTCCATTTCCCAAGCATGTCAGGGAACTACGGTGGCCTTCACATGCCAAAAATAGACATTGTCGTCAACAAGTGCATTGACTTGTTTGCCAGCTGACCAGGTTTATGCAACAAATTAAAGTGGGCGGAGCCATTCTTCTTCATTTGTGTAGTAAATGAAAGACTTTATAAGCTATTTTTATTTTAAAGCAGATATATGTGTATATAAGTACATACTTATAGGTAGAATATTCAAGAATATTCTGGCTGTAATGTTGCACACTGGAACTTTAATGATCTACAGTGAGCCACTTGAGATCCACCAGAAGAATCCATTACATGTTTTTGTAGCTTATCAATGATTGGCTGTGCAGAAAAAATCCTAAAACTCTTTCTCTTCAATCAATATAAACACTTAATTATTTACCCTTGTTCTTTTATGGAAAAGAAACTAAGGTTGGTGAGGGCCTGGGGACGATCACCGATGTTGTCCTCTTCAGTTCAGCAGATTAAAACTAAATAAACTGTGTTTATTTATTGCATGACTATGCAGAGGGGCTTATTCTGGAAAAAGTGTTTATTGTGTAGTTTTAGCCCGCACACACACAAACCCAAAACACACACACACACACACACACGTAACGTGCAATGAACGACAAAGCACTTACTGATATGTACTTACAAAAAAATGAAGTAAATAAAATAAATACAGCCACAGTGTCAAAGAGAAAGAAGAAAAGTGTGAGGCTGAGTTCGAGTTAGTGGAGCTTGACCAGTCCTGTATGTATGTGTGTGTGTTCTTGTACTTGCTGCAGAGTGAGGACCAAAAATCGAACAATAAACACCTACAAAGTGAGGACATTTTGACAAAGTGAGGACATTTTGGCTGGTCCTCACTTTTTTCACCCCTTAAAGGTGCTTTTTCTGGGTTAAGACCTGGTTTTAGGGTTAGGGTTAGAATTGGGTTTAGGTTAGGGTAAGGGTTAGGGTTAGGCATCTAGTTGTGATGGTTAAGGTTAGGGTAAGGTGCTAGAGAATGTATTATGTCTATGAGGGTCCTCGCTCTGATAGAAGCGCAAACATGTGTGTGTGTGTGTGAGTCAATGTATGGAGGTGTAGGAGAACAGGCTTGTTATGTTTTACCAGCCGCACTGCCACACCTGCAGTACTCCTCTGATGGCGTAGGGGTCGCTCTTATGTCTCCTCGCTGTCTTCTGCCCTCAAGGTTATACGGACTGATGAAACAAAAAAAAAGGAGCCATTTTCTGTTGTTCACACTTCTGACTCTTTCTCTTCTTTCTATGAACAACTCACTTTGTCTCTCTCTCTCTCTCTCTCTCTCTCTCTCTCTCTCCCTCTCGTGTCTGTATCTTCTTTGGTCAATAAAGCTGAGTTGCTCCACTGCCCTCCTGCCGTCTCCTGCTTGTTCTTTCCATCTCTCTCTATATATAACAATCACTTTTCTCATTGGCTGCTGACAAAAAAAGAAAGAAATCACAAGCTGTTCTCACTGCGTCCCTATCTAACTAACACATACACACACACACATACGGACTTTTATGCTTCTCATGGTCACGCATAAATAATAAAATAAAATAATGCATTTAAAAGAAAGTAAAATGCTTTTTTGCAAAGTTGCTCCGTAAAAACTCAAATCAACATCAGATGGTAGACTTTTTCCCTCTCATACAGTTCACTTGGTTTAATAAATCACAAAAAATCAAACCAGTGCAAGACCAATACCACAGTCGTGGCAGTTGTTTTGTTCGAATTGTACATGCAAATTTAATTAAAAGGATGTTAGAGTGAAAATTGCAAGGATTGAAAGCAAATGTGAATTTTGGATTCGACATAAATGTGAACATGGGAAGAGCACGGCAGGCAATCTATTAGCAAATTTGCACCACAAACATCCAACTCAGCGCCAACATTTCTCTCACAATAGCGGCTCTAAACCATGAAGATCTGTCTTACTGAGTTGACTTTAATATGTTGCTTTCATAATGTTATTCTCTTAATCATGAATTAAAAATAATATTCTGTATCAGCCTATATATGGTATCAGCTTCTAGTGTGAATATTTAAACTAAACACACACAAAAAAACATGGCTGTATTTGTTTGATTAAATCACACTTTGCATTTACTACATATTTAAGGGGATCGATGGGTAAAGTAGGAAGGGAGTTTAAGGAAGAGTAAAAAGGTATTGATAGATACAGCAAGACAAGCTGTGGCAGTTAAACAAACATGTTTAAATGAAAAGTAAAAAAATATCACTTACTGCATTTTTAAAAGCAAATTGCATTAACGTTATTTTAGTTTTGTTCATGAAAATTCACGACACATGTTGTACTTTTAATGCACAGCCTATATCAGCAAAGGTCCTACAATAAGAGTTCTACAGAGATGGCATTTTTCACGTCACAGTTGTATTATGTCACCATTTCTCTGATGAAGTGAATTCATCTTAGATGACAGAGTGGATGTTATTGTTCCTGCATAAAAACACACAAGATCTGACGAGCAAAGCCGCAAAAAAACATGACACACATTTCCCTAAAAGACAGAATCAAAGTCCATAAATGGGGATGATGTCATCACACACACACACACACACACAGTCACTTCCATGCAGCACACAGGACACGAGCATGTTTTCTGTAATAACAGCCACTAATTGCCTTAATCTTATCTTGACATGATTTCAGCCTGCATGGTGTGTCGCTGGAGTCGATAACAGACGTCATAACTGCCCATAATTATGACTCGCACGCGTGCACACGCACACACACACAAAGCAGGGAAATGTTATCAAGAGTGGGGGGGGGGGGCACGTTTCAGTAACAATGTGTGTCGATAAATGAGCTGTGTCATCTGTGCTGAGGACATTCAGTAAAAATTATTAATGGCCTCATGAATAATTCCATTACTGATACAATTCTGTCTTGTGCTTCCTTTGAAACTTTGAATTTTTATCTTTAACAGTTGACTACAAATGAAGCAAACAGTACCCGAGGTCCTGGGATGATCCACTGATCAGATTAGAAAATAAAAATACAGTACACTGATGTAAATATCCGTTTCTGAATAAACACATCGTTTCTCTTTGTAAGCGCGTAAAGTAGGCCATCTATTCCGAAATATGGCGTCATCTTTATTTCACCCATCAGACATTTGTCCAAGACTGAGAGACCACGTGAATGTTGTATTGATTCTAAAGCTCACAGATGCTGCCCTCACCGTTCCTTAATCTGCACACCAGTTACGATAAATGACACACCTGAACGGTCTCTGTTAAAATAGCACACCATTGTGTGCAGCGTCGACTTTGACTTTGTTTGGATCGGACATGCGAGGGAACGGCTACAGGTGCTGTTTTACTGGTATTGATAAACTCTGATAAAAAATTAAATAAATAAATGAATTAATTTGTCTCAAATTCACTCCTGCCAGACATCCAAAGCATCGACTGTGTCCCTCAGTTAAAATCCAAACTAAAAGCGTAATCTCTGTAATTATCTTTTCTTTTCTCAAAAACTCTGACCTGCTGTTTTATTTGCACTTAAAAATAAATATATTATTACTATTAATAATTAAATCTTTTTAATTCATTAATTAAACCAATTATCGCACCTTATATCACCGAACTGAAAGTGTGAAATATAGCCCATCACTAAAACAATGGCTGTGGAATTTACAGTATATACATACAGCCACATATACACAAAAACTTGCATATTTAAAAAAAAATAAAGATAAATAAAGAAAACAGAGCAAGGGTTCACAATAATAGCAATAACAACAACAATGTTTATCACTATGTGTTGGATTTATGGCAGTAGATCAGCGTTGGCTGATTTTGACCTGGTTGAGTGTCTCAGTTAGAGACGAATAAGAGGACAAGGAGAATCTAAACCTGTTTTGTCCTTGAACATAGTTTTATTAAGGTTAGGTCATAAGTTTGTATGATTGGATTTGTGTTTACTCACATATGATATGGTACTGTGAACAGCTGTTCAGTTATGTTTCCTAATGAAGATCTCTTCTTGTTACGGGGAAAGAAACCCTGACCGCAAAACAAGAACGAAGAGACTCCCTTTTTCCCCTAACTTACAAAACCACCAGCAACACATTAAATAATTCAGTCCAAAATGTGAAAGAACCAGTCCACCGCAGCTGGGATGATCAGGCTTTTTATACCAGAACCTCCTGTGTTGGACCAATCAGCTCCATAACATAAATCACGACACAAAGGTCGTCACAGCTGAGCGCCAAACAAAATATCAAATAAATTTAACTCATGCCAACAACAAAAACAACAAAAAGTAGAATTTGTGTTGCTTTCAGTTTAATTATTTTATACACTGGCATCAGTATAGAAGCAGAATTTCATCATGCTTTATTAGTGCTAGAGACTGATACAACAATAGGCAGTATAATATTAATTATGTTGATATCAGCACTCAAAATAGCATTACCATTAAAAGTTACACTAGAGGACTTTGAGTTTTAGTCGAGTAATTTTGTTTATTCTTAGTTTTCGCCGTAACGTCAACATTTAACTGACCTAAACGGCAGCAGTCGTCACAGTAGAGCTGTTGGCCGAGACTTTACTGCCAGCTGAGTAAAAGCAGCAGTGACGTACAGTGAAGCCCGTTACACAGATTAATGCTGGTGTTTTCTGCTGCAGCAGCTGATGCTGATGCTGATGCTGATGCTGATGCTGATGCTGATGCTGATGCTGCTGCTGCTGCTGCTGCTGCTGCTGCTGCTGCACTGTTACTTCAGCTGCAGTCAGTGTGGGACGACATGAACTGCTCAAAGCAGAAGTGGGTCAGTGAATCAGGAGAAGAAAAAAAAACAAACATTTAAAGCAGCCAGAGTGTCCAGTCCAGTCCAGTCCAGTCCAGTCCAGTCCAGTATAGTAAAGACTGAAGAACTGCTTTGTCATTCATAAACACTTTGTCATTCATAAACACTCTCCAGTGGCATATGAAAGGTCGAAACTATTTTTGTAAGGTAACGCTGAGGTGATGAAAATAAATAAATATCAATTGTTTTATCACAGGGTACGAGCAAACACCAGAGGTTGCCGTGACAACAGAAAATGGCCATCAAGCTCCCATTCCGACCCGACATCCTCACACTGCCATGGTGAGTTGTGTCTGTGTGTGACTGTAAATTTATGTGATTATATTATAAAATTGATACCATATCTGCTGTATTTGGACAAATACAGTATAATGTACTGCTATACAGTATAATGTAACTGTCTGCCAGGAAAAACCTGTCGTCGTGCAGTTATAAAAAAGGGATTATTGACAGTTTCCATTATTTTGGTTGTGAGAAAACAGAGCGGAACAAAACAGGCCTTTCCTCCTGCTGTAACTTAGTAAGCTTTTCCTCTAATTAGCAACATATTTCTTTTACTTAAGGGGACTTTTCTTGCCTATTATCTTAACTTCAGTAAATATTCACTAAATTGGAAAGACCAAAACACCAAGTAGAAACATAGAGATTGTAGGCTGTTTCAATTGTGACATTTCAATTTAATCTCTTAATCCCGGATGACGCAGCATGGTCATTTTCTGATTTAATATAATGCATTTCTAACACAACACCCCCCGTTGGACTCTAAAATCTCAGTCTGTCATGACCTCATGTTGGTGAAATGCAACTGTTAATATGTGCAATAACCTATTGAAATAATGTGCAATAATAATAATAATAATAATAATAATAATGATGATGTGTGCTGGCAACAATGCAGTAAGTGCTGGTGCCAATACGGTGGCAAGTGTGGCGATTACTTGTTTTCTGCTCTTAGTTATTGGTATTTATTTTTTGTTTGTTTTTTTGTAATGTTACTTATTTAAACTCTACTTTTGAATTAATGATGTTTATTGTTTGTTTTATGCCTTGAGATTTTTAAATGCACTTAATTGGGCTGCCACAGCTGAATCTTGAATGTACATTTAAAGCCCAGAACGTGCGTAAATGCAGGTTTTTCTTTGTTGGAAACGCCACCTGTCCTGTTCTGGAGTGTTCGGAGTTGGCTTTTGTTTCTTCTATATTGTGAAATTCTGCGGGGTTGGATGTTGGATGTGGACAGACAGAGGAAGGGGACAGAGAGGAGGAGGTGGGGGTGATGATGGTGATGATGATGGTGATGATGGAGGAGGAGGAGGTGGGGGGTGATGGTGAAGTCAGATTGTTTAGCAGCTGAATAAATGAATGAAAGGCAGCTGTAACCTGATCCTCGCGGATCGGGGCCTCATTGTGCGCGCGGCGGCTCTGGTTCTTTTGATTGTCTGTGGAACTGGACAGAAAAGACTCCCGGGAGCTCGCGAGCCCTGCATTATTCAGAGCGCGTGCCACTCAGGGAGAGAGAGAGAGAGAGAGAAGGGGGGGGGTGGTGGGGGGGGAGGAGCTGGTTGTGGGGGGGGGGGGGGGGGGGGGGGGGGGGGGGGGAGGAGCTGGTTGTTGGAAAAGCTGGCGCGTAAAAGGAGCTCAATGTCACCCCAGTCACAGGCTGTGGTCACCGTTACATCCGCTCCTCCTCCTCCTCTTCCTCCTCCTCCTCCTCTCCGTTTGTTTCATTTAACCTCCTCCTCGTGCAGCATCTGCAGCCACGTTTTGTCTTTGGTGCAAAAGAAGAAGCTGTGGACAAAGACAGAGGGAAGAGGAAGGAGAGGAAGGAGAAGAAGCGCGGTCCGCAGGTCGGTACGCCCGTTACGCCTCCGCCGTTAAAAAGTAATCCCGGTTATTATTAACCTCTCTGGTTTAAGAAGCTCTCACGGGGATTTGCCCATCACAGGTAGATTACATTAAAGCAACTGTGTTGCTTAACACGTTGACTTGAAACATATTTGAATGTAATTTAAAGTTACATTCAGCAGGAAAAGTCATAGTGGAGTGTGCGTGCGTGCGTGTGTGTGTGTGTGTGTGTGGGATGTTTATGTAGAGAAACACAGGCTGTAATTACACTGATTGTTTTTAAAGTGAGGAGGACACCGGATACTGGAGAGAGAGAGAGAGAGATCCAAAGGAGGTCAGTGGACCAGACAGTTTGCTGCAGTACAGTCCCAGCTGCTCCTCCTCCTCCTCCTCCTCTTCCTCCTCTGCATCACTTTAACCCACATATAATGTGACCTTAACCTGATTGTTTTCCTCCACATGCTTCAGGACTTGTTGTTGTTGCTGCTGCTTGTCACAGTTTTCTTCACACATCAAAACATCAGCTGGATCTTTACGCTTCCCCTCCCAGGTATCATTAACGACTCAGTAACATTTTCCTGTATCCGTTTTTTTTTTTTATTATTTCATATTATTGATGATGGTATGGTATAGATACATGGCCTATGATGCAATTTAGGGAAGATGTTTTTGATAATGCAGTATAATTCTTCTCATTAACAGTCGTTTTCAATTATTTTGTACTATTTATTAACTAATTATTTTTCACAATATTATTCATTACCCACCTGTTACTGAGTGTAGTAACAGGTGGGTAATGAAAAATATTGTTAGACAAAAAAAAAAAAAAACATAATGTATGAAATACCAAGTGTCTGTCTGATACAAATGGAGGAGGAAAAAATACTATAGGACACAGTTCTGTGTGTCAACTCAATGAGCAAGCTTTCAAAATAATATAATGATAATAAATGCACACAATGCACACAGAGTCTGGGCTTGAGAAGTCGGCTAACATGACAGAAACATAAAGATTAACAATAATTCTCACTAAGAACAGAGCTGCTTGTTGCTAAGAAGTTAGCTTAAGAAGCTAAGACAATAACTGCTAGTTGCTAAGGAGCTGAAAAAAAGCAGCTGCTAGTTGCTAAGAATATAGCTGCTAGATGCAAGAAGTTAAGAAAATAAATGCTAATTGTTAAGGTGCTAGCTGCCCGCTGCTAGGAATGTAGGTGCTAGTCTCTAAAAAATATAGAAAAAAAAAAATGACTGCTCGTTGTTAAGGAGCTAAAAAAATGGCTGCTAGTTGCTAAGAATATAGCTGCTAGATGCTAAGAAGCTATAGTTGATAAGCAGCATCTGCCTGCTGCTAAGAATGTAGCTGCTAGTTTCTAAAAATATAGATGCTAGTTTACAAGAAGCTAAGAATAATAACTGCTCGTTGCTAAAAAGCTAGTTCATAAGAAGCTAAGAACATGACTGCTGGTTGTTAAGGAGCTCAAATGGCTGCTACTTGATAAGAATATAGCTATAGATGCTAAGAAGCTAAAGTTTATTAGAAGCTAAGGAAATAAATGGTAGTTGTTTAGGCACTAACTGCCTGCTGCTTGCTAGTTTCCAAAAATATAGCTGCTAGTTTATAAGAAGCTAAGGAAAAATAACTGCTCATTGCTAAAAAGTTAGTTTATAAGAAGCTAATTAAATCAATACTAGTTGTTAAGGAGCTAAAAAAATGGCTGCTAGTTGCTAAGAATATAGCTGCTAGATGCTAAGAAGCTATAGTTGATAAGAAGCTAAGAAAATAAATGCTAGTTGTTTAGGCAGCAGCTGCCTGCTGCTAAGAATGTAGCTGCTATAGTTTCTAAAAATATAGATGCTAGTTTATAAGAAGCTAAGAATAATAACTGCTCGTTGCTAAAAAGCTAGTTCATAAGAAGCTAAGAACATGACTGCTGGTTGTTAAGGAGCTCTAATTCCTATAGTCATTGTTGCCAAGCAACTCAAAATTTGGGGTTTTGCAGCAGAAGGAGGGACACTGTCCTGCTGCGTGTAATTTGGTCCTGTGGATGAAAGACATCAGATCTTTTAAAACAGATCAAATCTGACTCTCTGAGACAGTCAGCGCTGTTTATTTTGAGCACCTAAATAAAAAAATGCAAACACAGGAATATAGAATTTAAATAAATACACCTCAGTAAATGCTGTTCTTAATAAAACTTAATCTGACAATACTCATATTTAGGCTGATAGCAGCTGCAGTCAGTATAGTACATACTCCAGATTAAGTATTTTTCTTTGTGAACAAATTTATTTTCGTACAATAATCTAGATGACAGTAAACTTTATGAGGTAGAAAGAATCCAGTAATGAGATTCTTACCAGTCATATTAAAAACAGAGATGTAAACAAAGTCATTGTGGAGGCTTAAGTCTGTTTTTATTGCCCGGTTTCCTTTTCAGAATAGCTCCAACTGTTTTGCTTGTTCATCATTTGACATCAAGAGGTGATTCTGGAAATAACGAACCAGAGCAGCAAACTGCCAATTCAGACTGAGTGTTTGCCAATGACTGTGCTCGGCCAGCACAGCCTGCTCGCTAATTTGATTGGATGGGCAATGACAGGGGGGAACCAGCCACACATTGAATGTCCCATTGACTTGTCGTTGAGTCCCTATCAGCGTGTGCGTTTGGTGCACGTACATTTTCTGTCCTTCGCCCTTGCAGCAGCACTGTAGCGCTGTGTGAGAACATTGAAGAGGAACAACACAGTTTATCGGTGATGTCGTCTTCCTCTGAACCGCACCCTCTTCCAAGAAATCACACACACAAACGCACATAATCACAGGTTATGTAACAGCGGTGTGGTCGATGATGCTAAAGCTCCTGAGCAGAGTCAACAGTGCACAGGAGTGAAGGAGATAGACTGACATGAATGGGTTAAGGAGGGTGATAGGAGGTGCAAGTGTGGGTGTGTTAATGTGTTGGGGGGGTAACTTGAAGAAACGGTGCAAGGCGAGGGAGGAAAACATGAGGCAGGGAGGTGGAGGAGGAGGATGCTTGTAGGACGTCTGTTCAGCGTCGCTGAGCTCCAAGTGTTGTTGACATTAAACTGGCCGATGGCCTTTGAGGGGCTGATCTGTTGATGGTCCTCAGCTGGCCGACTTCCAGGAGGAGAGCTGCACTCCACCTTGTGTTACCGCCTGGATTCACTCCCGAACGTTCACACACTCAAACTTTACAAGTGACTGCATCAGGATGATGAAAGAAAGAAAAGGCTGTTTGTAAACCTTTTAAAGAGCAGTGTGCTTCATCAAAGCAGTTTAAATGTGGAGCAGGAAGTTTGGACGAATCGCGATGTAACTTTCTTCAGTAGCAATAGAACACATTGATTTATTATTTATGTTATTGTAATTGTGCCCGTTGCAACCGAAACTTGAATGCTTTGCCTCAAGATTTGTTATTTTCTGCCTGTTAACTGGTTTCTTCAAATTAAAGCGGCACAATGTTGGATTCTGACCTTCAAATAATGTCTTCAAGCTCATTTTTGGTGGTGGATTTGGGTCAGCACCATGATGAACAATAACATTGTTCTTTACATTATTGTTTGAATATTAGATGTCTTGCTTCAGAGTTCACTGGTATTGTTGGCTGGCCGACAATTGCACATGTTAACATGACATATATTTAACAATGTTGTGACATACAATACCAATTACCAACTCTAGGGTGACCCCAAAAGCAAATCCTGGTTCTTTTATGATAAGGTGTAGGAAGTCAGTGTGTTGCATAAGCCCTGTGTCCACCAATTGGTCCAGTTCGGTTCAGTACAGTACAGTACAGTACAGTACGCTTCCAAAACAAACTGAATGCTTTCTTTGTTACTTTGTTCTATATTTTCTTTAGTTGATGACCCGATAACGTATATGGTGTTATCAGCTGACACTCTGGAGTAAGAAATAAGATGTGGTTTGTTTGTGCTTGGAAGTCATGTGAGTCATGTGAGACACCTATGAGACTGAGGCGTGGAAGTTATTCAAAAGAGACAGCCAGAGCCTACTCATGTTTTTTCCAAGTCTGATGTAGCTGGAATTTTAAGTACGTCTTTTTTGTTTGTGACTAACACTTTGTGGCTATTTTTGTTCGGCCCAGTGGAATTTGACGACAGCTCAAAGAGATAAAGGGACACAGTGGTTTCCCTATGTGTGTGTGTGTGTGTGTGTGTGGTAACTTCATTTGATCATACTGCGAACAGAGGTCACCTTGACCAGCTCCAACCCTGGACAGCTTGAAGAGATGATGGTGCTTTGGTCATAAGGTGTAAGTAAGATGATAGTGAAGTGATGGTTTTCAGTGTAAAGATGCTTTAGTCTCATTCAGCAATCTAGGTCCAAGATGACTTTCTATGCAGATGACTTATTAATCCTGGATATAAGCTTTTATTGGCTCTGTTTATTTGGAAGATTGGAATAAAGGGAGGCCGCACAGTTGGTGCAGATGTTAGCACTCTTGCCCTTACAGCAAGAAGACCCGGGTTCGCAACCCGGTCAGAACAGGGGCCTTTCTGCATAGAGTCTGCCTGGAACATTCCAAATTCAACATTCCACATTCCACCCACGGTCCAAAAACATGCAGTTTTGGGGATTAGGCGCTAAATTGCCCGTTGTGTGAGTGTGAGAGTGAATGGTGGTCTGTCTCTATGGCAGCTGGGATTGGCACCAGCACCCCCGTGACCCTCATGTGAAGGATAAAGTGGTAGAAGATGCAAAGCAAAACTGATAGAATCAGATAAAAAGCTTGTAGTCGCACAAGATTATCACCATCAAGTCTCACGACATTTGTGTAGAGGATTCAGGAAATGGCGCATATTAAAAGACTGATTATACCATTCAGAGAATCAATTTTTTCGAACCAACTTTGGACCAAAAGTCCTCTTGCTGTGAGGCACCAGTGCTGCCGCCATATCTTGCCGCCAGTCCATCAGAGGAAATAATTGTATTAATATTTTTTTGAGATGTTTGTGTTCCAGAGAGGAAGAGAACAGGAGGAATGCAGGAAATGCAACAATACAAACTTGGCCATGTGATGGCCTCCATTACACAAGCTCCGCCACCCACTATTGTCCGTTACATCCACCGACTATTGTTGTACCGAGCAACAGAAGCCATTCATTAAACTCAAAGCAAAGCACATACCAGCTATTTGCACAAATACTGTGTTTACAACAAACACGTACCCAGGCAGCAAAAATACAGGGGATGAGACAGGAATGTAAAGACCGAACATTTCTAACTTGTAACTTGTATTTCTCTGGCAGGAGGAGAAAAAGCTGAATAGTAGTTATTTTCTGTTATACAGGGAAGTCAGCAGGGAGGTTGACCTCTAATGTCAGGGCCTCATCTCACAGCACACAGCACTGCGCTTGCTGCTGAAAAGCTGGAAGTCTCTTTTATCACATTCCAGCTTCAGACTGGAATGTCAGCGTGCCATGTAGGATCTAGGTGTTCCAGAGTGTTTGTGGGGGATGGACAGACTGTGTTTTCATTATCTTGTAAGAACCCTGTGCTGTGGACACTCACAGACTGGGAACTTTCAGGAAGTCATGCCATTTTTGCTGTGTCAGTTCCTACGTACAGTACATCAGTGGGAAAAGTCTCCGATGTGAACATTTGTATCCATTTTCAGCCTTGAGAAAAACCTGATTCACTTTGTGGATCTGAACTTATACCAAGAGTAAAGTTGTCCATAGAATCTGCTCCAAAGCCTGATATTATCCATGTATTTGAATCAGGTGTGTTGGAGAATCTAAAACATCTAAAACAGCAGGATCAGGACCAGGATTGAGAAACCATGATTTATGTCATATTTAGGGATTATATTTGGATTTTTTGGGTTTTTTTGTTTGTTCTGTTCCAGTAATTCTAAATAGCATCAGACCAATATTGATGGTCAGCTGTTCGCTAAATGCTGCAAGAAAAATCTGTCTTAATCTTTGAGGGCTAAACAAACTGGCAAATCTAATTGCATTTTTTTAGACATGTTGCACATAAGCTTTGATGAATATGAACTAAAATACTTGGATGCAAGGATGAGAACTTAAAGATAAGAGATGTTCCCAACATGCAGGCACCAGTGCTGTAACTAAGGATTATTTCCAGTATCACTTCATCTGTTATTGTTTTATTTTGTCCAGTGTTATTTCTTTTCATGTCATTGAAGCGCAAAAGAAACACAGACTTGGTTTTGATATGATAAAAAAAATTGGCAATTGATTGTGTAATCATTATTAATTGATTAATTTCGCAGCCCAAACAATGGAAATGGCAGTCATGCTAATTTCAGTTTCAAATTGTGGCTTTGATTTGAAAGTACTACTCCTTTTAGACAATTCTATTATTTTCACTATTATTGTTGCTATTAAACTCTTCACCTTTTTGTCTCTGAATAAACTCACTATACTCAGTGAGCAACGCTGTTGCGATGACAGTCGTAGAAGATATAACAACCGGAATGTGGAGAATGTGGTTTCGAGGGGAGTTTTTCCTTTAAAACTGAGTTCAAATACAGGTCAGTTGCTTATGGGGTTCAAGGGACAGAAAAAACTCCGACATGTTTGCTGTCACACACTGTTTTCCTCTTTCCTCTGTTTAAATGCCGCTGCCTAATGAGCTCCTTTCCGGAAATAGACATGTGATTAACACAGTGTGAGGCAGAGCACAGCTAGTTAATGCTATAAACTAGACCTGGGAAGCAGGTCACTCTCACAGGACAACAGTGGTAGTATGCTTCACTGGTCTTTAGTCACATGTTCTTTTTATAAAGTTGAAATTTAGCTTTTCCTAAAACCAGCAAGAGCCAGAGTTGGTAAACTGCTCAATCGGCTCACGTTGAAGATGTGCAAGAGCCTTTTTTCCACCAAAATTACCAGAAACTTTTCTTACCCGGGTAAATTTTTTAAAGTTCCTGCTAGTTTAGTTTGCGTCTCCACCGCACCTCAGAGTTCTTGAGTGTTGTTGATGACGTTCAGTCAAAACATTTAACGCGCCACAGCATCGCTTTATTGTGTTTGTCTCTCGTTTCGTGTTAATAAACAGGAATAAACTATAAAACAATTACAAGACGGTGTGTAGGAGGGTTTGTAGTGAAGTGAAAATCAAGCTGCATCGGCCAGAGAAACCCACTCTGTTCACAGACAGACGTGATATTTTTCTCCTCCTCCTCATAATGCATTCGTTTTTTGCATCATGCTTGATGTGCATGAGAGGCTGCGTCATAATTCGCATTGTAATCATTAGCTCGTTTGTTCCGTCCGGTGCGCATAGACCTTTAGCACGATACGCTCTTTCATGTCAGTGTCTCCAAAAGTCTCAAATAACACAAGAAAAAGGCGCTAGATTTGTCGCCAGTCGCTTTTTTTGAAGAAATAGTCGCTACGTTCACAACATGTAAACAGCTGCAACATGGAAGTTCCTGGTTATCTGAAAAGTCCCTACTCCCTGCAAGTAGGTACTTAATTTACTCGGGTAAAGCGTTTACCAGGGTAATATTTACCCTGGTAACTTCAGTGGAAACACTCAAGGTTTTTTATTTACCCGGGTAAATGACAAAAGTTCCTATGGTGTAAAAGGGCCTAAACTCAGAGTCACTTCCTGATAAGTTGCATAGTTTGATTATTAATACCATTTTTTTAACAGCTGTTTTTATAGTTACTTTACAAAAGTGCTGTATTTAACAAGTTATAGTTATAACACTATATGTACCAGCAGTAAGACATATGTGCTGAGCTCTGATGTGACTAATCTTGGTCCTTCAGGGCACCTGTAACATCAAACTGTCACAAATGAGATCCCAAATGATATGAATATGGACACTGATAATGGATTTGAGTGTTTTTTTCTCAGTCTTCTGTGAGTGTGACTATTTTCCGGTTTCTTTGCTCAGTTTAAGAAATCATTAAAACTGAACAGTGTAACATTCAAGGACATCATCATTTCGACGATCAAACCGTGTGACAAAGAAATGTGATTGGGCCTGATATTTTACAGTTTTACTTTAAAATCTATTATAAATCACAATGAATAATAGAGCTTGAATTAAATAACACAAATGTACTGTACATATTTAGTGGCCATTAGGAGTAAACATGTTTTAATATTGCACCCATCATTGTAATAATGTGGGATTAGCTATGGTTTTCAATGATGCTTGAAAACTGTTGTTGTTCTGAATCACTGTGTGGTCTCTGCAGTAAAAAAAAAAAAGCCTCAAGAGACCAAAATCCTCTCCTGCTTCATGTGAGGAGAGGATTAGAATTATATGCTCAGTCATCCATGTGTCTGCTCCTTCTCCAGTAAAGATTTGGTCCATCATGTGAGACGTTATTTCCCTCCACAATTTGGGTGTTTTTTTTTAAAATGCCTGACTCCAGTGAGACTCAGATTTGTCTTGTTTTCACTTTAAAAGGTTGCAAACCATCACAGGCAGAGGACATGCTTGAACTTCAGGCCCACGTGAGACGTACTGTGGAACGTCTTTTTAGCCACTAAACCGTTGCATTCACTGAGTGTTTTCGTTTGTGGCATCTGATATGAAACAAAGGGAGCGATAGCTGACAGCATGTACTCTGTGTCCTGCTTGATTAACAGCAGGAGGGAACTGAACTGTTATGTAACCGGTGGAGGCCAAAGGAAGGAAGGAAGGAAGGAAGGAAAGGGAAAAGCTCGTAAAAAATAAAGTTAGTGGCCAAAGAAGACATTCTCTTATAAAATCAGAGATAATATGACAAAAAGGCTGTTGGAGTGAAATACTTCTGACTCCATGTTATCGTTACATATCTGCATACTTTCAAATAACAAAGGATTATCCAATTTGATTTTGTATAAACTGTACAGGCTCCTTGATTCTCACGGGAATAAATCTGTAAACAGGTTTGGATAAGATTTCTTTTAAATAAATAATTTGTGTCACGTGGCTGATGTTTTTGCTACATCGCTGAGTGTTAGGCCTGCATCATACTTTCTCCATTTCATGTTAGCAGGTTCATTATGATTACTTATCGAGTACTAAATTAATATCTACTCCCTATTTTGATAATCAATTTATCGGTTCCAGTGTTTCTTCAATAATTAAAACACACTTTCGGATTTTTCAGCTTCTTTACTGTGAATAGTTTCGGTTTCCTTTGCTCCATAGAACAAAGAAATCATTTAGGCAGGAACCTCTTTATTTCTGTTTGCACAGTCACACTGTAGCTGTGGTTTCATTCGTACATAAATGAGTGTACTGTACTTGATCTCACGTTACATGCCATCTGTGTGTCCTTGTATTCATCGAGTAATGGGCTGTTTGAGATTGGATGCCATTCGTTAGCTTGGCAATGGGTGTCGTCAGCTCCCACTTCCAACAGGCGTGGCCAACAGATGTAGATCAAAATGCCTGCGTCTGTAATTGGATAGACCTACAACCAATCAAAACCATTGATCCGGATGATGTATGCAGAGCGACAGAAAATATGATAACACACGTGCTTTAGTTTTCTAGGAGCGATGGCTGTTTAGCAGTGGTGAATGAATGACTTTTGCCCCGGGGGAGTCGTATTGAAAGACAGCTGCTCTTTGGTCGCCTCCATGTTGCTGCTTGAAGTCTCTTCTCTGTGGTCATCGTGTTAGGCGCTCCTCTACCGCGCCAGTTTACAATTGGTTCCCCTTTTTCAGAGATTATTACACAGTTGGCCAAACATTGTACATACCAAACGTGTTTGCAGAGTGACGGCAAATCTCTGGCAGATTCGGTCGAGTTCACCCAGACTAGTTATTCATACCATGGTATTAAAAAGTCGAGATAGCAAAACCACCAGAACATGCCATAGTGGATATCTGGACATTGAAAGCAGTAAAACAAGGCAATGGAGTTTGATCAAGGTGACCTCAACGCAAATCAATCATTATCATGTGCACAGATCCAGGTCCTAGATTTTTAAAAAAGTGGATCAATTATTGCTTTTGCAGAACACCAGAGACTCTAGAGTGTTGCTGCTTCTCTGTCCTGCTCTTGTGCTGGAAGAGTTAATCTGGTTTTCAACATCCGGTCACACTCTGTGACTGCAGACCTTTCACCTCAAGAAGATCTGTGAGTATGAAAGCATGACCTCTTGTTTTGGGGGGTAAAACTTGTAGTTTAAGGTCCCGGTCAGGATTAGTGTTGGGAGTAAGAGACTAGGGTAGACATTATGTCAATGAGTGTCCTCACAACTAAGAACTATAAGCATGTGTTTTAGAGTGCAGCATTAGTATTCAGGCTGCTGAGTCCTCGATGAAGAGCGCATCGAGCCTTTTGTTGTTGTTCTGTGAAGGATCTCAGGCAGGAGGTCAGGACTGTGTGTGCGCGGACATGAGAGTCTTCGAGAAGGGACACTTGAACAGTTGCCATTAGTCCAGACTTGTCGCGCATTCCTCTGTAAATCTCAAACTTCGAAAGGCACCAATGATCACAGTCTGGTTGTTGTTTCAGGCTCTCTGGCAGTGGGTAGGTGAAATTTTGCTTCATTCGTATTCTTTAGTGCTGCAGTGTGTTGTCATGCATGGACATTACTCAATGCTTCTGGTATTAGCTGTGAAGTGTTAAGTCCTAGTGTGGGTTTGTCTCCATTTCCTACCAGCCAGAGCAGCCCTTAAGATTTAGCTAACCTTTAAATTTGAACAAATATATGTTATATTATTGTCAATTGCCGTCACACAAGTGCTGATTGAGTCTACCAGTGCCACACGACTCTCTCTGTGTTTCTTAGTACAGCAGGTTTATGTCAAGACAGATGGAGGCAACAGCAACATTGTTCTAGTAAAGCAAGATGGCTGCAAACCGGTTGGAGTTTGACTTCCAGAAAAAGTTTCAGAAGTAAAACTTTACTGCTGAAAAACCTGGTAGTTCAGCAGTTTAACTGGATAAACACATCTTGTACCTGCCCGCCCGGGCACTGCAGCTGTATACACACAAATGCTCCCTCAGTCAGGTCTGATAGTATTGCCTGACAGAGACCAAACAGAGACAGAATAATAACATCACTAACAACAACAAAAATCACCAAACATTGAACAAATTCCACATTAATCCCATTATTCTTTTCTTGTGTTTCCCAAACATTGACCTTGGTGAACTTCTCAGTGAGCTGCCAGCACCTCGTGTTTTTGTTAGTCCTGGCGCAGGTGGCCTCCAGGTTTTAGTGTATTTCCAGTGTTGAGGGCCATTTCCGTGGATACAAGTCAGCGCCGCTTCCTGGTTTCCTGTTTAGATGACCTGAGGGCTCTGATAGGCTTTTATCCAATCAGCCGCTTCCTTTTTTACTTTGCAGCATCATTTGTTTTACTTTCTCAAGGCATGCTCTCTGCCCTTCTTTTATTTTAATGTTACCATCTTCATCCCCCAGAAAGACTGGAGTGTTTTGAAGAGCCCGAGACTGTTGTGTGAAAGGAGTTGCTGTCGTTGTGATTTTATAGCCTTCAAAAGCTTTATCACATACAGTATGATATGCAACCGAGTTTGCTTGAGACACTCACTGCATCAGTTATGGAGATTTCCCTTTCCGCCCTCTCTGCTGGATCCTAAAATCCATCTGAATCGATACGGGTCAAAGTTGATGCAGCGATTTTCTTTGGCGAGGTCAATGAATTGGAGGCTAAAAGTATTAGTAGTATTTTTTTTATTGCCCTCAAATGTCACCACAGGTCAGGTCAGCTTAACTTTGACTGGAACATTTCATCTCATGTCTACGTACTTAAAAAGACAGTGCAGCAGAATATTTTTGCCGTTTCTGATCGAAAATTCATAGAAGGAAACATGTAATGATTTACACTGGGCATGTACGAACCATAAAAAGGAGAGCGGAAGCCAGGTAGAAAAAAACCAAGTGAGTAGAATTTATTTACAAAAAGTACAAAAACCTAAACTAATTGAGCCAACGAAAAATAACAAAAAGCGAGGCTGGCTGGGCGAGGATCTCCCGGGGAAACTAGAAAAAAGGGGGAAGAGACTACGTGTTAAAAAACGGAACAAAAGGAGCACGAGTAACAACTGGAGTGATAGAGTACCGGGTAGCAAGTGAGGCGCGCTGACACCTGCTGCAAGAAGGAGCCAGCTGATAAGGGCGAGGAGGACGTCAGGGAAATGAGCAGCAGGTGTGTGAGGAGGAAACTCCGCCCAGCAGCCCGGTCAGGTCTCCTGAAATGAAAAGGCAGAGGCAGGGTTGCACAGGAACAAACATAGTAACAAAATAAAAGGCAGGAAGCAGGGGAAACCGGACCCTGACAAAACGTCTCCAACAAAAACTTGTCTCCCCGACCTTTAACGTGTGTGTCCACTGATGTTGTCTCCTTTCTGTGTGTAAAATCACAGGGTTCACGTGTGCTTGGTGTCATGTGCTGTGTTTCCAATCAGTCAGCCTCCACAACATAAGGCCGCTCCGGGCTTCATTGACCCGACTGCATTGACCCAGTTACACATATTCACACAGACGCGTGCGCAAACTGTCACACAGGTCTTTAGTGTGTGTCTTTGACAATATCTCTCTTCATCCTTCATACATTGGTGACTCTGGACTCATTATCTCTGCCTTCTGTAAATCACTCGTCTCTTTTGTGTGCTACAAGCCATTCGGTTATTGCACTCTTCAATACAGTAATTAGGTCACTGTCCTGATTTTCTGCAGCTCACCGAGCTTCTCGTGATTTGTTATTTAAAACCAGGCAATTGAATGGGGACGGGTGTGACAGAGCTCACATTTAATTTATTATTATTATTTTTTTTATTATTTTAATGTTACCCAGAGAAAATTACAGGAAGACGAGGAGGGACAGCGACAGTTTAAATCTCTCTGACAGGGGACACTTCTAAAAATGAGCACATGCGGCGTTTCCATGACTTCCTTTGCAGCTACGATGTAGGATGACCCCTCTGACCTTTGGACCACCCTGCCCGTTTCCTCACGCTGCCACCATTTCATCCAGTTTTCAGTCTTTGTCACAGAGACAGTTTTGTGCAAACCACCTTAAAAGGTCCAGTGTGTAAGAATTAGTGACATCTAATGGTGAGACTGTGGATTGTAACAAACACGGGGATTCCTTCGCTCACCCTTCCATGTGTCCTAAGTGGACCAGAAAGAATCCTTTTATGGTGACAGAAGATGGCAGCCCCCATAAAGCAAGGCCCCTGCCTTAAGCACTCATAAAAAGCTTTTTTAAGGCTATAAAAAAAACAAATGATTTTTATTTTAAAGCAATTATATACTTATAGTAGCGTCTATTAAGTTTTTGGCCACAACAACAACAAAAAAACACCTACATAATGTTCCTTTAAATACTAGAATCAGGTACAGGAGACTGCACTGGTGCCATTGAAGTCTTCATAACTTCAAAATAAGACAGCGGTGAGTGGAATTTTGTTGTGTTAAATAAATTATCTATGATAATAGTTTGACTTATAGCAGCAAAATAATGGGTAGATCAGTGGTGGGTCTTTGGGGGCCCCTAGATCTGAGGCCCCCAAAGTCCTTTTGTTTCTTTAGAGTTCAAGTTTTTTACAGGCGATTTAGGCAATTAAATTTCTGTCAAACACTGCTGTAAAAATTATTTTCATTTGCTTTTTTTTTTTTTTTTAGGTTTATGTAAGCGTATTATTTACAGCCGCCTTTTTCATCCTCCATCATTTAGCAGCCGCTGACACGATATCGCTACCCGGTCGTGTAAATTGGAGGAAAGTGTTTCCACTTCCATTGCGTCTCCGTGTTGTTGCATTTGTGAGCAGTGAAAGTGAACCGTGACTCAGGTCAGCTCTGGTTTCCACCGGCCCGATCCTATGACCCGACACACACACACACTCGTGCGCGCGTAACCTTAGTGTAACTTACCACCATTTGTCTAAAGCACTAATAATAACCTCATTTCTGCCTTATTACTTTTAAACCCTCCAAGTATTTTATTATTACCTCTTCAAAATGACACACTATTATTGCCATGTGTCCTTTTAAAGCACTAATAACAAAATACTTGGAGGGTTTAAAAGTAATAAAGCAGAAATGAGGTTTCATTCCATTCAAGTTTTTTATTAAAAGGTGAATACAACCACAATATGAGTGAGTGAGTCCTGATGATGGCGTTATCATCTCCTCCTCATCATCCTCTCCTCATCATCGCCCCTCTGCCTCCCTCTCCTCCCCTCAGTCCTGACAGGGGCAAATGGGGGCGAGAGACATAGACACAGAGCTGAGGTGGAGGAGAGGGAGTGGTCATACACAGGAAGGGAGGTGGATGTTTTTGGTGAGTGTGTGTGTGTGTGTGTTTATGAGCGGCTCCACAGAGGGGTCTTTGTGGGTGCGGGCGTCTGGACACACACACACACACACACACACACACACACACACACACACACACACACTCGGCCCATGACATCACAGCTTGCAGGGCAGTCGGCAGGAATGTTACTGAGAAAGGAGAGGCTTTGTGGAGGAGAGGAAAGAGACGGGAGGGCAGGAAAAGGAGGAGAAGGGGAGTGGGAAAAGGCTCGGCCGGGGACACGTCCAGCACTCCCACAATCTGGAACAGGACGGACCGAGGGCTGGGCTGACGTGACCGCAGTTGAATGGGGAAAACAGGGTGAAGCGCATTGAAAAGAACCTTGGGAGTTGTTTTCATTTTATAGAATTATAGGAAGCAAATTCTTGAAAAACGACACCATGGATTTACTAATATCACAAAAATAGACAACCTGTAAGAGCGACAGGTGAGTACTGATAATCTTTGTAGAGGTTTTTTTTTTTGTTTTTTTTTAAATCAATTTATCTGGCAATTTCTGGATCAGTACACTGCTTTTATTCTGTTTTGAGGGGGGGAAAAAGAGGAAGATGTAGATTAACAGCTGTTCTGCTGTAAAATGTTGCATTTGCGCTTCATTTCTTTTAAAATCACGTGTTGGAAAAGCTGTAACTCCACTCCTTATTTAGCCACAGAGGGAAACATGACCTGGAATACTGTAACGGAAAAGAGGAGGGAGTGTCACAATACAGCAAAGTCAAAAACAACTTTATTGTCATGTTTGTTTTCATGAGGTTGAGGCGTCAGAGCGGGGTTATGTCCGCATCAGTGACTAGCTTTTGGTGATTTTTGTGGTTTTTATTCAGCCTCAGTTGTCAGACCTGACAGAGAGAGTGTTTGCGTGTATACAGCAGCAGCGCTGAGGCGGGTGGAGACAAGAGACTTTTCATGAGTAAACTCCTGAAACCTTTTTTGGGTTTTCAGTCAAACTCCAACTCATTTTTTGTTGAGGCAAAATGTTGATGTTGCCTCCAATTGTCTTGTCATAAAACTCAGTTTTTGAGTTTAATATAGAGCCAAAGTGCATCAGACCATCTGATGTAATTGCTATGTGATCCAGCAGAGGGCACAGTGAAATCCACTTTGAATCCGCCAGAAAAACAATACAGTGACGATAAATTGTTCTCCGCAGCAGGGTTAAATTCTTAACCCTGTGAAAATGGAGGACAGTTGAACTAAAACTTCCTCCTGAGCGGACAATTACGTCACTAAAGCGTCTGTAAGGAACAAGTCTGTTGTCATTAGCTTAGCCGTTAGCTCCACCAGAATCAAGTGACGTATCCAGATATCGTAGAAGCATATTGCGTAAATCAGGGAAGGAACAATACCACTTTTTTGACGCAGCCTGATTTTTAATTACATTTTTTACAGTCCGTGCTTAGTGAAGCATACAGTATAAAAGACTTTTGGATTGTATTGTCTTTTATTTGTCTGATATCCGATCGAGTGATTCTGACCAATATCGGACCGATACCGATTCCCATCCCTGGTCAGTCACGTCTGTGTTACACCGTCAGTCCGACCCATTGCCACAAATGAAAACCCTGTACCCTGTTTTTGAGTTAAAACAAAATAAAATAATGACACATATTGACTATTTGACTTATCACAGAGTGGTTTTAATCGCAGCACATTGACCCTGTCTGGTGTGACTGCTTTATGAAGCATAAAGTTTAAATTATCACCCACCTCACCTTTTTACATCAACTTTATTCCAACTCATTGCGTGACATAAAACATGCCAGCATTCATTTCCAAAACAGTTAAACTTGCTTTTTAGAAAAAGTGATGTCCAAGTGTGCAGCACGGGGATGTCGCCGGATGACACCACTATATCCTGTGGGGCTGATTGGCTTAATTATTATTATATGAACACTTTGGACACTAGTTTTACTATAACACATTTGTTTGTATTTAAAAGTCACGTACAAGAGTTTTATGCCTGTGTTCACTTTGATACGACCTCCTCCGATTTACCAAACACTGTCATTTCAGCCATTTATTTGTTTTATCGCTGTCACTCCAGCAGGCCCACGCTGAAGTCATGAGCACTGTTCGGTTCACAATCCAGGCTGCGTGGACACGAGAATGCCAGGCTCCAGTTACTGCACAGGATCATATTTAACCAGGAGACAGAGACGAGGGAAACGCTGACTCTGACTGTCTGTGTGTGGACATTTATCATCAGGCTCTTACTCCCACATTTGTCCACAGTGGGTGAGCACTTAAACAGACCACTACTGTATGACGTGACACTAAAGGCTTGAACGCGCGTTTGTGTGCGATGGAGTCTGTCAGGCGTAAGAAAAAGACTTCCAGTCATTTGTATTTGAGTAAATGTGTGCGAGCTTATGAATCTCCTCAGCGTCTGTGGCGTCCAGCCAAGTTTGCATGTTAAGCGTTTGTGTGTGTGGATTCGTAATATTTCAGAGGTGAAGTATTTCCAGATGTGATGGAAATGAATTCAGACGGAGAATGAGACAGCAGATGGGCAGAGTATTAAACTCTGGGTCAGCTGACTCAGACGTTTGTATGACTTGAGACTTTCTATTGACTTTATTGGCTCCTTATAATATCATTCCATACTTGAGCTAAACAGTACAGTATGTAGAGTGTAGAGGAAATCAGCATATACTGACTCTAAATCATAATCATAATAATACGATAATATAATTGAAGTTGAACCACTTTGAGTTGCATCGCTTTTTATGAAAGATTTTATATATATATATATATATAAATCCATCACTATTGATATCAGAAACCTAATCCTACCCCTAATATCTTATTACCTTTTAGCTTAACTCTTATTCACCAAATGCACAACAACAGTTTAGATTTATCATTACTGACTTTACATCCTTTGAGTATCTGTGTTTAATGTTTAGATCTGATCTGATTTTCTCAAAGAATTACTTGAAACCGTCTCTATTGCGAAGCTAAATTACGACGAAGTTCTGATTTAAGACTTAATTGATTATTAATTGATTACTAAGTGAATACTAATATTTCTGGTTTCATTCATTGGTTATGTGAGAACATAATAATTATGATGCTTGGGAAAAACTGATCAACATTTTCTAAAACTTTATGGATCCAACAACTAATCAGTCTATCGAGAAGGTTATCTTTAAAATCAGTCTTGTTTCGGGAGCTTTTCTTATCAGTAGACATTTTGTCATGTAAGGAGTGAGTCTGTATCTCTGACCACAACTGTTTTCCAAATAATCAGTTAAATAATGATGTGAACCCACAGCCGAGGTCCAGCTCCAACCTGAACCAAATCTAACTTTTCCTCTCATCTCACTTCTTCAACCAAACTCCAGCCAAATTTACACGGATTCTAAAATTGAAACCAAACTCGTCACCCTGGCTGCCAAGAAAAGACTTCCCTCATTTTTTCTTCCTTTTTTGGAAAACCCAGCTGACAGTGGTGAGTGCGCAGGTCTGCTGTGACTAGTGATGCTAGTGATGTTTCACTGTCAATGTAAATGTATGCTGTATAGTTACAGGCTAAGGGAGAGACGACTGGGGTTTTCAAGGGTGTTTTAAGACTTTCAAACACACGCGCTCACATGTTTGCATAGCATTCATAATGAGGACATGTATTAGACATAACACATTCCCTAGACCCTTACCCTAACCCTAAAACCAGGTCTTAACCCCCGAAAAAACCCTTTTAAGGGGTGACAGGAAGTGAGGACCAGACTAAATGTCCTCACTCCCTTAGCTTTTTAAGGTTTCTTTGGTCCTCACAAAGATACCCATATACAGAGTATCAGAGATTTGAGGACAGACAGGTATTCCTGGAATGTCAGTGAGACACACGCACACAGACAGACAGACACATGAATACACACCTGCTACAATTACAAGACACACACGGCTGCACAACTACAATCCTGTACATATTACCTCTGCGTGTGTGTGTGTTTGTGTGTTTTCCTGAGGCAGTAACAGGATATCTTGCCCCCCCCCCCCCCCCCCCCCCCCCCCCCCCCCCCCCCCCC